>JAENHJ010000126.1:1200000-1800000 GCA_025330945.1 Mucuna pruriens
CAACATTGTATGTTGCAATCTGTGGATGATGTGCAAATTACAATAAGAACCTAACATGTTTTTGCCACCATCGTCAAACAAAACACACCTTTTCTTCAACAGCAAAGGGAACACTCCAAAAGCCCCAAATCCATATTTGGGATAGTAAGCGCATGATCTCATCTGCAAAATCCTGAATAGACAAACCAGGCATAATATTCACAATTTCAAATGCATGCATTTATATGTGGATCAAGGACACCAAGGGAAAGAGAAGGGGGGGTAAATTTATTTAAAAGAAAAATCAAGAGAGTTATATAGAGTGGGGAACACTAGCAACACTCTCTTTTCAATTTTCAATTCACTCTCCATTACTAGGTAGATTTCATGTAAGCCCCACCAAATAACCTCACTCCACACCCTATTTAGTGGGACCCACTTGCCATTCACCTAATAATAAAGTTAGTATAAAAAGGAGAATGTTACTAGCCTTTCTGCACATAGTATCCATAAAAATGAATGAGGAAGGATTGGAAGGTTTCGTTATAGGATAAAGTTTAAAAATGTCGACCTAAAATATGCCATTCACCTAAAAAATGAATTTAGATATTGTTATCCAATCAAAATTAAAGTTTAACCTTGGTATCCAATGCTGACCTTAAATGTTGACCTTCATTGTATAAGTCACCAAGGCAAATCTCCAATTTTAATTGGAGAACAATGCCAAAAAGCACTTAAGCTACTACTTCTAAGCATTGTCCTTATAATATATCTTTCTTATTCCTTTTCATTCTTAAAAATTCTTAAATGTGAAATGAAAAACACACTCCCTTCACTTCCATTTCCCAAACATGTCCTTAGGACTCAATGATTCATTCAAGTTAGAGCTACTTACGGATCGGATGTGGATACATAAAGGTCCATAAACGTATGAGGATCGTTAACATCACTGCACACCACCAAAGCAAACAAAAACAAAACTCAACAAACTGCAGAACAAAGACAATAAATACAATCCAAACAATCAAGGTTTTAAAACACGTCCGTGAACACAATTTTGGCAAGGTTTTTGGAGTGTCCTCAACCATAATTGTGGTCAGATCAGCTTGAGTAATGTTATATCCTTCGAACCAATCTGCTGAATTATTCTCCGACTCAATAGAAATTGTTATTGCATGTTATACAATATATTGCACACGATTTTCTCAACGCCTCTCAATGCACAATCGGAGGATAATTCGTCCTATGTTTTGGAGGAAAAACATTTCTCGATCAGATTTATTTGTCTGCAATTTTCTGCAATATCAATAAACACGACAAAACTGCAACTGCAATTTAAAATCTCGCAAAAAATAGAGAAGACCTTTGCCAGCGAAACAACGCATTTCCCGCAATACTGTCATCGGGCTTACGATCAAGAGGACCTGAAACCTAAACAGATTACAACAATTAATAAACACGTGCTTTTATCAGTTTCAGTAGCGAGCAAGTTTGAGGGAGAGAGACGAAAGGTGAGGATACAGTTGCGATGAGATCGACGTGAGGATCGTCAATTGGCTTGAGCATGATTCTGGTGGTGAAGTGCCTCGCCTGGTAGAAATAGTCTTGGAAGAGGGTGGTGAGAGCGAGCTTGGCAAAAACGACATCGTAGGAGGAGTGGAGCATGCGATTGCGGGCGGCCAGGGGAGGGAAGTCGAAGAGTGGAGGAACCAGCACCACCGGCGGTGGCACCTCCGGTTCTCTCGAGAACAACCACTTCCACATCGCTGTTTTAGGGTTTCAATCGGGGCTGGCGAGTGAGTGCGTGTAGTGGAGTGAAACAAACGCAACAACAACAAACGTTCTACTACACTCTCCTTCTGAATCGCTGCTCGCGCGCGCCATTCTTGCGCCACCGTGACTCCTCTGACCCTGACGATTTCAACTTCGACGCGGATTTACCACACTACCCCCCTATGGCCTTTTTTTTTAATTACTCGTTTGCTTCCATTATATTCTTTATATTTAAAAATTATCTTACAAGTATACATTTTAATTCGTTTTAGTCTTTATATATATCTTTTAATTTGTTTTAATTCTTATTTCTTTATGACATAAATTAAAATAAGTATTTTTTAAATTTAAAAACTAAAATATTAAAATTATATAAATATATAGATAAACACCTGCCGGACTCGTGGGCTTAGGAACAGAGCTGGGCTCTTGAATGGACTCATCAGCCCATTTAACCGTGGCCCGATTGGATAAGAAAAAAAGTGTCTAATAGAAAAAGTATAATACATGTCTCAACATTCTATCAAATTTAGTCCTAGTCTCATTTGCATTCTACTTTTGACTTTTCTTAAAATTGAGTTGTTGTTTTAACTTTGTACACCGTGCAAGTTCTAGTATGTTATATTCATGTCGCTCTTTAAATCATGATCTTGCGCCTTTACAAGGTAAAGTAATCACAAAGTCAAACTCAAGTATAAAACAAAAGGCGCAATACTCAAAAGTATGTGAGAACTTTACCTATAGGGATATGAGTAATCAACGATGATGATAATGATGATTCTCTTACTGGAAAACCATAAAATAAGGAATAAAAAATAGACCAGCACTTATGTGAGCACAATTTTACCAATTTTGTGTGTTCAGCTTAGTTACGAATAATTCAAGGGTTTGTTCTGTTTTTAAAATGTTTTTATTTCTTATTTTTCTCATAATTAAAAATACCATATTATTTTATTTTATTCTATATACGATCTCAATGATTTGAATAAAAAATGATGAAAATACAAAAAAAAAATGCTATTTTCACCATTTCACATTCAAATATTTTAAGCCAAGAAACAGAATGGGAATAAAGTAATATTTTTTATAATTATTGATGAAAGCAAAACATTATTTTTCCAAACTAAAAAAGCTCTAATATTTCTTTTTGATAAATAATCTGTTTTATTTTTCCTTTCAGTAATTTCACACCTGAAGCTAAGCTTTCTCTAACTTGCACGAAATTCATTTGACAAATCACTTTGTTAAACATTTTCCCATAATTTACGTGAAAATTTTATGTTTAGGATGAGAAATTGATTGAACTTGGGGCAGAAGTATCATTAATTAGTAGTGCGAGATTATTAGTTTGAAAACATCATTGGCATGGGAGGTACCCTTGTAAGTGTCAAAAAGTTACACGCACATATTTGATTTGATTTTTATTAATAAGTAATTGTCTTTTCCATTATTATTTTTATAGATCACATATTTTTTTATTGTAAATAATTATGTTTAAATCGGGTAGATCCAATATAATTTTATTGTGATTCTGACTATAAATATTTTTTTTATTTATGGGATATTTAGAATCAATTATCAATTGTGATTTTTTAACAAACTAACAACTTGATGGCATGAATTAAGTTAAAATTTTAATTTAATTATCTTTAGTTGAGATTTGAATTAATGAGTAAGTTATAATATTTGATTTGTTAAGATCGAATTCAACAATGATCTCAGCTTTATGATTCTTGTCAAATGATAAGATTTGAACACAAAGCATTAGATCTTAATATTTATTAATCAAATCTTCAAGCGAATTTGATAAGAATATAGTGGAATATAAATGCATGATTATTGAGATATAAAATAATATTTTTTAAATGATATAAGATATGCAAAATAATTAGAATACTTTAATTTAAATGTAGAGAATAAATATTGAAAGAATAACCAATAAAATTTGTAAAATGCATAGATAAGTAAATTGCATAGAATTAAGATGAAAATAAATGTAATTTTTTTAAATGTAAATTGAAATTTAAAGCAAGAGAAAAAGTAAGGAATTTAATACTAGAATGCTCAAAAAGTAAATTAAAATATAAAAGAAGAATGAAATAAGAAGAGGGATGCAATTGAAAATAAATGCAAAATAAATAGAAATAGAAAGACAATTAGCATAAATGCTCTGAATTGTATTAAAAATAAAATATATACATTACTTATTGAATCAATAACCATGATAAATGTCGTAGATGTTACAATATTTTAGTGTAATGTGTTTTAATAAATAAAAATGACTATAACAATACTAATTTATAGAAAATTTAATAAATAAATATGTGTAATTAATTATGATTAATTATCTAAGATCTTCATATTTTACTCTATTTAAGTGACTTCGATAACTATTGATAATTGTCTAATAATGTAATTTATTTAGAATCTTTCACTTAAAATGCATGATATCTTTAATATTTTACGCTTGATAACTTTTTTTCATATGTCTAGGTTCCTTGACCTCAATTTCAAACTCAAATTATTTCTTTCTTCAAATCATATTGCTTGAGTCAAAAAACTTAGAAGCATTTTAGTTTCAACTAACATGACTTTTTTTGAAAGTTGAAAATTTGAGTAAAAGATGTTGTTTTCCAATCATCAAGCAAAAAAGTAGTAAAATTTTCATGCTAGGGAATATGAAAGAAGTAAAATATTAGAAATATATTATTAATAAATTATGAGTCAATTACAAAGGTAAACTTGACTCTATATTCAACCATCTACATTAGTTTTTCTGATACTAATTGACTTGTAGCATGACTTCCTAAGTATTGGGAAGACCAGTACACTTGATCATACTATCGACTTTGATACTAATTGTAGAATAATATGAAAAGGTAAAACACCAAAAATATATCTATTAAATAAGCAACAAGTCAACTACAAGTAAATCTCATATAATATCTAATCTAAAACCTTAAGACATAAAATATATGGGTTATTGTCATTTATATATTATTTAATATGCCTATCTCCATCAATTTTGACATTTCTTAGCCACATTTATACTCCAATAATTTATTATAATATAAAAGCCATCTCCAATAAAATTGACTATATATTCAACCATCTACATTAGTTTTTCTGATACTAATTGACTTGTGGCATGACTTCCTAAATATTGGGAAGACCAGTACACTTGATTATACTATCGACTCTGATACTAATTGTTGAATAATATGAAAAGGTAAAACACCAAAAAGATATCTATTAAATAAGCAACAAGTCAACTACAAGTAAATCTCATCTAATATCTAATCCAAAACCTTAAGACGTAAAATATATGGGTTATTGTCATTTATATATTATTTAATATGTCTATCTCTATCAATTTTGACATTTCTTAACCACATTTATACTCCAACAATTTATTATAATATAAAAACCATCTCCAATAAATATAAAAAAAAAAACTGAATAAAATAACAAGCATTAGAATACTAGAGGAGAGTTAAATACATGGCAAAATATTAATGAGTATAATCCTAATTCCCTGCGTATGTTTGGGAGTTAAACATAATTCTAAGAAACAAAGAGCTGCAATGTGTTTAACCATGAGTTCTCTAAGTATAATGACCTTAACCCCATTTTTAGATTAATCGTCCCTCTTTAATTTATGGTTTCAATTGACCCAAGTCCAAATAATTAAATCAAGTTTAACTAAAAAACTCGTGTAGATTTAAGTTGATTGGGATTAAAATTGTAAATGATTAATTTTTTGAAAAAGGAACAAGTCTTTAATTATAAATTTCAAATTAAATATGAATATCAAAATTTGAAAGTTTAAGCAAAATTAATATAATCATTAATTAAGTTTTACTTTTAATCATTTCAATCCTTCTTTAATAAAATTGCCAAACAATATTTTGAGTTCATTTTACCATTCTACCGATATTGCTCAATTCATTTTATCTATTCAAAAATAGGGTAAATTACTCTAATAAGAATGAGCATAGGTCGGGTTGAGTTTATGAAATATTATAACTAAACAAATCAATATTAATTAATTTGAGTTTTTTTTTATTTTTTTATTTACAATTCAAATTGAAACAGTTGATAATTGAGTTAGGTACATTAATAAGCTAATAAGAAATGAAAAAAAATGTAAAAGAATAAAAAATAAATTACAATAAAATAAAAACATGTGAATAGTCTAAAATAAAATCAAAATTTTATATTAAATAATATAAGAACTATAAAAATATACAACATAAAAATGGTATTGACTAATATCTAAACTAATATCATCAAATTTACAAATTTAAAATTCAAACCAAATTAATAGTTGAGTTCAACCCAAAATTTTCTCATTCAGTATAATTCCAATTGATGGTATTGACTCAAACTTAGTGGTGATTTGTGAAAGTTCCAAGAAATGGTGGTGAAGTTGCCACGAGTCTGACCAGAGAAAATTGAACATTCTGTCATTATCGAATCCAATTCGGTTTTGTCCAAAGTTCCAATTCCAATTCTAATAGGTGGTGGCGCATTTCACCAAAAGCGTTATACTATGGCCCGCTCTCAACCTGGTCAATCAAATAATATTTTAAAAATTGTTACAAATATTTTTTTAATAATTTTTATTATTAAGTAAAATTTATAATTTTTATTAGTCATATTTTTTGTTTAACGAAAGTCTGTTCATAATTTTTAATATGCTAAATCTGATTCAATTAGATTGAGTATGATGTCGAATTTACATGTATTTGATGGTAACTCAATTCGTTGTTTTTTTTCTTATTCTTTAGATTTTATTTTCATTTTTTATGAATATGATTTAAATATATACTTCTTCAAATAAAAAACAAATACATATATTCTAGTAGCCCAACTAGACCGATCCATATTTATCAACTAGCATGAGAATATCTAATATGAAGCGATTACAATTTAATAAATAATTTTGAATTTAAATTTTAAATATATAATTATATTAAATACTACTTTTTTTTACGATATATTATGATTTGATTTGAACAAAATTATTTTACGTATATTCTTAAAAAAATCAATCCAAATTTTATTTTTAGTTGAAGAGAAATTGTAAAAAAAATCAGTACAATTGTCCAATCTAATACCAGTTGATTAAGGACATAATTAAATAAAATTTTTAACAAAAACTTATATAAAAAACTTATTATATAAATTAAATAAAAAATTGAAGGAGAAAACATCAAGATACATAAATTAATGATATTATGTAACAAACCTTTTTCTCAAAGCAAAATGTCGGTGGAAAATTAAAAGAAACAGAAAGATCACATGTGGGGACCCATTTATATATTATTATTATTATTCTCAGTTACATTACGAGAATAGATTCTAGGAGTATTTCGGGTTCGCCTACATTCACTTTTTGCAAAGCAATGCGACCCATATAGTTTCTTTGTATTTTTCGTGTCTACGCCTTGACAAGAACAAGGTAAGCTTCTATATATGTCTCTTCGTTTAGCATTTCTATGTTCAATTTCACTATCAATATCATCACAGACACGTGAACGCTAGCTGGTGGGTTATCTTTGGTTTCCAACGTTGTTGTATAGCTCACTTCTTGTGTTGTTTTCAAACAAACAAATTCTTACTCCAAAGGTTGTGTTGTGTATCTGTTTTTCTTTTGGTGGGTACTTCTTTTCATTTTGGTGGGTACTTCTTTTCATTTTGGTTTGTTCAACTGCATCTTCTTCCAACCCATTTCTCTCTTTTAACCTCTTTCTCCAACTGTGTTGAAAAAACTGTTCTTTGTTTTGTGCTGTTTCTGAAATCTTAGTAGTACTTAGCAATAGCAACCCCGTGAGGTAAAGAATTAATTTTTTTTTTTTACTCTGTTGGATGTTTTATGTCATATTTCTCTTTTTCTTTGATCTCCATCATATGTGGAGAGGGAAAGAGGGCATTTTTAGTTTGTTTTTTGAGTGAATTTCCTGTATTTTACATTAATTTTAAATGCTCGTTTATTAAATAAGCTTTGCATCTTTTTTTTTTTGGGTATGAGAGCACATATATCTTCCACGTGAGATAATTGTGTTTGAGTCGGGTAGGATTAATATAGACAACAAAACTTGTTTTAGGTTTAAAATTTGGTTAGAAAAAAATTGTCTCTGGTAGAGAATACATGTGGTCCTATCTAGTTCAAATAAAATTGTTTAATGTGGAGGATAAACGTGGTCTCATACCGAAAAAATGCTAAGCTTAGAATTTGGTTCTGCATAGCTCATGGTTGTTGATAAATATTTCTAGATGGTAGTGTGTTTTGCCTTTGTCAACTTTGCTGTATCACTGTTTTTTTACCTAGTGTTGCTACTGTTTCATTTGATCACATTTTCCTCTCTGAAAGGAAACTGTTCATGCTTTGGCTGATTGCGGCGGCGAATGTGTAAAATGCCTACAGTGAAAGCTTATTGTTTGTAGTTTTTCTCTCACTTTATATCTTTCTGCTTTTCGTAGTCACATACTTGCATTGCAATGGCAATTTGTATACCTGCTGGAAGTGGTGCACTGCATTGTAGAGTGACAAACTGCAAGGGACAAAGCTGTAGAAGAACTGCTTGGGTTTCTGATGTGCCTATAGGGAGATTCTTACAGAAAGATCTTTCGTGGTAAAGATTTTTAATCCAGGAATTGCATTAATATTTATTTCATATCTCACTAGCTGCTTTGATGTCTAAAAGAGAGTTATTTTTTGCTTCTCTAGTGTTAATTGTTGAATGAAGTTTTACTTGTTTGCATAAGATCATATGATATTTATTGCAGTTATAAATTTTACATATGGTTTTACTCCCAAGGTATGTTTAGAAGATTTTGATCCATGTATCATACCTGTAATGATCTCATATCTTGTTATGATAAAATGCCTAAAAAGTAATACATATTTTCTTTGCTAGAGTCTAGATTTGTTTTTAATGAACTTTTCCCTGTTTGCATAAGATTGTATGCCTTTCATTTTGGTTGAATTTGAAAAATCTGAAGTATATGCAGCTCTGATTGGTTGTTTAGGATTGACAAATGACAATATTGATTTTGATCAAGTTATCATCATGTTTTGTACTTTGTAGCACTTGCACATTATTACTTAAATTGTTTGAAGCAAATGATTGTGGGAGCTGGCTATTTATTATACATTGATTGGCTATTTAATACTGAAGTATTTTGAGGTAGCTTCTGGAAATTTGATCAGAAAGACTGAATGGACATGGATCTTCACTTTCAGGTTCATCCGTCATAGCTGAATTAATGATTTTCCATTGTTTTGGGGTGCAAAATTTTAGGTCTAAAGCGGTATCCAAGGTCCTGCAGATACGCAGATGTGGGTTTTCTGCACCTCCACTTCTTAAGAATCGGAAACTCTTCAAAGTCACTTCCTCTTTCAAGAAAGATAGTCCCACAAAATACTTTGACTTTGCCATCATTGGGAGTGGAATTGCTGGCCTCCGCTATGCACTTGAAGTTGCAAAATATGGATCTGTTGCAGTGATAACCAAGGCTGAGTCTCATGAATGCAATACTAATTATGCGCAAGGTGGTGTTAGCGCTGTGCTATGCCCTTCAGATTCTGTGGAGAGTCACATGAAGGACACCATTGTGGCTGGGGCATATCTTTGTGATGAGGAAAGCGTCCGAGTATGTTCTGTTTGTATTAAGTTTACATTGTAAATCATTCTTACAACCTGATATATGTCCTGGAAAGCTGGAACATTAAACCAACTACATCTGGATATGCCTTAAGCTGCAGAAGAATGATTTTTATTAAGTTGTTTTATGAACTGGTTTTTCATTTTTTCAATGTATATTTCCATTTTGCTGACAGTGTTGTTCTGTATTAACAAAATTACACAAACAGGGTGTTTTCAATTTGAAGTGCAATTCATTTACTTTGTACTTTCTAGCAATTGCTAAGCACAAAATTCTAGCGAATCCTTAATTTATGAAACTAATCGGCATTTTGCTTGAATTCTTGGGAAGTGTTTAATTTGAACATGCAAGAATTGGACATGTACCTTTTGGTGATAAATAATGAATTACTAGGTTCTATAACTTCTGTTTTGAGCATTTCATTAACTTTGATTCTTTCTTTCAGGTTGTCTGTACTGAAGGACCTGAAAGAGTCAGAGAACTAATTGCTATGGGCGCATCATTTGATCATGGGGAAGATGGTAACTTGCATCTAATGAGGGAGGGGGGTCATTCACATCATAGAATTGTTCATGCCGCTGATATGACCGGAAAAGAGATTGAACGAGCTCTACTGAAGGCAGTTGTCAACAATCCTAATATTTTTGTGTTTGAACACCATTTTGCTATAGATCTTCTCACTTGTCAGGTTTGTTCTTTCTGTGATTATATATATATATGTATTATATTATATTTTATATACATATATTGTTTTGGTATACTAAGGGTTTTGTGGCACACATGGTGTTGCTAGCATACAGGTGTGCTGGCATTTGTGGAATTTGAAAGCTTAAATTTTGAAGTTTTCATGGACTTTGTTCTTTTGAAATTGCCTCATCCAAATTTTACGTTAGAGAATTTTGAATGTTTTGACATATTTACTAACTAAAGCATTTGCTGTTGCTGCAGGATGGATCTGGTATAATTTGTCTTGGTGTTGACACACTGAATACTAAAACTCAAGAGGTGGGAAAAGCAATTATGTATGATTTTTTTAGAAGAAAATCACCGCCATCATTGAATATATTTTCTAAAATTTCATTATTTTAGCTTTTAGGTGATAAGATTTCTTTCAAAGGTGACTTTACTTGCATCAGGTGGAGCTGGACATATTTATCCTAAAACTACAAATCCTCTGGTAGTCCTCTTTTTCAAGAGCTCAAACTCTCTTTTCCCATTTACTGCTTGATTATCATCTATTTTAAGTATGTAATAACATAATCATGATGGAAATTGGAATATTCTAGCATGAGTTTATAATTAATGATAACATAGTATTATCTTGAATTAAAAAATTGAAAATATGACTCTATTATAGTTACCATTAATTTACTTGGATGTTACACTATAAATTTTATAAGGCATGATTAAGTTATAAATAAAAAATCAATGGGCAATGCAGTCTATTTGAAAAATGTTGAGCTTTAAGTGATTTAATTTGCCCATTTTAGTGTTCATAGTACTGAAATGAATCATCTCATTCTGGTTACACCCTTAATGTGTCAAAGCATTATATGGCTACTCTTATTTACATGTTAATTTAACTTTTTCTAATCACAGGTGGCCACTGGAGATGGGATTGCCATGGCACACCGAGCTCAGGCTGTGATTTCCAACATGGAGTGAGTAGATTATTTGAAAACTGTGAATGTTTTCTGTTTAATGAATTTCTCATGCCAATCATAATGAATAAACAAAAAATGCCACTGGTTAAGGATATCTGTGACAAGTCTTGCAGTAATTTTGATGATACAAGAACATGCATAATCAAAATAAATACAGTTGCATTTCAGTGCAGAATTATATGAGCAACTTAATTTCCTTAAATGCAGAAGATCAATTGAATTTGTATATCCTATTTCATTCTTGTGACATGGTTTTTCAAAATCATGATTGGCCCAGGTTTGTGCAGTTCCATCCAACTGCCTTAGCTGATGAAGGGCTTCCTATTAAACCGACCAAGCCTAGGGAAAATGCATTTCTGATATCTGAAGCTGTCAGAGGTGATGGGGGCATCCTTTATAATTTAGACATGGAAAGATTCATGCCCTTGTATGATGAGAGGGCTGAGCTTGCTCCAAGAGATGTGGTGGCAAGAAGCATAGACGACCAACTTAAAAAACGCGATGAGAAGTACATGCTCCTTGATATAAGTCACAAGCCCAAGAAGGAAGTTCTCTCCCATTTTCCCAACATTGCTTCTATGTGTCTTCAGTACGGTTTGGACATAACTCGACTTCCAATCCCTGTTGTTCCAGCTGCTCATTACATCTGTGGAGGAGTTCAAGCCGGTCTCCAAGGAGAGACCAATGTGCAGGGTCTGTATGTAGCTGGTGAGGTAGCATGCACAGGCTTGCATGGAGCAAATAGGCTTGCTAGCAACTCATTGCTTGAGGCACTGGTTTTCGCAAGACGAGCCGTGCAGCCCTCAGTTGATTGCATGAAGAGCTCTAGCCTTAATCTGACTGCATCAAATTTGTGGCCTAGACCTGTAGTGCCTTTGTCACTGGGAAGTAACGTCGCCGCCAAAGTTTTGTCATTGACAAAGGAATTGAGGAGAGAACTGCAATCCATTATGTGGAACTATGTGGGAATTGTTCGGTCCACGATGAGACTGGAGACTGCAGAGCAAAAAATTGGTAACTTGGAGGCTAAATGGGAGGAGTACTTATTTCAGCATGGATGGAAGCCAATAATGGTGGGGCCTGAGATCTGTGAGATGAGAAACCTCTTTTGTTGTGCAAAGCTGGTGGTCAGCAGCGCCCTTTCTCGGCACGAGAGCCGTGGACTACATTACACCATTGATTTTCCTCATCTTGAGGAAAGTAAGAGACTTCCAACAATCATTTTTCCAAGTTCATCTGTAAACAGTACATGGAGTTCTCGACAGTTACACAAGCAGCCCATGTACCAGTAAGGCATCAAATTGTGTCACAATACATATATATAAGTAGGTAGATCTAATTGAAGTCTAGCGAAATAAGAACCTAAATTGAATGTCTTCTCTCTCTCTTATAGTTTTATGATTAATTTTACTTGCTTCATAGTTGTTTAACTATAGCAAGATATATATTCCTTATAGGTAATTTGGGTAAATCTCAATCAGATTTATCAGTTTCACATTGCAATCAAATCTCAGATTTTGAATACTTCTGTTTTGGTTCTTATATGCTATCATGATTCTCAGCACACTTAATGTGCATGCTCAAGAAACATGAGCAGGTGATTAATACTAGACATCCTTGTCTTGCAGGAAATTAGGAATGCCTGTGATAGGGTTACACCATCATTCACAATTATTAATAAAAGAGCAGTAACCCTTTCTCTACATGGAAAATAAATGTAGGATAAGAAACCCTTCTAAACACAAGCTCAAAGAAAATAGTTAAGTTGCTCAAACATACAACAGTACAATCTCTACATTTTACTTGGGTTGCATAAGAACAGTAACTCAATTTTCATGTGAAACTCCTTCATGTAATTCAAGAGAGATAATATTCATTGTGTAAATTAAAGTCTATTGTCCAACCAAATAAAATTAAATAGAATTTAATAATTATAATGTAAATTTTACATAGTTATTTAATTATAAATTGTTGTTAGTATAATTTTAACGTGATTATTGTAAAATAAATTTATATATATATATATATATGGTGGTCTGTGAATGTAAAACTAACTTATTATCTCTAATGTAAAAAAAAGTGATGTGCAGATACATGTCTAAAACTCAAATTTGAAATTACTAGTTATTCTTAAATTTTGGTCACTACTATGATCAAGACTCTTCAATTATTTTATATGTGCAGTTTTTGAAGGCCTCCTGAACTTTTATAGTATTTTCCCTCCTTAAACATACATAGTGGCAATGAATTAAATAGAAGGACCATTTCATGACCCATTTCATCCCGGAGCAACTGATCGATGCAGAGAATCTCTGAGCATCATTGATGGCTTCTGTCTGTCCCTTCACTGCCAATCATTGAACCTTATCCTTCACTCTTAAGTTGCGAATCTATTTGGTGATGCCTTCTCATTAAAGAAAGAGTAGGAACACAAAATTGTGTTTGAACGGTTAATCTAGCCACTATAACATAAAATGCAAGAATTAATAATTGCAAATAAATGATTATCCTTGAAGTATTATATGAATTTTGTCGTAACTTCGTGCAAATTAATATTATAAAATCATCATCGATTATGAATTTCAGATCTTCGGTCCATCATCCTGTCTAGGACATCAAGCACAATGACTTGGTTGAGTTTGGTAAAGTGAAATATGTTTGAAACGTGTTGCATTTAGATGAATACCTATTATATTTTTTAGGTTTAATTGTGGTTCCTTTAGTTTGGAATGAGAATCATTTGGGTTTTCGTGATTTTAGTCTAAACATTAAAAAAAAAAAGTAATTTTAATCTTTATAATTTATTTTGGTGCTTATATTTAAAAATAATAATTTTGGTTCACATTAAATAATTTAATTTATAAAAAATTAAATAATTAATGTCACATCAAATATTTATGTATCATGAATTATTTAATTTTAAAAATTAGTTAATTAATTTTGTCATGTTATTATATCTATTAAAAATTAAATAATAAATAATGATGTGAGTAAAATGATTTATTTTTCAAATATATGAACTAAAATTGAATCATTAAAACTATAAAAATTAAAATTATTTATTTTTTATATACATTAAAATTAAATAATTAAAACTATGGGAATCAAAATTACCTATGCATTAAATTAAGAGATCAAAATGCAATTAAACTTATTTTTTTTATTATTTTATGTTCTTTTTTCATGATATAAGATATTGTTGTATGTGAAAATATTGTTACATACAAACAGAGAAGGGCTACGGGACCCAGAGCTCAAACACATGATAAAAGGTTTGAATCAAAATAAAAACCGAAAAGGACTCAACTTGGAATTTTATGGAACAATTAAAACTATCACTAAAATTGTCTCACACTAAATTAAGGAACAAAAATATAATTAAGTCTTTTAATTATTTTATGTTTTTTTTTCATGATACAAGTTATTGGTTATGTAAAAATATTGTTACATACAACAGAAAAGGGCCAAGGAACCTAGAGTTCAAAACACGATAAAAGTTTTGAATCGAAATAAAAACTGAAAATGACTGAACTTGGAATTTACCCGAAACACGTTGTAGTTATAATTGTATGATACACTTCAAACATTTTCAAATGACGATGCTTACAAAAAAAATTTATACCAACATATCACAAAAAAAGAGTAAGAAGTATAATGAAAAGACTTCTAAAAATATAAAAAAAGATGTAACTTATAATTCACGAATCTGTTATATATATCATTCATAAAATGATTACTCCGTTATAGAGGTTGCTTGTGGAATTTTCATTTCCAGATTCAGCCATCAAGCAAAACAGAAATATGATGCACACACAGTTAATATTGATGAATATCGAAAAAAGGAAAGAAAAATATTTTTTGATAATGACAGTCATGCCACAAACTTAATTGTAAATAACTTCATTGAGACAATGTTGTCGGTGATATGAATCCGTCTTGTTCTGAGTTAGCTTGAAATAGTGATTGCCTCACTGGAGTCTGAGGGCACTTCATGATCCCTATTTATTGAGTGGGGGAGGACCACTTTTATGAAACAAAATTTCTTACTAAGACTTGTAGTGATTGCTACCACAACAAGCATGAATTGTAGGAGGTTGATTTATGTAGTTTGGTATTTCAATGTGTGTGCAGCATGTACATTTATTCAAGTCTCAGGTGGGAATGCCACTAACTTGAGCAAATGTTGGTTCCCAGCAATTTACAACTTTGGGGACTCAAATTCAGACACAGGAGCTGTTTCTGCAGCATTCACAGGGGTCAAGCCTCCCAATGGCATAAGCTTCTTTGGAACCCTCTCAGGAAGGGCCTCTGATGGACGTCTCATCATAGATTTTATCAGTAAGCAAAGCAAAGCATAGTCTATACTCTACTATTTTCCTTAACATATTTACTATCATATTCATTGAGGTTTACAGTTTTCAACCAAATATTACAAATTTTATTCGAATAACGTGTTTATAGAATGGAGATATTTTAGTTAAATTATTTCGGCTAAGTAAGTTATTTATTGTTTTTCTTAATCTGTGAAAAAAACTTTAAAGGCCAATAAATTTGTAATGGAGGGAGTAGATTCACTTGTTTGAGGTTTTTTGTTTTGTATATAAGAATTAAATAGGCAACCTTTTCACTCATCTTTAGTGAGGTCATTCTGACCCTATTGGCTACTCTCACTCATTGATTGGACTATGAATGTTTTACATTTCTTATGCATATCTCCTTTTTGTGGGTATGTGTGTGTGGACATATGCAGCTGAAGAGTTGAAGCTTCCATACCTCAGTGCGTATTTGGACTCAGTTGGATCCAATTACAGGCATGGTGCAAACTTTGCAGTAGGAGGATCCTCCATTCGTCCTGGTGGTTATAGTCCATTCCCCCTTGGCCTTCAAGTTGCTCAGTTCCTACAGTTCAAGTCTCGCACCAAGATTCTCTTCAATCAGCTTTCTGAGAGCAGTTAATTTCACTTCTCCTCTGCATTTTCTTTCATGTTTTTTGTGTTTTTGTTAGTGTGCTAGACGAATGTGTATAGATATTGTTTCCAACAAGAACTGTGATTTTGACCATCCTGAAGCATAATCAGAATTTAATAATACAACAATAACAAAAGTTTTATTCCACTTAACGAGGTTAACTATATGCATCACATGATGTCATTGAACTAGGTTAAAGAACAAGTACTTGGGAGGTATTCCTCTTAATAATTTCTATCAATGTCTTTCTTGATCTCTATCTTCTCCTCGCACATAACTGAAAATCATGCAATTTAATTTTTCCATGGGTGTTTCCAATTGCCTTCTTTGCACGTGTCTACATTACCTTAAACGATCTTTTGTCATCTTTTCTTCAATGGGTATCACACCAATATCTTTTTGTAAAATAATTTCATATCGATTTCTTTCTTGACTATACATCCATCTTAACATTCTTATTTATGCTATTCCCACTCAAGTGCTAAAATTATGGCATATTTGAGAGACAATCACTTGTAAAAAAGCAATAGAGGCTGATTCCTAATGAGTGATGAAATTGAAACAAGAACCTGTGTGATGTTTCAGGGACAGAACCACCTTTCAAAAGTAGTCTTCCAAGGCCTGATGACTTTTCCAGGGCCATATACACCTTTGATATTGGACAAAATGATCTTGCCTTTGGTCTTCAGCACACTTCACAGGAACAGGTTATAAAGTCAATTCCTGAAATTTTGAGCCAGTTCTTCCAAGCAGTGCAGGTAAGCAACCCCAAAGCCTTGTTGTCATTATCAGATATAAGCTAGCAATAAAAGATGGTTCTGGAACTAACCCTTGTAGTGGCTACATTTTAGCAACTATACAATGAAGGTGCAAGAGTGTTCTGGATTCACAACACTGGTCCAATTGGATGCTTGCCCTACAGCTATATTTATTGTGAGCCCAAGAAGGGTAACCTGGATGCAAATGGCTGTGTGAAACCTCAAAACGATCTTGCTCAGGAATTTAACAGGCAGCTCAAGGACCAAGTGTTTCAACTAAGGAGAAAGTTCCCACTTGCCAAATTTACATATGTTGACGTGTACACTGCCAAATATCAACTAATCAGCAATGCAAGGAACCAAGGTGATCTTCAAGTCTCCAAGGTCGCACATTATTTAGGGGAATGCAATGCTTGGTCTCTATGTTAGGCTAAAAATATAGTTTCATCAGTGAACTTATTTTTTAGTTTCAGTTTCGTTCACTAAGCTTAAAAAGTTTCATTTTTGTTTCTTAGAAGTGTATCTATTAGATTAATTTAATATTTCCATCAGCTTATTACACTAACTTGATTAACAAGTGACAAACTGTAAAAGATGTCACATCATATTAATATTTGTTACGTTAATCAAAATTAACATATCAGTAAAAAACTAATAAAAGGATTAATTTGATCTAACAAAGATATTTCTAAAGAATCAAAATAGAACTTTTTAAACTTACAAAACCAAATTGAAACCAAAAAATAAGTTAGATTATCAACTTGTCATTGTTGAATTAACTTGTATGGTTGATTTGTCACAGGTTTTACCAGTCCATTGGAGTTCTGTTGTGGTAGTTACTATGGTTACCACATAAATTGTGGGAAGAAAGCCATAGTAAATGGAACAGTATATGGCAATCCATGCAAAAATCCTTCTCAACATGTTAGTTGGGATGGCATACACTACTCTCAAGCAGCAAATCAATGGGTTGCTAAACGCATTCTCTATGGCTCCTTCTCTGACCCACCAGTTCCAATTGGGCAGGCATGTTTCTAAGCATAGTTCATTCAATTCATGCGTTACTGGCTAGTCACTTATACTCAGATAGAGTACCATACATTATGGGGGTCTTCACTCTTCACGTTGTTATTTCAATAAACAAGGAATTCTTGTATGAACAATTGGGGAGCTGTTCACGTGAATAAGAATATGTCATAATTTATGTTGTGGGAAAAGCTAATGTAGCTTGATTTATGTAAAGGTTCAACTACTAGAAAATGTCTCTAGCTTTAAAGGATTGGAAGACAAGAATTTGTACGTAGTTCAGTCAAATTAAATATTTGGATTTTAATGCAGGTTCCTTTTATACTTCACTCAACTATGCCTTTTTGCCCCAACTGTTTAATAATTGCATCAAGTTACTCCTCAGGGGTGGCTTTATATTAATTACTATTTCCATGCTCTTTTACTTTGTTCATATTGTTTAATAAAATTGGTTAATTTAATTATTAATATTAAATTTGTTAATAATTTTTATTATTTTTTTAATTTATCCTTAAAATTGTTGTGTAAAAAAAAACTTACTCTCTACTTAATTATTTTTTTATCAAGTTCATTAATGTGTGTTAATCATTTTCTTTAATCGTGACAGGAGAGAATGAATTTATCTTATTAATTTATAATATTTATTATAAAATAGTTAAGAATAATTTATTCAAAGAATAATTAATACAAGAGATTATTTAAAAAGAATCTTATAAAAAAGAGAAAAAAATAGTGTTATATTAACAAATGATGTAGTATTATAAATTGTCCAAAGTCAAGACTGGTCCAGGTATTGGTAGATAAGAGTTTGAGATTAATTTTCATACATTTTCAATATATTAGAAGTGATTTTTAAAATAATTATTACAAAAATAAATAATTTTATTATATATGACTATGTATAATTAGATAGTAGTACAAAAAATTTGTACACTAACTTTAATTAAATACTAATAATTTTATCCCAGACATTTAAATATTTTTTTAAAATTAGAAATTTACAAGTTGATAAAATAAATAATTTTATCATATATGAATATGTATAATTAGATAGTAGTACAAAAAAATTTGTACACTATTTTTAAATTAAATACTAATAATTTTATCCTAGACATTTAATTATTTTAAACTTACAAAACCAAATTGAAACCAAAAAATAAGTTAGATTATCAACTTGTCTTATGAAATTTACACTTTCCTTCTTAATAAATATACCTACCTTTCTTGTTTTATTACTAAAATACGTCATTATATAAAAAATAAACATATTTTTACACATCAGGTTGATCATCTTTATATCTTATTTTTGCACATCTTTTTTCATTATTATTTAAATCCTATTTTTGTATTCTTCATTTTTATTGTTCTTTAGATTCCTCATATCTATTTTCTCTCCAATCTTTTTTTAGTAATAAGATATCAGCTGTTGTGATTTATGTTTTATATTTGTTAAACATGTATCACTCTTTAGATATCATTCTTTAGGTATCATTCATAGTAGTCATTTTCTTGAGCATAGTGATAATAATTGTTCTTTAGATACCACTCTTTTCTTCAACAATGGAGGTGCAATTCAATTTATATTTTTTTTAATTCTATCAGAAAGTACTTTCTGCAACAAAAATATACCTATTCTAGAAAGTACTTTTCGGAACAAAAACATACCTATTGTGGAAAGTATTTTTTGGAACATAAACATATATTCTAGAACAAAAATATATATTCTAGAAAGTACTTTCCAAAATGTATATTTTTGTTTTGAAAAATACTTTTTGAAATAGATATCAATGTGTAGTAATAATTTTCTTTGACAAATTAGTATTTATTATTTTTTAGGTGTCATTGTTTTCTTCAGTAATGAACACTGCATTTTAAGATACAATTTAATTTCTATTTTTTGTTTCTATTGAAAAATATTTTTTGGAACAAAAATATACATATTCCATAAAGTACTTCCAAAACAAGAAATACATATTTCAAAAAATACTTTCTGAAACTACATTTTTTTTTGTTAAAATATAGTACTAGAAAGGATATTTTAGGAAATTCATAGAAAAATTAAAAATAAAGACATATATATTAAGCATGAGATGTGTATATAACATTCATTTTAATTTTAATTTTTCTACCAGACCAACCGAACAACTCATGGGCCAACCTGGCCTTAGCCCAATAGGCTACTAGCTAGACTAAAAAACTTGATTTTTTTTAGATAACTTTTTAAAAGACACAACTTAGTCTAATTAGCAAACTATTGAAATTGGATCAACGAATTAAATCTATTTTGCTAGCTTTAGATACTATCCTTCACACTTTCTTTCTATGACATTTTTTTAAATTTATTTTTTACATGTATTATTTGAAGATAATCGTATTCGAGACATATTCGGACATTAAATTATACACTTCTCCCAGCAAAAATTCAAACCTTGGTTTATCACGTTATGACAAACTAATGTGTATCACTAATCCAACCTCATAGTTAGGAGACTCTCTGTACTATTAAATGAAATTTATTAAAAATTATAAATTTTAGTAAGATCCACCAATAAATCCTGAAATAAACTTATTAAATAAGAGTAAATCTTACCAAAATTTATTATTTTTAATAAATTTTAACTAATAAGAGTAAGAATCTTGGAAAGAAAAAAAGTTAGACAGATTGTAGCTAACATTCCTCTTCTTTTTCGTATACTTTTGTTCTTGCAGCGTGATGAGAAATTTATTGAGTGGCAGAGGACTACTTTTATGAAAGAAATTTTCTTACTAAGACTTACAGTGACCGCTGCCACAACCATGAATTCTTGGAGGCTGATTTATGTACTTGGGTGTCTCAATCTCTGTGGCATATACATTCATTCAAGTCTCATGAGGAATGCCCCTAACTTAAATCAAATTTTGGTTCCCAGCAAATTACAACTTTGGGGACTCAAATTCAGACAAAGGAGCTAAGTTTGCAGCATTCTCAGGGTTGCAACATCCCCAATGGCATAAGCTTCTTTGGAAACCTCTCAGGAAGGGCTTGTGATGGCTGGGCGTTGGAAATTGATATTTTTTCAACAGGTATATTAAAATATTTTAGTCTATGTAATTTTTCTGTTTTACTTGTAAGTTTGATTAGAAGTTGTTTATATTTAAAAAAGTAACTTACTGCATATTTTATGTTTTTTTTTCTAGTTTAGACATATTTGTTTTTTGCTTTGATTAGAAGTTTCACAATTTTTCTATTTAAGCTTATATTATAACACTTTATTTGTGTGCAAAATTGAGTTCATACTTAAACTATATCATAACAGTTTTAGCTTCTTTATATGTATTAGGTTTTCCAATAATATTTTTAAAATATTTAATAGGTTTTTCTTCCTTTTTTCTTTGTACGTGAGTTTGTTGTTTTCTTATAATATCTTATATAAAACATGATAGGAAAACCAATAATACACTACAAATGTGACAACAACGCATCAAATATAAACTCTCTTTCTTACAACAATCTATAAGAACTAATCACAAATTAAAATATCAACAATCATGAGAAGAATCATGTAAGAAACGTCAAAATTTTTAACATGGAAAACCCTCTAAATGTGAGAGGTAAAAACCACGAGTTGTTTACACTAAAGAAATCAAATCCATTATAATCAAATAGGGATACAAGAGTGATCAATCAAAAGTACAAATTCCTACATACAACCAACCAACAAAAACAAGTAACAAACTTGCAAATGAAGAACAAGAAATAAGGAATAGAAAATGAAGAATTCACAAAATCCTGCTACTGTACGGGCATGATTTTTCACACGACAGATCTCCAAATCAAGATCCAAACACTCAAGATGTAAAACTATACGTATTGAACCTACTGTCAAGGTTTTAGCTCGATTTAACGATTAACGAAATAGATATGACGATTTTGACATTACTGTCCTATGTAGAGATGAAAACATAATACTTTCTCTTTCTTCCTCTCTCTCTTCTCTTTTTTGAAAAAATTCACTCTCTCACTCCTCCCAATCTTATTTCTTTTCCTCTTCTATGAGAGACCTAATAGGCTTGAGGATAGTGAGCTTTTGTCCACGTAGTTGAGAGTTTAAAAATAACCCAATAGAACATTCATAAAAGAGTGTACAAAATCTTTATGCTTAGTTTTTTATCATCATTGATAATAGATTTTATAAGTAAGGAAAACTTAGTCTATACTCTCCTTTAGACACTCACATCTATGCATCGATAACAATGATTTATTTGAGCATGTATCAACTGAGTTTATGATTGACCTATTAGCTAGTTGCTTACTATTGCACTATGGAAGTGGTTGTTGACTATGTTATGCATTTCTTATATATATCTCCTTGGTATGTGTGTGGACATATGCAGCTGAAGAGTTGAAGCTGCCATACCTCAGTACATATTTGAACTCAGTTGGATCCAATTACAGGCATGGTGCAAACATTGCAGTAGGTTATAATCAATTCTATCTTGGCCTTCAAGTAGCTCAGTTCCTACAGTTCAAATCCCACACCAACATTCTCTTCAATCAGCTTTTTGACAACAGTTAGTTTCTCTTCCCCTCTGCATTCCCTTTCAAGTAATTTATGCCTTTTTTTATTGCGCTAGACGAATGTGTATAGAGATGCACCCTCGATGTAAATTTTTTTATAGAGTAATTAATCACAAATTATTGTTAGTATAATTTTTAAGTTAATTATTATAAAAATTAATAAGCTTTTATTATAGTTTTTATTTAATAATGAAATAAAAAATCTTTATATTATTTGTACATGAGCTCTTTAATCAGGATAGATATTATTTTCAACCAGAACTGTGAACAGATATACATAATCAGAATTTAATGAAGAACTAAAATTGATGGCATATTTGAGAGAGACACTCACTTGTAAAAAAGAAGTAGATGGTGATTTCTAATAAGTGATGACATTGAAACCTGAACCTGTGTGATGTTTCCAGGGATAGAACCACCTTTCATAAATAGTCTTCCTAGGCCTGAGAACTTCTCCAATGCCCTATACACCTTTGATATTGGACAAAATGATCTTGCCTTTGGTCTTTAGCACACTTCAAGGAACAAGTTATAAAGTCAATTCCTGAAATTTTGAGCCAGTTCTTCCAAGCAGTGCAGGTAAGCAAGCCCAAGTACCAAAAAATTATTACATGATCCAAGAATATTATGTGTCTATAGTCTCCATCAATCTTCACGTCACATATAACTGAAAATTTTAATTTAAAAAAAATTAATAGGACTCATATGGGGTGCAGAGGCTGAACTGCTAGAAATGTCTTTTTTTCTATAAAAGTATTGGAAGAGAAGAAATTGTAGTTGAGTCAACTTTATATTTTGGAATTTAGTGAGGTTACTTTTATAGTTCAGTTAGCTATGCTTTTTGCCCCCAATCGTTTCATAATTTCATTAATTAAGCTTACTCCTCACCTATAGGGTAGCATGATCTTAATTAATAATATAAATTATCTAAAGGCCAAGGAATAGCAGATAAGAATTTTTTTATTACCCCATTTGTATACTTATCTTACAATTTTTTCTCTTCTTTTCTCGTTGTATCGTATTATATTTTTCGCGTTCTTTCTCTTTCCCTACAAGGAGTATATACCTTTAAGGACGTCAAAAAATATTTTTTCTTAAATTTACACTTTACCTTATTTATTTATAAGATATTGGAGCAAATTTATTGTAAGGACATCTTAGTCCCTGCAAATCCTTACTTTCTTTTCATCAAGAATTTAAGATAATGACAACGTTATCCCAGCACATTGTGGTATGTGCATATTTTTACTAGGGCATTTGTAGAACGAGTTTATCTTAATTTCTTACTTATTTGAATTTGTTGTAGAAACATTTGTAACACCTTGTTGATGTCACATGAATCTAATTAAGTAATGAAAAATGCAAAAATAATTTAATTTTAAAATTATTTAATTTAGTTACAAAAATATATGTAAATTTTTGCATTCGAAAAAACACACAATTACACATAATAATCAATTTAACCAAATTAAGTAACTACAACATAAAATATTGAATATAACTCCGTGCAAATTGTATTTGAAATATTATAATATTCAACATTATATTCATAACATAGTCCAACAAGAATAAATATGAAAATTTCTACGATTACAAAAACTAAAATAAAATAACAAATTTATTTTCAAAATACACTGGATTTAATTTTTAAAATTTGAACTCATTAAAAAAAAGGTTAGAACTTAGATGAGTTAATAGGATAAATGAGTCCTAAATACTCTTAACTTTTGCATCGTTGAATAATGAGAAGGGATTTTAGTTTTTTTAAAGTATCTATACTTTTCATTAACTACTAATTGAATGGATCGGTTAAATAAAAATTGTTCTATTTAGTTTTGAATTCAAATCTTAGAAAATAAGGAGAGTTTTAGAAAATAATGAGTTTTAAGACTCTTAATAATAGTCCTACTTAGTTCGAATTTAAATAATGTGAATCAAAATAAGAAAAAATATATTTTTTCATTAAACCAGTGACGGTGTTAGACTTGTTTTTTAATTATTAAATTTACATCAGTAAAAATAAGTAGGAGGAAATGAGTAATGCTCGTTGAACATAATATGTTACTCAAATAGTTATGAGAAGTCATGCACTATTAATATTAATGAATAAAAGGATGAAAAAAAAAACAATGATAACAACAGGCACGCAACAAAACTTTTATGTTTGAATAACATTATTGCGACAAAATTGTTTGAGGAGCCCAGTTCTTTAAAGTTGGCATGAAATAGACAATGCCTCACTGGAGTTTGAGGAGGCCACTTCTGATCCCTAATAAGTGGTAGAGGACCACTTCTTTGAGAGAAATTTTCATACTCAAAACATCTAATGATTGTACCTCAACAATGAATTATAGGAGGCTGATTGACATGTACATTCATCATCCATGTGTCAAGTGGTACCCGGCTATGTACAACTTTGATGTCTCAAAATTTAGACACTGGAACCTTATTCACAGCTTTTACAGAGTTGCATCCTCCCAATGGCATAAGCTTTATTTATGATTAAGCAGAGCATAATGTGCACTCTCCTTCACATATTCACAACCATAGATAACACACTGGCTTGATTGAGTTTTATTTTGTATGTATAAATTAAATTGGCAACCTTTTCACTCATCTTTGATGGGCTTGGACTGTGGAAGTGGTGTTTGTTGATTACTTGGCTATGTTGTTTGTGTCTCCATTCCATCTTGGCCTTCAAGTATGTCAGTCAGTTCATACAGTTCAAGTCTCACACCAAGATTCTCTCACTACAGTTAGCTTCTCTTCCCCTCTAATTTCCATTTGTTGTTTATGCCGTTTTGTTAGTGTGCTAGAAGCATGTGTACAGATATTATATTCAACAAGAACTGTGAACAACCATAAGGGTATTCATAATTTAATAAAGTGCTACAATTGATATCATATTTGAGGGACTCACTTTTGGAAAAAGCAGCATATGATGTTTCCTGATTAGTGATGTTTCCAGGGACAGAACCACCTTTCAAAAGTAGTCTTCCAAGGTCCTTTATACTATTGATATTGGACAAAGTGATCTTGTCATTTGTTTTCACATACTTCTGAGCTACAAGTTCGAACGTTGATTGATTCCTGAAATCTTGAGCTAGTTCTTCCAAGAAGTGCAGGTAAGCAACCACCAAATCCTTGTTGGCATTATCACATAGCAATTTGGTTCTGGAACTAGTGCATGCCATGAGTATATTTTAGTAACTTTAATGAAGGGGCAAGAACAAGAGTGTTCTTCCAATTGGATGCTTGCTCAACAATTATTTTGATTATAAGTCCAAGAAGGGTAACCTGGATCCAAATGGCTGTGTGAAACCTCAGAGTGAGATTGCTCAGGAATTTAACATGCAGCTCAAGGACCAAATGTTTCAGTTAAGGAGAAAACTCTCACTTTAGCCAAATTAACAAATGTTGATGCGTACACAGCCAAATATGAACTAATCTGCAATGCAAGGAGCCAAGGTTTTGGTTATCTTCAAATTAGCCAGTGTACAATTAACTTTAATGCTTGATTTGTGGCAGGTTTTGTCAATCCATTGGAGTTCTGCTGTGGCACTCACCACACAATTTGTGGAGAGAAAACCTTGGTAAATGAAATGGTTAATGACAATGCATACAAAAATCTTATGAGACTGGCTTCTAAGGTAATGATTGTTCTCCATTTATATATACTATTCAGGCACTATATGACATATGACTTAATAACTCATCTAAAATAAACTTTGATAACATCTTAGAATTTAGGTTTTAACCAAACTCAACTTCAAAAGCTATCTCATAGGATGAAGATTACTCCTACTTATACATACTATTATACATACTATTGAGGCCTTATTTTTAGTCAACATGAGGCTCGAATTTTTTTCTAATATACTGGGATAGCTACACTACTCTCAATCAACCAATGAATGGCTAAACCCATTCCCTTTGGCTCCTTCTCTGACCCACCCGTTCCAATTGGGCAGGCATGTTTATGAGCCTAATTCATCTCGTATGATATTAGCTAGTCACTAATTCTGTGGGTTTGCATGTTGTTTAGCAAGAAATTTGTGTTAAAACAACTAGGGGATGTACACGTGAGAAAGAATATATCATAATTTATGTTGTGTGAAAACAAATGTAACTTCTCTTTGGAAATGCCAGATCACATTATAGAGGCTCAACTGACACCACGTATATAATTCTTTAAAGGATTTGAACACAATAATTAATAGTTCAGATAACATTACAAATATCTAAAGCCCAATTAATAGTTCAGAAAACATATAAATCTTTAGATAATATTACAATTATCTAAATCCTAAGGACTGGTGAAGACGTGGGTAGATAAATTATTTACGCAAATGTCTTGCATTACAATATAAGCATAGGAAAGTAGAGGGGGATGTGTGTCTATCCTTCTCTGAAGTCTGCAGTGTCATATTCATGCTTGTCACGTTCATAAGATCCTTGACTATAACATTGGAACTTATAAAACTATAGTTGCATCTAAAACGTGATTAGAAGCAACTGAGTTTTCTAATAGGACGTTTGGTGTACCAGCAGCAGGGAAAATTAAGTTTCAACATCCGTTTGTATACATAGAAATTTGAATTTCAACCATTTATAAATTCAATTTTACAAGAAATATATGAACAACCGAAAATTCCTCTTCACTGTGGAAAATAGATATATGAAGTAACTTTTGTGACCATCCTTTAGTAACAAACAATTGGAAGTGGAACATACTTCCACTTTGTTATTGTTTCCCCGGCCAAATTTGCAAACAATGATCAAAATAACCAAACCAGTTAATCCCATCTTGTTTTATGTACAGCCACAGGCTTATAGGACCCTAATGCCATGGTCTTTTATAAGCTGAGAGTTGGTATCAAGAAGAGTTTCCAATGATCTTCTTGATCTCCTGTTTCGTTCCCTGCCAGCTTCTTTCAACAACTCTTCCAACCTACGCTTCTCATCATCCACATCAGGGTTTGCTGTTCCAAGCTTCTCTTCTCTCATGCCAACTACATATTCCAAAATTTCAATGGCATCATCCACTCTGCAAAACATCAAAAATCAACAAGAAATGTTAGCAATTATAGCCTTATAATTAAGTGTTCTTGTAATACATGAAGTAGTAAACAACAGAGATGAAGAAAGTAAAAGTGACAACTAACAAAATACCATCATGCTCTCACCATGTGCTAGTAAATAATCTATGTACTGATAGTGTAAAATAAAATACTTTTGTAAATATATGCTAATAATGATTTATGATTAGTTGACAATAAAAATATACCAACAGTGCATAAAAATTAAACTCTTTTCAAGTCAAAACAATGGCTAAGGAGAGTGAATATAGTACCTGCCCATTGCATCATAGGTGCCTGCTAGATTGCTATAGACCCCTAAGGTGTCTGGGTGATATGGACCACACTCTTTTTCCAATATAGTCCTGGCCTCCTCAAACAAATCTGCTGCCTCATTTATAGCATAACACTGCACACAGGCAAGCCCCATTTGGTTCAAAGCAATCCCAAACAAAGCAGATTTCTTCTCTCCGCTGGCACGAAATTTGGCAATGGCACTTTTGAAGATGTTGTAAGAGTCAGAAAACTTTCCTAGCATGTAATACATAACCCCCATTTGGGCCTCAATTCCTGCAACAGTGCTTTGTTGACCAGGAGCAATGGCATAAATCTTCAAGGCCTTTTTGAGCAACTTCAACCCCTTCTCCAAATCATTCATGGATTGATAGATGGCAGCAACATCTATCAAACCACTAGCAATCTCTTCTGAGGGGATCCCTGGCTTGATCTTCCCAAAAATCCTGAGTGCATTTTCACAGTAGGACTTAGACTCCTTGAACTTCCCTATCTTGTTGTACAGATCAGCCAACCTTACATACACTGAAGCAACTGTGGGATGATTCTCTCCTTTGGTTGATTTGAACACAGTGAGTGCTTTCTGGTAAGAAAACACTGCCTCATCGTAGCGCGCCAACGCCAAATAAGCATCACCTATGCTGCAATCAACTGAAGCCACATCTGCTTCATGCCCATTTGCAGCCATAGCCATAGTTGCCAAAACATAATGCTCTAGGGCAGCTTCGTAATCACCCTTTGACTCACATATAAGCCCCATTAGTCTCCTATCTGCAGCTTCCTCAATGGAAGCAGGAGCTCCATTTCCCCTGTGAATATCAAGAGCCATCTGACACAGCTTCTCAGCCTCATCAAACTGTAGTGCCTGAACATGTGCCTCAGCCACATACCGGCACGTCTCGCCGAATCTCGGGTCTGTTTCCCCCAAGACCTGCCCTTGAATCTCAAGACCTGCTGTATAAAACAGTAGAGAATTCTCAATCTGCCCCATCATTGCATAAGTATCCCCCAATTGCATGCACCCTGCAAACTTAGCCAGTGAATGATCTTGGCCATCCTCCAACACAGGAATATCAATAGAACGCTCAAGAATAGGAATAGCCTCATTATACTGTCCTAAATTACAGTATATTGTTGCCAACACATGCAGACACATGACCAATTCCAAACTTGGTTTACCATTTGCACAAATCTCAAATGATTTCAAGGCTCTAAGAGCCAAATCAAGCGCTTTTCGCGGATTCTCACCTGAGGAGATCATGTCTCTTGTTTGCTTGAGCAAAAATGGTCCCAAGTCTGGGTTATCTAACCCTGCAGCAATACGCTCCTCAATCCCCTTCAAACCAAGGTTCCTCCTATGCTTCCTCATGTGGTAAGCACCATTTGCCTTTCTCACACCCTTTTCTTTCCTCCTAGGAGTTGGCTTGGATGATCCTTCAATGACCCTTGGGGTTGGTGAAGAATGGTTACCATTATCCTTCTTTGTAGGTTCCTTGTCACATGAACCAACATCTTTCTCAGGAGTTGTGCCACTAGCATTGGCATTGAAGTCCTCTTTATTCTCTGTGACCACCTCCTTTGTGATCTCCAAATCCACAATATCTCCAACAAGATGGCCCAGTTCTGAATCAATCCTGGACTCACCATCATATGAGTAGAAACTAGCCCTGGAGGGTGAGTGATCAGAGCTCCTCATCTCACACACATTGTGATACAATTGCTCAATTGAGGTATCCACCACCCCATCAATAGCCAAATCAATTGAGTCACTCTGAATGCTTCTTGGACTCAGTGTACTCCTTGGTGATGCTAGTTGAGCAAAGTTTTCCTTGTGGGGAGTATAACTCCCACTAGGTTCCTCAGCTGCACTATTTACATTTAACTCATCCATAGCTAAACCAGGCATTCAACACAATATTCAGCACCTCACCTAAAATTAATAAGAAAACAAAAAAGTTAGAAAATCTTCAAAACAGGAAAACAAATCAAAATTTGCAATACATTAATGTTGAGGGTCTCAACTCTAGTACAAAATCAAGAGCCAATTTTCACTTTTCAGGTGCAGGTCACAAAGCCAATGATGACTTCACGGGTGCTAATGATATTTCAATAAGAAGAAACAGAAAAGAAACAAAAGTAAAAGGGAAATGAATCAAACTTTATAACCCATTACAGCAAACCAAAAAGAGAAAAAAAGAAAAGCCAAAAGCAACTAAAAAAATATTCCATCTGGTCGATTGCGTGATATTGCTTCTTCTCAGATGCTCCTTATGTACAATTGTAAGTTCAGAACACAACACAACACAAAAAACGTTTTTCTGAAATTCCATCATTGTCAGTGATCAAACTCAGGACAACCAAACCAAAAGCAATGTGAAACAAGAAACACTTTGTTGGAAATAGCAGAAAGCAATGAAATTGCATCACCAAACAAACCTCATTGAGAACAAACACAAAAGGGTGTGTCATGTGTGTGATTGAAGCCATTAAATACAGGAACCAGAACCAAAGCTATACAGCACAGTAGAGACAATGAATTGGTTGATATGTTATGTTATGTTGTGTTACCTTTAGTACTCTCCGAAGAATATAAGCCAAAACTTTCCAAGGTTGCTTGCTTGTGTGGGTGTTATGTTATGTACAGGTGAAGAGATATGGGTCAACATAGCTGTACCATTTGTATTGGCATGCATTTATATATGTGCATGTGGGGTGTGGAACAAGACTCGTGTCAGATAATGGAATTTTGGGTCAATGTGAAGGGCATAATGGGAATTGGAATTGAAATTATTGAGATTTTCTAGATAATATGCATGTGTAAGAGTTGTACTTGTTCCACAGAGTTGGAATGTTGAAGCAAAACCAAGAAGGTGACCTCTCTCCCACTCTTTCCCTTCATCTTCAACTTCAACTGCTTTATTATTCTCATAAAAGAATTCATAATTTTTTCAAAGTATCAATTAAGGATTGCTGCCAGATATATATGTATATCTCTTCTTGGTACATGCATTGTCTATTATCAATTCTCAATCATGCATTAATTATTGATTGGTTTTTCTTATGTGAAAAGAAATAGCTTAATTAGCAGCATCCAAAGCCAAATAAGAAATGAAAAAAAAATAAAATTGAATCATTGTTGCTTAAGCCTAAATTGATTATCACGATGTTTGGCCTGGTTAACAACAAAGTCAACTATCTTATTGATTATATTGTGCGAAATCCAAATATTTATTGTAAGAATAAATGATCAATAAATATCTGATAATTTACATCCCGAAAAAATTGATAGATTTCTTATATCAATAGAAATAAAAATACCTGGCACTATCGCATCACATCAACCTTTAAAACATTATTATTGAGTCAAATGAAAAGTGTTAGAAAGTTTTTGTTTAAAAAAAAAATGTTTGATTGACTTTTTATTAGATAAGTGTCTCAATTATTTTATATTAAAATAAATAACATTTTTAATTTAATTTTCACATAAATATTATAATAATTATAATAAAAAATAATAAATTTAAACCCCATAATGATATGCGATTAAATGATGATGTAAAATTTACTATAAATTTTATAAAAATTTCTTATTCAAGTTTCGAAAAAAATTAAAAAAAATCACAAGTGGATAATATTCTTATTGGGGATTATATTTTTTGGGTTAAATAATTCTTTTGGATTGATTTACTTAAGTTGCGGTTGAAACGTAAGAAGCATAGGGTGGCGGGATTAACGGCTTTTCGACGCGAAAAGACTAGGGACAATGGTACATGGTAAAGTGACCGTGCTGTTCTGTGCGAGGGGGTGAAAGTTCGAGTAGAAAGTGGCCACGTGGCAAAAGTTGAAGGCGCTCGAGTGCAAAGATTGGTTGGTTTTGGAGGAATGTGGGCGTCCACGTGGACCACATCCAGCTGCATTGAGGCTGGTAACTGGTTAGCAGCAGTGATGGACCCCTCATACCAAGCCGCCGATGTGGGCCGGGCTGGGCCCGGGCCCACTTCCCAAAAGCTACATATTCCCTGATGATATGACTTTTTTGTATTTGGTTGAATTTGAACAGAGCAAGATTATTATTGGTTACTATAAATATTTTCTTATCCAAATTTTATGTAACTGCACAATTCAAATTTAAATTTGATATTATTGGTTAAATTAGAATAATTGTTTACCAATTAGTTTATACCTTTAATAACTAGACTTAGATCTAACAAAATGAGTTAATATCTCACAACCAAAAAAAATTAAAGTTTAAATTTTTGTTGAAAGATATTTATATTTAGGTCTAACTATATCTTAAATATGATTATTTATAAAAAAAAATGTGAGTGACAAAAAAATATATTGTCTACACATTTGATGGTGATATGATGAGTTAATCTTGGTTTCGGTACTTAAAATTGTAATCATTAAAGTCTCTAATTTTATAAATTTTATATTTTAGCTATTAATTTATATATAAATGACTAAAATAAATGACGTTTTGTAAAATCTGGGATTGAAAAGACAAAATTGTAAAGTTAAAATGTAAAATAAAATGACTGATACCTATAACTAAAGGAGTAAAATTAACAAGAGTTTATTTAATATGATTGTTTTATTTATTTATATGCCAATGAAAAAAATGGGAAAAGAAGAAGAATAATTATTGGGAGAATTTGGAAAGAGCAAGCAAGTCAAGAGATTGGATTTTGTTGACAGATAGATAACGTGATTTAAAGATATTTTTTTAAGCTGACACGACGCGTATATAGTTTGTGTTAGTTTCATTTAACACTACTTAATGAGATTAAAGTTTACAAACGCGTAAATTTGTAAAATGGCATTGGTGGGACCCTACATACATACATTAAGAGACAATTAAATATATAAAGAGATAAAGTTCTTTAGGTAAGTTAATGCTATAGCTTTCCTTCAAGTTTTATCTCAATAAAATAAATTTTTATGAAATTAATTTTTGAAAAAATTATATACAATAAATTGAATGACTTTTACCATAAATATCTTAAAAGTTATATTGCTTTATGTGTTACTATTCAATTCTTAATTTTTATGAATTTTGAGTGTATAAAGAATTTTATTTTATCAATTAGTTAGAAATTATTGATAATATAATTTTTATAATAATTATTATAAAATTAATAAACTTATCTTACGAATGACAATAAATTAATTACTCAATTTTATTATGTAAATTATTGAGTTGAAATTAAATTATGATTTGAATTACATCTATATTTTATCTAAAATGTGCTTCTAAATGTGTAAAATTCACCAATTTAATTTTTTAAATTGTATAATTTTTTTTACATTATTAATATTAATCGAGTAAAACTTAGTTCTAAATATAACTAATAAATATTTATTATAAAGTTAATAATTTTTTCATATATGATAATTTGTTGTTGGAGGGAAAAAAATTAAATTTAAATTTCATTTATGATTTAAACTATACTCTTTTAATACTGCTGTTAATAAAGAATGAATATAATTGTGGATCAACTAATCTAAAGTGTATAATTATATTAAATATTAAAAAAAAATTATAACTCATAAAATGTAACTATGTGAGAAAATAAATATACGGAGTGAGGTGAAATTATACCCTTGTAATTTATTTCATTTATTATATTATATAATAATGTTATATAAAATATAAATTTAATTAATTAATTATTAGATTGAAAATTTCTTTTATATAGATTATATATACAAAATTTATATTAATTTAAAATTATTTGTCATCTTTTTATATTCATCAAAATTAATAAAATTATATATTTTAAAATATATTAAAATATAAATCATTTGATTATTTTTTATGTTGTTTAATTTTAATAAAGTTTAATACTAACATTCAAGGTAACATAAAATTATGATTAAACAGTTGGATAAATAAAATTTTTATTTATATGAATTTATTAATAGTATAATAGTTGAGATAAGTTATACTAACATCATTTAATATATATATATATATATATATATGGATCATATGAGGTGAGAGAAATGTTATAATGATAAAGTGGGAGAAATAAATATGATATTATACAATCATATATGAATAATTTAGATTTTATCATCATATAAATATTTGATAACTTTCAATTATAATATTATATGATTGAATGACTTAAATTTACTTATCTCATTTTTTCATTATAAATACTTTTCCTATGATACACACTTTCTCTCTCTGTATATATATTAAAAATGGGAATTTAATTCAAATAATTATTTTAAATATGAAATGTTTTGAAAAGTAATAAGTTAGAAACTCTTAATGTTTTGAAAGCGTGAAAAGTAAGTGAGCTACACACATTTCATTCTAATTTATTTGTATTTTTCATACCTTAATTTATTTGAACAAGAGAGAATTTTTATAAGCACATTAGCTACTCGAAAAATTATTATATAATATAGAATTACACTTTCAATCTCTACAACCTAACTATATTTTTTAATTTATAAAAATATTAATAATGTTTTATACGAAGATTGCATTGTTAGAATGTCGAACATATAATAAATGTTCCTAACTACTCCCGGCCCATTTACTGTCAGCATCATCTCTCATAGAAAAAACTTTTCCATAGAATAATATCAATTAAGTATTTGACTCACATTTCAGCTCTGAACAACTTTGAATTGTTATTTAAAATATGAAATGTTATGAAAAGTAAGCTAAAAATGAACTTCTTTTTAAAATATTTTTGTATTTAATAACAATTTGAGTGTTTGAAAAACGATGTGTGAAGTACTATGGTTAAATGAGTTTCTCCAAAGTAAGAAATGAAAGTAACTAAAAAAAAAAGACTGATCTCTTCATTAAAAGTTTTGGACAATGCACATTAATTATTGAAGTCATAGGTCCAAATCATACACTCAAATAAGAGTGTTCTCTCCAAATGTATGAATGAGTAACCACCAAATTCAATATAAATATGTTCATTAAACTATATGCTCCCTCTTATCTTTTCCAAACCAATGCAAACATAGCAGCCTCATGCTCAATTATGGAAAGCCAGTAATCAATTTCTTATTTCATCATATTTTATAACTAAGTAATTGGGGAGGGGAATGATTCCATGCAGAGTCAAAGGAACCAAATCAGGACAAATAAAATCATTAGCACTGTTGGGGGAAACACGAAACTTTGTGATCTATGGGAAAAATAAAAAAATTAGGGTTTGTTTGATTCTCTTTTCACTTTTTAAAACCATTTTTTAAAGCAATTTTATGGCTCAACAATTGTTTTCTTATCTAAAATCTATTAAGTTGTTTTAAAAATAAATATTTTGAAAACTTGAAAACAGAAACAACTAGGAAATAATTTCTCATTTTCATCTTGGGTTCTCATTTTGTTCAACATCTCCATTAATTCTAATTGTATTTTACATTTCAACCAATTGTCTAAATAATCTTATCTATTTTTTTTACTGTATTATATATATGTACGAAGTAATTATCAATTTTATTGATAGTAAATCTCTATTGTATAATCTGATTTAACCTACTTTATTTTGAATCACGTTGTTTTTCCATTCATAATATTTGAATAGAAAATTTTATTTAAAGAATAAAAGTTGAGTACTATATAGTTATGCTCATATTATTATCTTTTACTCTGCAAACAAACACACGTTAGTATGCACAGTAGTTAGGGTCAATTAGCATATAAGAAAGATCACACGCGAATTAGTAATTAACGAAGAACTTTAAGTGGCCCCTAGGTCCCATGCATAGGGTTTATGGCACAGATATGAATGTTAATTGAAGTTAAATAAAGACAACGAAAACACCACCAGACTTGAAAGGAATCTTGTACTACTTTTTTTTTTAATTATTTAATATTAATTTCTTTTTAACGAGTTGTGATCTTAAAGAAATAAACAAGGCTATAAAGAATGCAGACACCGTCTTATTTCTGGTGATGTATAATTTTTCATAGGGAAGTAGACGTACGATCTACCAATTCCATGATAGGGAATCTTAAAAATGAAACACCAACAAACAAGTTCAATTTTTTGCATATATTTACCTAAAACTTCTCCTCTATTTAATGGGATGTCTCCTCCGTAACCACTAGCAAACAATAGTGTCAGTGCCCTTTACCTACTAAATTTTGTAGAACAAACTCATCACCTCTATTCATAAAAAGTACAAGTAAAAAATGTTTATATATTACTTATTATTTTTTTTAGAGGCACACGTACTTGATTAATATATGTATTGTGATTGAAAAAATATGTTTATCCCATACGTACTCTACAACGTTGCATTGCTATGAGCTCGAATAGGGTTTTAATTTGTAAGAGTCCAGAAGGCGACTTTTACATAGACTTAATGTAACATCCTGTTTGTATATAAAATATATGCTTAATTATACTTTGTTTTTTTTTTCGATATTTTTTCCCTCAAAGTTTTAATTATACGAATAAGATCATCTAAATATAATAATTATGTAATTTTGATATTTTTATCAATTTTTTTATTAAATTTTACTAACACGTGATATTAGATAATGATGTGTTAGTTAACTTTTTATTTAACACATAAATTGATATAACTTAATTATGTTTTAAAGAATGATAACAACAAGCCACAAATCACAAATTTAATTTGGTAGATTTTACTTTTAAATTAGGAAAGAGATTCATTAAATGACTATGATTAAGGTTTTCTTCATAATTACGCTTTTAGCTAACTTTTTTTTTCTACTGACTAAGTTGTTGTCTATATTTTTTTTTCTATCGACAATATTTTTATCTGACTACGTTTTTGTCTATCGGCTAAGTTTCTAGCAAAGCTTTTTGCTTATTGGCTAAATTAAAATTTATTATTTTTAATAAGCTTCAGTTAATAAAAAAGAGTATTAGAAATAAAAAGAATATTACTAGCATTTTTCTTACATTCATGGTTGCGATAACAAAAAGACTAACAGTACAATTAGGTCCCATAATCATATGTCATACAACACGTTAATTTTCACTCATTATATGCAATATAATCTGTTAAATTTTAACCACTAGCAAAGGATTAAAATTATATAGATATATATGTCATACAATACGTTAATTGTCTCATTATCCAAAACATAATCTGTTAAATTTTAACGGTTGACAAATGATTAAAATTATATAGATTAAGCGTATGTATACTCACCCATATATTTATCATTCTTGTATATCACCTGTCCCAAAATTAATTTCTCGTACCGGCAATGCAAATATAAATAGGGACCATCAAAATCATCATAAAACTTCAAGATCTGTCATAAGGAATCAACAGTAAAATTTTTCAACCACAAAGAAATGGCAATCAATTTATTTGGTGATTTTGCAATTTAAATGAACAATTTAAAGAATGAGAGTAAATGATGTATGATAGGTCGACAATCGCCATATCTATATGGAGCGATAAACTTGATATCTTTATGTCAATTTGCGTACTCAATGTCTTGTATAAAAATACTTAGACTATGCATTAAATCGACTTACAATAGTATAAGGGTATATTACCATCTGATCACATATACATCGAGAGTTTCCAATGTCTTTAGATCTTCGTTACAAAATTTTCACCCATGCTAAGTGTGACTCATTCCCAGGCCTCCGGCCCAACTATTGGGCCAATGCATATGACATGTATCATTCTAAAAAAAATTATCAAGTTACAATCAAATTTGGCATAAGGGGATTTCTTTTTTGCATTTTTTAAGAACTATACCCTCCGCATATTTTTTTTTTTTTTTTTTCAAAAATACTCCTATACATGTGTTTGGATCTAATGTTTCAGAAATTAAATTCTAGAAGTGTTCTAACATACTTCTGGAAATTAATCTCGAAAATATTAAAATTTTGTATAATTTCAAAAACTAAATTCTGGAAGCTTACAAATTTCAAAAATTTCAAAAATTAAATTCTGAAATCAAGCAAAATTTTTGGAAGCTTATTTTTTTTCCCAATCTAGCTTTTACATTTGGAAGTGTTAAAATTTTGTACATTTTCAGAATTTATTTCCAAAATTTACTATTTCAACTTTATGGGCCTTATGGCCCAATTAGGTCCATTTTCAATCTTATAGGCCTAGAAACTTCCACCTCTCTCATTTCTTGTTCCTTCTCATTGTGTGCTGATTGGTATTTTTTTAACTGGGCCTACGTCACAGTAGGCCCTTGAGATGGAGTTATTTTGCTAAAGATTGTGAGGATACGATTCAAGGCAAAATGAGAGTTGAACACTTTGTCGTGAGAAAAATTAAATCCAGTAATATATTAATTAGTGGTTGGTTTAGTTAGTACACATGTTTAATTCTTTATAAATGTCTTAGGTTCAAACCTTATGCATAAAAAAAATAAAAATTGCTGAGAGAAACCTCCGTCATATTGTGATCATTTGCAAATAGGATTTTGCTTCCAATAAAGAACACATGTGTTCTAGAACAAAAACCTACTAATTTATTCTGAGCATAAAAAATATCTGAGAGCAAGGGGCGTCTAATGTAGTACTAGTGCACAACTGTGTTTCAACAAAAATTATATCAATCATACAAAGCAACATCCACATAGAGAAACGCATAACATTAATTACCAATCTTTAATTTTGAGCAGCAAGTAGTACATGAGGCATAGTAGTACATGGGACGCGGTTTGACACAAACCTTAATTAATTAACCAACTAGCTAGTACACACTGTAAAATGTTGATTTTACTTATAATATTATCATGAGTACTTAATATTATGGTCATGCTAGGGTATGGGATAAATGACCACTTTTCCTGTGGCTCTTGAAGTTTCTAAGTAGGAAATGGCTTCAATAACCTCAGAAAATGGCACTGGAGTCTTGGCATCGAGTATTGGCTTCAGCTGACCACTCTCAAAGTAAGGTCTTAACTTCTCTAAGATGGATCCCTTAGAAGTGAGCACGAACGTGATAGCTGGTGGAAGTCCAGGAGGTACTATTGTCACAACTTTCCCACCTTCCTTTGTTACCTTCAATGCTCTTTCAGGTTGCCCTATACAGTATTAACTTTTGGTAAACATTTAGTGTTTCATGAGAAGCTTTTTTTATAGTCTCAAAACATATTAAAATTTACTAAACAATATTTTAGTAATATATCCACATAAATGGTCATTTTTTATAGGATAAAATATATTTTAGAACCTCAAAAATTTTAAAATTCAATTTTAATTCTTATAAAAATTTGATATCATCTTATTCCTTATATTTTACCAGAAACACATGTTTCTAATATTAGATGAAGGATTAAAACTACGTCACTTTGATAAATATAATGATTAAAAATATATTAAAATTTTAAGAATTAAAACTAATTTTTTGAAATATTTTGAGAAAACAAAACATATTTTTCCCTTAATTTAAGCCAAATATATATACATTGGATAAAAAGTCTAACCTACGGCATCATACACTAGATCGTATTTTTCTGGAAGGTCTTCAAAGTTCTCCTTTGTGTAATCAATAGGTAAGTCAACTCCCAACTCCCTTAAAAATTCAAGTTTCCCGGTGCTAGCAGTTGCTGCTATCTTAGATGCGTTATAGACTTGTTTGGCAAGCTGCACCCAAACATAGACATAGCAGTTACTAGCTCCATCATATATATATATATATATATATATATATATATGCCAAAAAAAGAAAAGAAATTAAGAAGGTGCATGCATGCCATCTTGGTTAGAGGAAGAGAAAATTTGTGAAAGAAATTTTCTACCTTTTAAGGCACTTAATATAAGAATAGAGTCGTGAGGGTCAATATCAAAATGATTACTCCACTATATATAATACAACACCAAATGCATGCTAAATGTACAAATTATATATTTAAGAAATAAAGAAATAATTGCATAACTTTTCATAAAATGAGAAAGTAACTATTAATACAGTGATCAGAAAAAAAAAAGTTCAAACTTTTTATTTACACTACTACTTACCTATATATATTTGCTTTCTCTTCTTAATTATTATCTTACAAGGTGTAGTGTAGGGGTAGTGGAAAAAGAAAAAAATAGATGTAAAGATATCATGAAAAAGATTATTGTGTTACTCATTTGGGGTAAGTATACTCTGTTGAGGAAGCAAAAGATTAATTGGAAGATGAGAAGAGATCATATCATGGGTGACATAATAAAAAAGAAATTCATTTTGGATAATTTATACTAAATTTTAAGTTCAAATTTTGTTACACAAAAATATATAATAAAAGAAATAAATAAATAAATTAAAAGAGTAATGATGGGTAGGTATACGCATGTGAAAGAATATTTGCATATAATGCATACTATAATAATATAAAGAGTATAAAATATAAATACAATATCTTTAAACTTAATTTCTAAATATTTGTAGCATATATAATGTTAATATATATGTACCTGAATAACATAGTTTCCAACTCCACCAGCTCCTCCCAAAACAAGGATTGATTTACCAGAAGAAAAGTGAGCATGCTCAAAACCTTCATTAGCTGTCTCAAGTGCTAAAGGAATGCTAGCAGCTTCAATGAAGCTTAGATTGAATGGTTTAGGAGCCAATACTCCCTCTTCTGCAATGGTATACTCTGACAAAGTGCCAAGAATCTTAAGGTTCGACAAGCCTTCCACGTTGATATCACCATACACTTCATCCCCAACCTTAAATTTCTTTACTTCTCCTCCCACTTTTACTACTATGCCAGCAACATCAAAACCCGGCACAATCTTCTCACACCATAAAAACAAAACAATAAGATCGGGATTCTTAATATTATTCATTAGATGCCAACAAATGCATAAGCTAACTGCTGCAGACATTAAAATATTGTGGTTGAGTAATGGACATAAAAACAAAAAAGATAAAGTAAGATTGAATAATGTATACAATTCTGATGAATGAAGTATACAATTCTCTTATTCCTCTCCATGCAAGCACATTGGAGTAATGTTCAAAACATAAAACATTAACAAAAATCCATACAAGACACAAACATTACTTGAAAACTTATATGTATAAAAATTAAGAAAAGTATGCTTCCAATTTTTTTATTATTAACTAAAATTTATTAAAAATATAAATTTTAGTGAGTCTTATTCATTATTTAATATTTTTTTTCTAATTTTAGTGACCTCTTAAAATTTTTAATTTTAATAAATTTTGATTAATAATAGAAAAAGTATTAGAATTTTTTATTAATAATAGAAATATTAGTTTAGAGATAGTTTTATTAATACTCCTGATAAACTAACGAAGGGAAGAAATAGAAGTAGTACGTACAGGTAGATAAGGGTCAGTGTCTTTGAACTCGCCATGCATCCTCTTGTAATCAACTGGATTAAGAGATGCAGCGATGACCTTGATGAGCAGTTGGTCATCTTTGAGCTGGGGTATGGGCCAATTAGGTTCTAATTTGAGAACATCACCTGGTCTACCATGTTCTGAGTAGCACCAAGCTTTTGTGTGAGTTGGAATAGTAGGATCAGTGGTTGAGGCATCTGTTGCCATATGGATTATATATTTGGAAGAGAGAATAAGGAAACAGGACTTTGATCAGTTAATGTTCAAATTAATAATATGGAGATGAATTGAAGTGCATATAAGGGCAAATATTTATAGACACTAATTTGATGGAAAATCAGCATTGGGATCTTATCAATCAATAATGTTGTTTGACTTCCTTTTTGTCATGTTTCATTTCTTAATTTTATATATATCATGTGGGTATCCTTTTCTCTTGGCTTTGAAATTTTATACAAATAAAAAAAAGGTTATAATCTTGTATTTGAAATTTTGTGCTTGTCTTGTAGTAATCATTATTGATGAGTTAATTAGTAATTAATAATTTTCGTATTTGGCTAGCTTTTTCCTTAAAAATTACACTTAGTCCGTTAACTAAATGTTCACGAAAAAATTAGTGTAGGCTAACAGTGGAAGATTTTTTAAAAAAAAATAATAACACTCTATTGTTCTATAAACGTTAGAGAATTCATATACAAAAATAAATAATAATCACGATGATAATTATTAATTGGACGGTGAACGCTACGCCGAGAAATTTAAAATAAAAAATTCATTTTAACTAATATTTTTAACAATTATTTTACTTATTAATTAAAGAATGTATGAAATGTTTAATATATGTTACTAAAATATTAAAAATATTCATTTTTAGCATTTACTTTATTAAGTAACAGGAAAATCTTTAGATATATTTTAGGTTTAATTATTTATTTGCTCTCTAAATTTATATTATCTTTAAGTTTTTGTCGTTATACTTAGAAACTATTTATTTAGTCTTTATAGATAATTTTTTATCTTGTTTAAATCTTTGTTGTAAAGAATGACTTAATCTCATTAAATAAAATTTGTGATAGTTTTAGGATAAGAAAATTTGTGACGATTTTACACAAAAAAAAGTGCAAATTTATTTAACAAAGTTAAAATATATTTGATAATAAAGACTAAAACAATATAAAAAATGCACATGTAGGAATTAAAATGGGTAGCTTTTAAATATAAAAAGTTAAGTTTAGCAACTAAAACAATATAAAAATGTACATGTAGGAATTAAAACGAGTAATTTTTATATAAAGAGACTAAAATGTAAAGATAATTCAAATATAGATATTAAATAAGTAATTATATATATATAAATAGGAAATAACCTTGGTGAGAACACTTTATTTCGTAAGAACATGAGAATAAATAATAACAATTATTAAATCAAGATTAAAAATAATAGACTATTAACATTAAAACTTAATTATAAATATCTCTTATGAGATCAACACCACTGTCACTGTTGTCTTTATTATCGTTGCCTCATAACCATCATTTATCTCTATGCCGTCGTTGCCCCCACTATCACCAACATATTGATAGTGGTGGGGACAGTAACAGTGTAGAGGTAACAATGGTGATGAGACTAATGGTGGAGGCAATAATGACGATGGTTGTGACGGTGGTAGAAGCAATAACGATGACGGTGTGAGGATGATCGTAATGACTGTAGTTGTGAGAGAAATGATGAACGTGAGAGTGACACAATATTAATGATGATGTTTATTTGTTATTATTATTATTTATTCTTGTATTCTTATATAAACAAGTATTTTCACTGTAATCGTCGGTATATATATATATCATCTGATAAAAAAATATATGTTTAATTATATATATAATAATTAAACATATATTTTATATTTTACATCAAATGATATATTAGTGAGTGTACACATATGTAACACTTTATATGGACTGCCCCAATACATTCCCCTGATAGGCGACCCTATTTAAAAGTGTTTTTGAAGGTGGGGTGATCATATTAGTTACTCATTTCAATCGATATAAATTAACATAGCAGCCAGACAAAAGGATATCATAATCTTTTTAGTGCCTATCATCTTACCTAATCCAATTTTAATATGGTAATAACTAACCCCACTATAACTTGATTATATTATTTAAATAATAAATGCTTTAATGTGTTATACTCTCATTTAACTGTCTAATGAAAGATTCTTTACATTGTAAAAAAAAAAGTATCTAACTGTTATAACTGTGGAATATTTAAAAGAAATGGGAAACTTTTGTTTATCAGCTTAACCCAACTAATATTGAGTTGGATTCGTCGTACGTATTGATATTTATTTGTTGAATAAATTCTATCAAAACATATTTTTATGTTAAAATTTTAAAAAATAATCAAATTTATAATTTTTTTATTAAAAAGTATTTTTAAGAAACAAATATTTATGTTGTTTAATTTAATTACACTTTTAATCTCCTTGTAGGAAAAATTGGACCGATTGTTGGTAGAAAGGCATGCATTGAAGGAAAGTAAAAGAATATAAAGTTTATTGGACTCCAATTTGGTCCAGGTAGGTAAGAGGGGACAAGAATCTCGTACAATCCGTACCACCTGCCCCAAATCTTCTGCCTTGATTTGCTGTCTGCCTTGGGCTAACCAAAATGTCGCCAAAAGAAAAAGAAAACATGAAGGAAGGAAGCAACAAGAGAGTTGGACCCTTGGGTGGACGCACCACGACCCGACATAACCAAGCTATCATCGACATGTCAACAAGGCACGCCCTAGGCACACGACTTTGCCTGAACAAGGACCTTGGGACACTTGACATCAACTAAAAAGAAGAAATCAGAGGAATAAGAATAAGACACATGGCTAAAGCTAATGCAAGGATGACCTCAAGCATAGCCTATAAAAGGCCCAAGTGCAAAGAGAAAGAGGTCGGAAAAAGGGAGATCAAAAAGTGGGAATTGAGAGAGGAGAAAGACTTCCCTAAGCACTGAGCTACTATTGCATCTGAAAGAGCAGTCGAGGTGCAGTTTGAGCGGAACCACCGGTGAAAGTCAAGAAAAATGAACAACATCAAATCCCTGGATACTAGGTTAGTCACTAAGACTCCATAGATGTACATTTTCATAAGCCAACATAGAATAGTTTAGCATATCATAAATCACCAACTACATCTCTACACTAGACTCTCACACCAAGTACCAATTATGGATATAGGCTAGCCAACATGTAGTTGGCACCTGAAGGGACTGAGTTGGTCTCGATCCTCTTTTTTGAACTATTACCTCTTAACTCAATGCATCTCTCTGTTAGATAGACTCCTGAATGGTCCCGACTCCATATAGTCGAGGACTACGTCGTTTCCAATTCGGTAGGCTGAGTCGGTCTTAGCATCCAATCACTTCCATAACCATGTCGGTCTCAACTCTTTCCAACATTTATTCTTAAAACATCCTAGCACCTATCCTCAAATTCTCCAATTACATGTTTCTCCAAATCCCTTTGGACACCAATGAAAAATCCATCGTCAATTAGCTTATGGATGCTTAACGAATAGTCCATCCTTCTTTCAATGTCATTTAACCCACGAATGCCTAATGGATAGTTCATTCCTTCACACTTAACAACATGTTTAGAACTACGTGAACTTTGATTTCTCTGACAAAAATGAGATACGTAGGAGTAAGAGAACCACTTTTGTCAAGTTATTCATCCCAAAATTTCCAAAAATATGTATGTATTTTACTTGTGAATATATTCCATTCTTAGAAAAATGTCAACATAGTACAAGGGTCTTTTTCATTCATACAGCTAGTTTGGGTAACTATCGTGTGATAGGCGTGTGGGGATACCGTTTAATCCCTGCGCGTAACCGACTCTGAACTTTGATTCTGATTCGTAACCAGCCTTATCCATGCAAGGATTCCCGGCGTTTCCCATGAAAAATGTCGGTGGTGACTTCCATCCAGCAGGATCGGTTTCGGTCCTATTGGTTGAACCAGTTCCAGCTCTGTGTATCCGATTCCTTCCTCGTGAGGAATTGAGTTTTTCATGTCATTCCATACCGCGAATCCGCATTACAATTTAGGTCACGACAAAGTTAAAACTGAAAGAGTGGAACTCCTTCTCACGAGCAATAAGGAGTGATAATGGTGCCAAATTTATGATGTCGAAATTTTATGAATCAAAAGGGATTGTGCATCAAATCAGTTGTGTTGCAACTGCACAACAAAATGGAAGAATTCAGAGAAGGCATCAACATATACTAATTATTAGTCGAGCACTCATGTTTCAATCACAAATACAAAAAAGTTGTATTGGAATTATGCAGTGCAACATTCAATCTTCTTGATTAACAGGTTTCCTGCTCGTGTACTTCGAAACATTCAATCTTCTTGATTAACAGGTTTCCTGCTCGTGTACTTCGAAACATTTCACCTTATGAGGCACTTCATGGTGAGCCACCTGATCTTAGCAGTTTCAAAGTGGTCGGGTGCTTATGTTATTCTTCTACACTTGCATCACATAGGCACAAATGTGCTGATCCTCCATGAAAGTGTACCTTTTTTGGGTTACAAATTGGTAGAGGTGTACAAAATTGAACCGCTTTTGAAAAATGGTTTTATTCGATTTTTTTAAAAAAATAGTTTAGATTTTTTATAATGATTTGTTACAATTATCTATTTTATACTTATGTACGTTCAATATCAAACTGAATTCTTAAAAAAAAATGATTCCATTAACAGAATTGTCTTTAAAAAGTGTTTTTTTCCTCAAAATAGTTCAGTTTTTTTAAATCAGATTGGTTTAATTCTTTTGTGGTTATTTTTATTGAATTTTTTTCATACCCCTAGAAATTGGGTATAAAAGGGTATATTGTAGTTGATATTGCTACCAAAGAGATTGCAATTTCTAGAAATGTGACCTTGTATGATCTGGCACCACCAATGCCATCACCCGTTTCCCTCACATATGTCTATGATCACCCAAACCAAATTTCCATTGACTCACATAGCTTGTTCTTCCACAACCTCTTCAGCATCTGAAATTGACACTCAACTATCTAACCCTTCCTCCACACAACCTACCATACAATCGAATCCCATCCTTCACAAGTCTACCCGAGTATCCTAACAACCTTCTCACACCATTTCATATCATACACAAACTTTTCTACAACATCACACCTAGAGTGAGTCTCACCTCTGAGATTGAACCTACTTCATATGCTGTTGCTAGTGGAGATCCACGATGGTAGAAGCTATACAAATTGAAATAGATACTCTGAATTTAAAAAAAACTTGGGAATTTGTTGATCCTCCTAAAGGAGTGGTACCCATTGGAAATAAATGGGTTTACAAAATTAAATGGAAAATTGAAGGATGATTCAAACGGTTCAAAGCCAGCTTGTTCACAAGGATTTAATCAAATTGAGGGTCTAGACTTGTTTGAGACCTTTTCACCCATGGCTAAGCTTTTTGCAGTTGACATTCTTCTCGCATTAGCCTCTATACATCAGCTAGATGTCAATAATGCATTTTTGCACAACAACCTTCATGAGGCAGTTTGTATGCGGGTTGGAGCTGTAAAAGCTGGTCAAGTTTGCAGGCTGCTTAAGTCTTTATATGGGGCCAGTAGATAATGGTTTGAAAATTATTGGTTTCTTGACCACTTATGACTTCCAACAAGCTTCGACAGATCATATTTTCTTTATCCACTTGTTTTGGTATGCAAATATAATACAGAATCAGCCACTTGTCCCCCTTCATGGACTCCACGGTGCATATATATCTTTCCTATTTTTTTTCTCATTAGGATTTTGTTTCCTATCTTATTAAGGTACTACATAATATGGCAAAAAGTGTCAGAGATATGTCAGGTGCAAAATGACATGTTTAGGCTCTGTTAACTGACATATCAATTACAATCCGCATTTGTTAGAGGGTGGTACAAGTCGTTATGCCACCTTGCATGTGTCGTCTTCCGATCGGGTCGAGATAAGGTGAGAGAGTCCAAGATGGACTCGATTGCCGGGATGGACTCAGTAGGCTGAGAGGGATCTGACTCTTCAATATTAAAGTGAACTCGACTACTGAAAATGGATTCGAATGGCGAGAGTGGACTCGATTGTCTGGGTGGGACTTGGTTGGCCAAGATGTACTCGGTTGGCCGAGATGTACTTGGTTGACCAAGATGTACTCGATTGTCCGGGATGAATCTGATGTTGGAAAACTTTATCTAAATCTTTAGGTTCCTTATAATCCTTTTATTCCTCTTCAAGGTTTTTAACCCTTAGGTTCCTTATGATCTTTTACCGTTATATCAGATCATCAAAACTATAAATAAGAAAGTATAAGTAACTAAATACCTGGATCCATTTGTCGGAGACTGATGCAGAATCTTCAATGTCTTCCATCTGATTGAGAACCATTGGTTTGTGGTCTTCCTCAACCAAACCGCCTTGATTCCTCATGGGACCTCAGCTTCTCTTTTCTGATGGGGAGAATTGAGAATGTGTTTCTTGGTTTGATATATTGGGGACCATAACCTTTCTTTATGTGTCAGCCTACATATAGGGTTCCCATTATCCCCTAATGGGCCAACCTGGTATCCACTCATTAAGCCCATATCAAGTCTTATCAGGAAGTCTTTTGATTACTTAATTAGATCACTTAAGATTATAATCACTTTAAATAAATAGCCATATAATTGTATCTAAAATATAAAGCTCACATGATTACAAGAAATTATAAATTTCTAACATCTGACTCTTCAGTGGCAGAATGGACTCGACCACCGAGAGTGGACTCGATTGACGAAGAATGGACTCGATTGTCCGGGTGAAACTCCGATTGTTCGGTATGTCTCTAAGGATCGACCGATACACCACGCCATTTCTTCATCTTTCACAGCTCTTTTAATATATATGTACATGATATAATCTTGGATAACTCAAGGTCTTTTTGGGACTTGAGGTTGCGCATTCACCACGTGGCATCTATTATGAATCCAATGTTTTATGAATAAACGAAGCAGACATTGGCTATCACCTTGTCCCTAAGGGTAGTTCACCTCGTAGCTTTAGGGTCTTCTTGTCAAGCTTGGAATGGTTGCGATTGGGTATCTACCGGTAAAACAGAGTTGGAAGACGTAGATAAGTAGTTAGTTATAAGTCGTTGACCGTTAGTTAGATAATTAGTAGTTAGGTCAAATCAATTCGTTAATTCCTTTAGCTTCTTCTTCTATCTCTGTTCTCTCTCCTTTAGATATCCTCTTTTGCTTAGAATTAGAAACAATAAATTAAGCAAAACTGGTCAAAGAAATGATAATCCAGAGCGGGACATAACATCACGAACCTTGCCAGCAAATAATCTACGTGCATGCTCAAAAATTAATGACCAAGAAGAAACTGGAAAGTTAGGGAAGCAGATTTTCTATAACAACTTCTTTACAATATATGCATGTTGTCGCACATTTCTTTTAATAAAAAAAGAAAGCGAAAAAAAAATAATTTTAAAATCTCTTTCCTTCTTTTTATTATGGAAAAGAGTTGCAGAAGTAGTGTAAAAAATTTGTGATGTAAAAATATGACGTGTTTATATATTTTTTTTTGTGTATAAACATTCACTCATGCTTTACCTACAATACTTTCGGTTAATATCAGTACAATCCCACGTTCAAGAACGTACAATTAGGAGCGAAAAAAAAAAACTAAATCAAATTGAATTCTTAAATAATTAAATTGAACTATTTTTATAAAGAATTGAATCAAATTATAAAAATTGAACAATTTTTACAAAGAATTGAATTGTTTGAAACTAAACTGAATTAAATTGAATTATTTTAAAAAGATATACAAATTTTACTTTCAATTTTATTTTCTAAAAATTAGTAAAAAAAATAGTTCAATTGAAAGAAAAATTGAAGTTAAATTTAAAAAAATAGTTCAACTCAATTTTAGTGAATTAATTTTCAGTTTTATTTGATTCAAGCGAACTTTACTAAATTAATTTTCAATTTAATTTGATTCGAGCGAACTGTTTTTTTAAGTTAATTTTTTTTTTCGCCCCAATGAAAATAGAAAACGTGTATTGGTTAGATGACACAAAAACTGTATATCTGTCGAGATAGAGAAAGATAAACAACCTTTCTCCCTTATTTGAATTTTCCTCGAATTAGAAACAATTGGTTTAAAATTTAAAAGATCTCATTAGTTCTAATTTTCTTTACCGAGAAAAATGATTTAAAAATTTTCAAAAAAATGGACAAAGTAAAACTTGTAACCTTTTATACAATATAAATATAGAGAACTATAACTACTAAATCATAAAAATTTCTTGGTTTACAATGTAAAATAAATTATATATTGGTATTTTAGAAATATTAAATATATTATGAAAAATATATTATAAGAGCATTTAGATATATTTTACATGTATAAAAATTTTACACTTTTAAAAAAAATATTATCCATATAATTATAAATTACAAATTTTACACTTTTAAAAAAAATATTATCCATATAATTATAAATTTTACAATTTTATAAATTATTTTTATTATAAAAAATATAAATTTAATAAATTTATATAATTTATAAATTAGTATAATAGATAATCATTTGAGTTTATACACTACCCCTTCAGTTCTTTTTATAAGATCAAAATTAAACTTTGACTTGATCCTTTCTATAAGAATCAATCTATGATATCTCATACATTAATTATTTGTCACAAAAATATCTTTAAATTATGAGTCATTTTTAAGTTCAATAAATAGTAAGTGAAAAATATTAATATTTTAAGATATTTAGGATTTAATTATGTCTTATATAAAGAATATTTTTGGAATCATACTTTAAGTCTACATGCATAGCCATTAAAAACTAAAACAATAAATTATTCATGATAAGAGATGAAAAGAATTAAAATCAATAAAAATATTTATAAAAAGAATAAGAATATGTCTCATTAATATTAAAAAATAATTTTGGAAAAACATATATATTTAAGACAGATTTAATGCTCCAAACTAAATTGACTAAATTATTTAATTTTGATAAATTAATTGATTAAGTATTAGAAAGAAAAAAAAAGACAAAAGACAGTGGTGGAAATGAGGTGGGTCAAAGTAGGCTTTCCGTAAGCCTTGCCTGACTTCATAATTTTACAAGCTCAAGTCTAGACCTATTACTTGTCATAATTTTTTTTAGACTTAATTTGGCCTATATATAAATATGACTTGACCCGTTAGGCTATTCCATGCTAAGGCCTTTAAGTAGGCCAATGACCTATACTTACATGAACACATTATTTTAAAGAAAGTATTTTATAACAACAATTAATATAATATTTGTAGTTTAAATTTTAAATTATAATTATAATTTATCTAAAATTACAAGAAAAAAACTTATGGAAAGTAAACTAAGTTTGAACATTTGAATTTGTATATGAAAAAAATAATATATTCTCATACTCAATTAAACAATCATGCTCACATGTTGTTTTAGATAAGAAAGGAGTGTAATAAACCCAAAGTTCATCAACTAATAACATATCTATTTGACCAATAAATGTGTCAACCAATAAAGTAATAGGAACATGTCAATCAATGATATCAAAGTTATTGTTGCATCCAATACAATTATCAAATTTTTTTAACCAATTTTGTAATTTTCTTAAAATTATTATAATATTATATATTATATTAATATTAATATTAATAATTTTATTGTAATATTATTGATAAACAGGCCACACTATCAGACTTAATAATTTTTTTTAAAAAAATCTATGACTTGCCATATTTAGCTAAAAATGATTTTTAAAAAGTTTAAGTATAGACTTTTTGCTAAATAAACCAAGTTAAACATTACTAGAAAATTTAAAATTTGCTACCAAATAATTTTGTGCCTAATTTTAAAATTAATAATTATTTTATAACTAATTTTCAAATCAATTTTTATTTTATAGCTAATTTCTAGTAAAAATAATTAGTTACAAAATTACTATAATATTAATGGTAGCATGAAATAAGTAGAAAATTAGATAAGAAAATAATCTTAGTTAATTTGTAGTAAATTTTTAAAATTTATAGTTATTTTCTAGCTAATTTTTAGTAATAAGAAGTATAAATGAATATAACTTAAATTTAGCTAGAAAAAAAAATTCTAGTTAGTTAATAGTTAATTAGCTAGAATTTAGCTACTAATTTAAATGGTAGATAAAATTAGTAGCAAAATCAAAAAAATCTTGTAGTGAAATCTTAAATAGATGACTTCTCCTACTTTCATCCCTAATCTGAAGAAGTAAATAATATATTATACTTATTTATTTATTAAATTATATTAATATATAAATAATATAGAATTTTAACTATTTAATTATATTTAATTTAGAATGCACATAATTTAATTTATTTTATAAATTATTTTATATTAAATTAAATAATTATTATAATATTTAAATTAAATAATAAATATTTATGTTTTAAATAAAAATAGTAAAAATTAATATTAAATAAAAATTAAATTTACACATTAATCATATAGTAACATTATATATATAATATATATTTTATATTATAGACTAAGCATTTTTTTTGATTTAGTAATTATAATTTTCCAAATTATATAAAAAAATCACAAGTTTTACTCTTTATATAATTCGTCATAATTTATAGTTATTTTTTCAGCACTGTCTATATTTATTGCCACGTTATTCCCAATAAATCATATAAGTACAAGGGACACCAAAACTAATAATTTTGAAAGGCACACGAGCAACCCCAAATTAAATATGATATATATATTTTTTATATAAGTACATACTCAGGCTTCATTATACTACCCACACCCGAGTTCAACTACAAACTAGGAACTCTCACATCCTCTTATTCTTTTCCCTTCAAGCTAGCCACTAAGATAATGGCAAACATTTCTAGCATTCCATCACACATAAAAGCTTGGGTGTATTCTGAATATGGGAACATAGAAGAGATTCTCAAATTTGATCCTAACGTAGCTATTCCAGACATCAAGGAAGACGAGGTTCTCATCAAGGTTGTGGCTGCAGCTCTTAATCCTATAGATTATAAGAGGGCTCTTGGTTATTTCAAGAACACTGACTCTCCCTTACCCGTAAGAATATGATTTTATTATTATTATATTTGTGTAAATTTTTTTTTTTTTTATCATTGTCTAATGTTGTGTTTCGTGTTGGAAATTAAGACTGCTCCGGGTTATGATGTTGCTGGAGTGGTGGTAAGAGTGGGAAGCCAAGTGAGGAAATTCAAGGTTGGAGATGAAGTTTATGGTGATATCAACGAGTATGGATTGAATAGTCCAAAGACCATTGGGTCTTTGGCAGAGTATACTGCTGTTGAAGAGAAAGTATTGGCTCACAAACCCTCCAATTTGAGCTTTATTGAAGCTGCTAGCCTTCCTGTAGCCATCATCACTGCTTATCAATCACTTGAACACATTGAGTTCTCTGCTGGCAAATCTATACTTGTTCTAGGAGGTGCTGGAGGTGTTGGAACCCTTGTTATTCAGGTTTTATATCATCCACCTCCATTGGTTTGTCAAGTATTAATTTCTCAAGTGGTACAGTATTATTTATGAGAAAAAATATATATACATCAACAACGTAAACATTCAATCACAAATATATAATAAATTTGTTTACAACAAAGTTTGTTGCATAATTGTAGACGTTATGCTTACAATATTTATAAATTAAATGATTTGGTGTGTATTTATTGGATATGATGCAGCTCGCCAAGCACGTTTTTGGGGCATCTAAGGTTGCAGCAACTGCCAGTACTCCCAAACTGGAATTGTTAAGGAACTTAGGAGCAGACTTGCCTATTGATTATACAAAGGAGAATTTTGAAGAACTGAAAGAAAAGTTTGATGTAGTGTACGATGCAGTAGGTCAAGGTCAGATATTAATATATTTATACGTAGAATACTAATATATTATTGTTATTACTGAAAATAAAGAAATGGTTAACTGATTCCAAAAACAGGAGAGAATGAGAAGGCATTGAAGGCCATTAAAAAAGGGGGCAAAGTTGTGTCAATAGCACCACCTGTGACTCCACCGGCTATTCTTTTCAATGCCATTTCAGATGGTGCTGTGTTGGAGAAATTACAGCCTTACTTAGAGAGTGGGAAGGTGAAGCCAGTATTGGATCCTAAGACTCCCTTCTCATTCTCTCAAACTGTGGAAGCATTTGCATACTTGAGGACTAATAGAGCCATTGGAAAAGTAGTTGTACATCCCATCCCATAATATTAATTTGTTTTATAAGGATAATACTAATACACGCATTTGCATACTTGAGGACTAATAGAGCCATTGGAAAAGTAGTTGTACATCCCATCCCATAATATTAATTTGTTTTATAAGGATAATACTAATACACGATTAGTACAAGGACAGTCCACAAAGGACATTTGTCCCATAAATATAGTTGATTTGTACATTAATAAAAATATAAATGGTTTATATATCATTTATTTTTGTGTGAAAATTTTTTATTTATTTTAAAAAAGGATCATGGAATTTATTTAGAAACACAGATTTTTAAGGTTATAATTGTATGCTATAGATATAGATTTCTGTCTATGGGTGATTCTTTTAAAAGATATTAAAATTTAATTAAAATAAAAATAGATTAAAAGAGAAGATAAGATTAAAAAATCAAATACATAAAGAATGATAATCATCTCTAAAACTACTTGGTAGTAATTGCTTAAGAGAGATATGCTTGGTCAACTTGGATAGATTTAAGAGTGTTAGTGTCATGAGGTAGTACGTTGCTCGAGTCAGATAGGTGGAGGAAAAATAGATTAGATATTACCAATTGGTCAACTTGGATAGATTTGAGGGAGTGTTAATGTCAAGAAGAAATATGTTGCTTGTGAGACTCTTTTACTTTGAATACTTAAATTAAAATAATCAAGTAAATAAAAAGGAAGACAAGGTAATAGATAAAATTAAGGAAACTCAATTCGTATTAACGATAAAAGGTTCACGTGGTCATTATCATGTTCAAACATTAAGTACACATAAAAAATTTATCACTTAAATATTAATGTTGATCTAAACATGTCATATTTCAAATATATAAATCACTTTCATTTCTGTATACATTTAGTAAGTTATTGATATGCCCATCATTTTCAAATATTTAAGATGCAAAAGTATGTTGAAAAGACATAGAACCACTATTCTAAATCTCAAATCCCGATGTCACACAAATTAGAGCAAGACCCCGCATCATCAAAACTCGGCACCACGAGTGCCCTCAACATTACCTAAAAGAAAACCACAAGAGAGTACGGTGAGAAATAACATTCAATCATATATAAATGCAGATAGTACCCCAAATCCCACTCGTTACCGTACCCAATTACTAATAGATAACAAATACTCATATATCAACCACATGTTCCATCACATTCAAAATCAATCACATTTCATTCATGTTTACAAAATGTACATGTTCGCACAATGCATATGCTCATCACCACACCTAAGAGTCTCGATTCGGAACTCCACACCATGGGCGAACCTCCTCAATCCCCTTAATTATCACTAATTATGGCCACACCGTTAAACACCCATATGACCGGTGTGTCGCACAGTTAAACACCACCTAAGGTCCGTACGAAGACATTCTACACAACCGTTAAACACCACCTATGGCCCGTGTGTAGCATGGTTAAACCCCATCTATGGCCCATGCATATGAATGTCCCCCATCATTAGTCCATCTTGTTAAACACCACTTTTGGCCAGGGTCCCCTGTTAAACACCACATATGGCCAGGGTATTATAGCCACATCTGACTTCTCATGCATCTCATGCATCTCATGTCCATATTCAATGCATTCTCGTCCATGTTCAATGCATTCTCAGCCACATTCTCATTCTCATGATTCATACATCATTCACACAATCAATAATCATGCCAAAGTCATATTAATTTAGTCATCATTACCATAAATCATTTATAAGAACGCACAGAAACACACATAAATCATCATTGAATTCCACCCAATTTCACCATTACACACAAGAGTCCCAAATTAAACCTCAACCATGAATAATCATGAACAACCACGAGAATCAAGTAATTAAGACAATTAACCATACAATTTCAAACGAAAATACATTAAGCCAAAACATTAATCCAAGAATTTAATCCCCTTCAAATGCCATAAGAAACCATACAAAAATAATTATTAATAAGGGCTATAGGAAAGACCCTACTGCTCTTTCTTATGTAAATGAAACCCAAATAGTGAGATAGAACTGACATCTCTGCATACTTGGAAGCATAATGAAGAAAACATGTTCATCAAAGTCATTCTTCTTGTTCCTTTGTGATTCTCTCTATAGGTTTTCCTTCACACTAAAAGTAACTGATTACATTATCAATTAAGTCAACCAAAATCACGGTACACATTGACGAATCTTTTCTATCGATTAAAACATTTTTAGAACATAATAACCAAACAAATTTGAGAATTTAGATCCTAGAGGGACTTAGGGATTGCCCTAACTACCCGTACACCCTCGCATTCACATATAACCAAGTTCATCTCTCCCGTACCTTATATGCGAAGAATAGCGAGGATTTGATGTGACTCAAGGATGATCTGAACACCCTAACTCCTCCTTGCAAGTCTGCGTTCTCTCTCCTCTAGGTCTGACTGTCTGACGCGCAAAACACCAATTAGGGTAAATTGATTAACCCCTGTCTAATATTTTAGCTGGGTTGGGTCAACCCTGACCCGCCCGTCGGCCTCCCCCGTTAATTTGATTAATTAAATTAATAAATGAAAATAATTGAGATTAATGTCTCATCAGTTTATAAAACCATCAGCTCCTTCATTAAAATAAAATTATATGTAAATATTTAAATACTAAATTAATTTTCTATCATCATTAAGAATAATAACAATAATAATAACATTTCAGTTTCAAAATGTAATTATTTAATAAAATAATTTTCTGCAGAAATTAATAATTAAAATAAAATTGATAATAATAATAATAATGATGTAATTTATTTTCTAAAAAAATAATTAAATAAATTTTAGGGTGTTACATTGCTCATGATTGAAATACATTGAGGAAAAATAAATTAGATATTACTAAGGTGTTAGTTCAAATATTGTCGTGGAAACATTAAATTGATTAAGGTTCAAATTGATGGGCTATTATTTTCTATTAGATTTGTGGAGTCCTTTGCAAACCCTTCATATAGCTAGTTATAATTTGTGGTAGCAATTGCTTGAAAGAGATATGCTTGGCCAAATTTGGTAGATTTGGAGGAGTGTCAATGTCATGGAGAAATATGTTGCTCTTGATTCAAATACGTGGAGGAAAAAGAGATTAGATATTACCAAGGTACTAATTCAAATATCATTGTGGAAACATTAAATCCATTAAGGTTCAAATTGATGGGCTATTGTTTTCTACTAGATTTGTGGAGGATCCCTTTGCAAACCCTTCATATAGTTGGTTATAATTTAGGGTAGCAATTGCTTGAAAGAGATACGCTTAGCCAACTTGGGTAGATTTGAGGGAGTGTCATGGAAAAATATGTTGCTCTTGATTCAAATATGTGGAGGAAAGAGATTAGATATTACCAAGGTGCTAATTCAAATATCGTTGTGGAAACATTAAATCGATTAAGTTTGATGGACTATTGTTTTCTATTTGATTTTTAGAGGAGCCCTTTGCAAACCCTTCATATAGCTAGTTATAATTTATGGTAACAATTGCTTGAAAGAGATATGTTTGGCCAACTTTGGTAGATTTGGAGGAGTGTTAGTGTCATGGGGAAATATGTTGCTCTTGATTCAAATACGTGGCAGAAAAAGAGATTAGATATTACCAAGGTACTAATTCAAATATCATTGTGGAAACATTAAATCCATTAAGGTTCAAATTGATGGGCTATTGTTTTCTATTAGATTTGTGGAGGAGCCCTTTGCAAATCCTTCATATAGCTGGTTATAATTTATGGTAGCAATTGTTTGAAAGAGATACGCTTAGCCAACTTGGGTTGATTTGAGGGAGTGTCATGGAAAAATATGTTGCTCTTGATTCAAATACATGGTGGAAAGAGATTAGATATTACCAAGGTGCTAATTCAAATATCTTTGTGGAAACATTAAATTGATTAAGGTTCAAATTGATGGACTATTATTTTCTATTAGATTTGTGAAGGAGCCATTTGCAAACCCTTCACATAGCTGGTTATAATTTATGGTAGCAATTGCTTGAAAGAGATACACTTAGCCAACTTGGGTAGATATGAGGGAGTGTCATGGAAAAATATGTTGTTCTTGATTCAAATACGTGGAGGAAAGAGATTAGATATTACCAAGGTGCTAATTCAAATATCGTTGTGGAAACATTAAATCCATTAAGGTTCAAATTGATGGACTATTGTTTTCTATTAGATTTGTAGTGGAGTCCTTTGCAAATCCTTCATATAGCTAGTTATAATTTATGGTAGCAATTGCTTCGAAAGAAACATGCTTGGCCAACTTGGGTAGATTTGGAGGAGTGTTAGTGTTATGGGAAAATATGTTGCTCTTAATTGAAATGTGTGGAGGAAAAAAAGATTAGATATTACCAATGTACTAATTCAAATATTGTCATGAAAATATTAAATCAATTAAAGTTCAAATTGGTGGGTTATTATTTTCTATTAAATTTGTGGAGGAGTCCTTTGCAAATCCTTCGCATAACTAGTTATAATTTAATGCTTAAATAATAAATTATTGATAAAACTTATATTATATAGAAATTTATTAATGATATAATAATTGATATAATTTATGGGGAAATAAACTAATCTTTCTATTAAGTATGTATGGTTTAACTTTTAAAACCCATAAATTATAATTTTAGTATAACTTATCAGGGTAACTTTGTCCATAATTATAATTTTCAACTTTTTAATTAAAAGTAAATCAAACATGTTATTAATTAGGATGATCTCTCTCCTAACTATCTATTGTTTAACTTCTAAAACCTGAAAATTAGTATGAGTAACTTTGTCCCTAATTATAATTTTCAACTTTTTAAAAACTAAATCAACATGTTATTGGGATTCGGTGTAATTTATATTTATACCAGTCATAACCGACACTCTCAGGACTTGGACCCAAAGGTAGATGCATCCCAACCCAATAGAGTACCTTGGCTCAAAGGAAGCCAGTCCACTCAGACCAGCCCCTTCTTGACCCAAACACTCAGCTCCCAAAGTCAATTAGAAGGCAGTTAGGATGGTTAGGAGTCTGTTATGGAGAGTACTAGAGGATCGTTCATGTATAAATAGGGACCAAGGGGCACACCTATAGGAGGTTATGATCAGAGAGCAAAACACATTACACTACCTGTGTTCTAGGACGAGAATAGTGGCGTCCCGAACGAGAACAGTGGTGCCCACCGTGGGACCTCGGTGAAACTTTTCCTGACACCCGTGAGATTGAGAGTCCAAGTGCAAAGCTCTAAGCTTGAGGAGAACGAAGAAGAACGACGACGACTACCACACTCAGGGGCAACGGCTACCAGAGTCGGCAGAGCTTCCAGATTTGCCGTACTAAATGGCTCTTCGGAACTGACGTCGAGCCCGATTGCGAAAGGAGAAGCTGAGGAAAAACCTACCTTCACTGCGGGTAGATCTTTATCGGAGTGAAAAATGGTGAGAAATCCAATAGTGAGAAAGAAGAGGCACGTGAGAGAGTCCTTTCAAAACAAACAGAAGGGTGTAGCAAAAATAAAAAGAAAGAGAAGGGTGCAGCATAAAGAAAAAGAAAAAGAAGGGTGTACCAGAAAGAAAAAGAAAGATGAGACAAAAAAATACACTTGAAGATGAGACAAATTTGAACCCACGACCTCACCATCACTAAGGGAAGGGACCAACGCGCTAGCCAACTGACCATTACCTTTTGTTATTAAAAAAGAGTAACAAATATCTGACATTTATCAACCTCAAGTTCACTGGATTACAGCGAGGGACGCACACACTAACCAACTGCGCCACCAACATTTGTTGTCTTCGAAGAGTAATGGATAATTTATATCTCTATCTTCTCTCTTAAAATAACAACTAGAGAGAAAAGATGACTTGTTCCTCCTCTATCCAACTTCATCACCACTCACTTACTCATGCACCTTGTCAAGGAGAAAAAAAAAGTTGGAAGGGACCGGAGTGTAAGGCATAATCTAGAAGGCCAAAAAAGTCGCAGATGCACCATCAAGCCCAGGATCAAAAGCCCGTACATCCTCTGTCGGCATGCCCATAGTGCCATAGGAGGAACCTCGAATCTTCGGTAAGTATATTTGTATCTTGAAATATGCAAGACTATAATCCACAATTCATGTAGGTACCCAAAAAGGATTTCGGCTTCTCATCTCGAACAAAGTTTGAGAGCATTTGAAGAAAAAAGATCTACGAAGGACAACTGAAAAAAGGTCCCCTCCAGACACGAAGAAAAAAGACTTGCGAAGGACGACCAAAAAAGGTCCCCTCCAAGCACTAAGAAAAGAAAGACCTGTGAACTCGGCCAAAAGGTCCCGTCCATGCAAGAAAAGAAAAAGACCTGGGAACCAGGCCAATAGGTCCCATCCGGCAAGGAAAAGAAAAAAAGACCTGGGAACTTGGCCAATAGGTCCGGTCCAGGCGAGAAAAGAAAAAAAGACTTGGGAACTCAACCAAAAGGTCTCATCCAGGTGAGAAAAAGAAAACTGGGAACTTGGCCAGGAAGACCTATGAACTCGGCCAAAAGGTCCCGTCCAGGTGAGAAAAGAAAAAGACCTGGGAACCCGGCCAATAGGTCCCGTCCAGGCGAGATGAGAAAAGACCTGAGAGCATCCGGTCATTAGATCCCCTCCGGCGAGATGAGAAAAGAAAGACTTGTGAACTCGGCCAAAAGGTCCCGTACAGGGGAGAAAAGAAGAAGACTTGGGAACCCGACCAATAAATCTCGTCCAGGCGAGATGAGAAAAGACCTGAGAGCGGTCGATCATCAAATACCCTCCAGGCGAGATGAGAAAAGACTCGACGGAGACAAGCCGGTTGAGGCTGTCCAGGGTACCAAAGACTTACGAACGGCCGGTCCATAGACTCCTGGAGGCAAGAACACTTTGAGCAAGAGAAACCAAGAGGTGGCAAAAGAGAAACTCCCACAAACCGACACGATCACATCTACATATGTCAAAAGCTTTTCAAGACCTATCTCGAACAGCTGAAAACTTGCTCGGCCAATCGATTCTCATACTGGATGAAACTTGAAAGTACCTATTGCTTCACGTGGCACATGAGGGACTATGTACCAGTCGGCCCACTAGATAGTCCGAGTCCACGTCTGTAGACTGAGTCCATCCATGTCGGTTATCGCTTCACCCAACACATGAGGGGTTGAGTACCAGTCGGCCCACCGGATAGTTCGAGTCTGTCCTGACCAATTATCGCTTCACCCGACACATGAGGGGTTGTGTAGTAGTCGACCCACTAGATAGTCCGAGTCCAGTCCTACCAGGAATCCATCCCGGCCAACCGAGTCTGGAAAGAACGCATAGAAACAACATATAACAAGGTGCGACCAAAGGAGGGACCAAGTCCCAACCAGCCGACCCGCCAATCAAGACTGGGAACCATGTCCGACCGTCTTAGACCAAAAAGGAGAATTAAAGTTTAATCCCTATGGCAAAAAGCTTGAGGGGCTATGTACAGGTCGGCCACGATGACCGGGCTTCGACATGTGCGTAGGCCCACATGACAACCGGCACCCTCCGGACCTAGGCCCAAAGGTATATGCGCCCTAACCCAACAGAGTACCTTGGCCCAAAGGAAGCCAGTCCACTCAGACCAGCCTCTTCCTGGCCCAAACGCTCAGCTTCCAAAGTTAATTAGATGGTAGTTAGGACGGTTAAGAGTCTGTTAGGGAAAGTACTAGAGAGTCGTTCATGTATAAATAGGGACCAAGGGCACACCTATAGGAGGTTACAATCAGAGAGTAGAACACACTACACTACTTGTGCTCTCGGACGAGAACAACGTGTCGGACGAGAACAATATTCAAATCACATCTCATAGAAATAAAGATGGATAAATTACAATTAATGAAAATTATTTATTTTTAAATTTCCAAAACAACTACTAATTTTAAGAGTTTATTTTTTCTACATAGTTAGTGTAGGTATACTAGTTTTTTATCCTATGCATTATACAAGTTAAATTTAATATGTACATTTTATTACTAAGTAAATTATCGTAAAAAGTGTACAAATATAATCACATCAAATAAATAATAATCAGTATACAAATTATAAAGATATATATATATAAAATAAGAAAATAAAAATTATACATAGAACTATATTAATATTTAAATCAAATGATAGATATTTATATTAAAAGATGAAAATTTCACACAATAATATTAATATATAGATTATAAGATTTGTCTCTAAAATGATAAATATTTACGATGTTATGTAATATATAACACATAAAGGTAAATTTTTAATTCTGAAATTAATAGTCCAATTAATTACATTTTTATATTTAAAAAGTACAATTGAAACTAATATTATCATTAATTTTTGTTTATAAACATCAAATTGATTCTTAATATTAAAATTAAATTAATTAATTAATAATCCTTAAATTTATAAATTAAATTGATTTTTAATATCAAAAATATAAAATTTTATGACTATAATTAATTATCTTAAAAGTTGTATAAAATCATTCATATGATATAATTAAAAAATATGTATCAAATTATCATGATAAAGAGTTTAATAACCTTATCTATGAAAAAATATTAAATATGACTTAATATAATAATTGTCAAAATAATACATTGATATATTTAAAATTCAAGAAATTTTTTCTATCTTTACACATTTCAAGTCTTTAGCATATGAAGTTTGTACAAGAGAAATTTAATTTTTATCAATGTGGTCAAGATTTAAATTAATAGTTCTTTTTATATGTGAGACATCCATGTGTAAGATTAATTTTAAAATAGTTTTACTTGAAATAGATATACAATCTTGTAATTTAATGAAATCAAAATTATTGTAGATTAAAATATACATATATGATAACATTATAAATGTTCACGATCTTATGGTGTTTACATCATGTTTTTATAAAGATTATCTAACATATTAATTTATACAACTCTTCTTTATGTAATATTGAATTTTTAGACATGTAAAAAGTGGTAATTATATAGTTATTTAAAAAATATAAAAAAAATATTAACATAAATTTATCATACATTTTTTATTTCACTATTTTACACAAATTCTTTGATTAAATTCTCATTGTCGATCATTTTCTAAACATTAATATTTTTAAAAAACCTTTTCTAGTTTATCTTAATACCGTTGGTGTATATTATACATATTTAACTAATTAAAAATTATTCTAAATTTAACTTTTAAAATAATTATTACGAAAATTAATAATTTTAATTGTATCACAGTTTAAAATTAAAACTTCAATATTATTAGTTCATTTTAATTAAATTCTTAATTTTAAATTAGACAATAAGATCCTATCATACATGATTCTTTTATAAACTTTCAAGCATAATGTCACTTTGATTGTGTGAATTTAAGAGATAAGAAATATTCGAGAGAAATAAAAATAAACAAATTTTAACCTATACAATATAATGATATTAATTAATAAATTATGAGATTGCATATTTTTATCATGTAACAGTTATGGTAAAATTTTAAAAAATAAATAAATTAGTTATAATAAATTTGTATAATTTTTTTTTATCAACCAACCAGTAAATTTTAGAACAAAACATAAATGTAATATTTTGAAGGTCGTCAGTGTTCTTATTCCATTAAAATTGAAGTTTTATTTTGATAATTATACTAATATTTAATGTAAAGATAAAACTTGTTCTGGTATGCAAATTGATACAGATTCAGCAACTTGTCCTCCTTTCATGTTCTTACCTATATATATATATATATATATATATATATATATATATATATCTGCCCATTTTCTCTTTCCTATTAGGATTTTGTTTCCTAGCTTATATACAACATGACAAAGGTGCCAAGGACATGTCAGGTGCAAAACGACATGCTTAGGCACTTCTCCCTAACATGTCAATTACAATCCGCCCTTGTCAGAGGGTGATACAAGTCATTATGTCACCTTGCAAACTCAGCTTGGTTAGTGGAGTGGAGACGACATGAGGAACAAAGTCGGCATGTGAAGTGGAGTCGGTTGGCAGGACGGAGTCGAAATGCGGAGCGGAGTCGGTTGGCAGGTTGGAGTCGAAATGCGGAGTAGAGTCGGTTAGGGGAGCAGAGTCAACATGTGGAGTAGAGTCGACATGTGGAGTGGAGTTGGCTGGAGGAGTGGAGTCAACCATAGGGAGTGAACTTGGACTCGAATGAACTCAGATGCCGGGAGGGATCTGACTCTTCAAATGGCAGAGTGGACTTGGCTACTCCACGTGTGGATTCGACTGTCTAGTAAGGATGAAGTCCGACCGGTACACAACCCCCAAAGTAACGAGTGGAGCGATAGGCACTTTGAATCAAAGGTCTAGCCAAGATGGGACTCGACTGTCCGATAGGGCTAAGGTCCGACCGGTACACAGCCCCCTAAGTGCTAAGTGGAGTGATAGGCACTGAATTCGTGAGTTGATCATTTTTGGCTAGCCGAGAAGCATTCGATAATGGTTTTGGCCGAAAGGTTTTTTGGTTTATGGACCGACCTGGGGGATTTATGGACCGACCTCTCTCAAGTCTTTGTGTGACCCAAACGGTCTCGATTGACTCGCCTTTGACAGGTCCCCGGACAATCTCAGTCGACTCTTCTTTGATGGGTCTTTTATAAGTTTCAGCCTTGGACGATCTCGACCGACTCGTCTCAAATAGGTCTTTAGTTGCCTTGGACGGTCTCGATCGACTCGTCTTAGATAGGTCTTTAGTTACCTTGGACGGTCTTGATCGACTCGTCTCAAACAGGTCTTTAGTTTCCCTAGACCATCTTGACCGAGTCGTCTTAGACAGGTTTTTAGTTGCCTCGGACGGTCTCGACCGACACGTCTCAAACAAGCCTTTAATTGCCCAAAATAGTCTCGACCGATTCATCTCAGACAGGTCTTTCATTACCCTAAACGGTCTCAACCGACTCGTTACAAACATGTCTTTAATTGCCTAAGACGGTCTCAATTGGCTCCTCTTAGACAAGTCTTTAGTTGCCCCAGACGGTCTTGACCAACTCGTCTAAAATAGGTCTTTAGTTAGTGCGGACGGTCTCGACTGACTCGTCTCAAACAGGTCTTCAGTTACCCTGGATGGTCTAGACTGACTCGTCACAGACAGGTCTTTAATTACCCCGGACGGTCTCGACTGACTCGTCTCAAACAGGTCTTTAGTTGCCTTGGACGGTTTTGACCGACTCGTCATAGACAAGTCTTTAATTGCTCTAGATGATCTCGACCAACTCGTCTTTGATGGGTCTTTAAGTTTCGGCCCTAGATGGTCTCGGCTGACTCATCTCTAACGAGTCTCAATTTTGGCCCCGGACGACCTTGACCAACTAGTCTCTAACAGGTCTCAGTTTCGACCCAAGACGGTCTCGGCCGACGTGTCTCTAGTTGATTCATATATAGTGTCCTGTCAATAATGCATTGTATTAATCTCATTAAAAGATACATTTCAAACTTACATTAAATACTTAACTGTAATATTTCCTCCAGATCGACTCTGCTCATGATCACGGTCTTCTTCCAGGGGTCCGGCTCCTGTCCTTTTCAAGAAGCTCCCCGGTTGTGAGCCTTTCTTTCTCGTTTGTCTTGACAAAATGTCCTAAGCAACCCTCATGTATCAGCCTTTCAATTTGGGTCTACAGGGTTCGACATTCTTCTGTTGAATGGTTGTGTTCTTTATGGAAATCATATCACTCATCTTGCTTTTGTCTCATTGTTCAGCCATTTGTTGCTTTCGAGAATTCCAACAACTGGGTGTGACATACTTCTCGCAGTATGTGCGCCCTCTTTACCTTTAAAGGAGTAAATAGCTGGGGATTGTTGTCACATGGTCGAGGTTGGATTTGGTATCTCGTCTCCACTTTTGAGCCCCTTAAAGTATTGAGTTTCATCTCCTGTAATGCTACAAGTTGGCACTCTACCTCGAGCCAGTCTGTCAGGTCCTCCTCGATCTCTATATACTTCTCTACTCGTGCCCTTATCTCTCCTATACTGGTTGGTTGTCTCAGGGCTAATGCATCGCTAAATTGGCCAGCCCTCAGCCCTTTTTGGAAAACTTTGACGAAAAACTTTTGGTCCGGGTCGTTTACTCGAACCGTGGCGTTGTTGAACCTCGTTGTTGAACCTGGCCAAGTAACTTTTCAGGCTTTCCCCCTTTGTTTGCCTTATATCAAGCAAATCAATTACTTCAGTCATTTTCATTTTGTTTGTCGTGAACTGCGAGACAAACAAAATGGCAAGATCATTGAATGATCGAATGGTACGCGTAGGGAGGGTTGCTAATCAGTATTGGTCACTCCTCTTAGGGTACCAGGGAAGAGCTTGCAACTAAGGGAGTCACTTCCCCACTAATGTATATTTGAGTCTAAAATGCTTGCAGGTGTGCCGGAGGATCTCGGGTGGCATCAAATAGGCCCACTGCCAACTCTCGAAAGTTTGCTGGGATGGGGTTCTATCAATCTCTTCACTGAAAGGCTACCCCCAAAAAAGCCTGGACGCTCACTGCCTCCCACGTTGATCTCTCAACTCTTTCTACAGTTGCCTTCATTACTGTTATTTGCTAGTGGAGCTCGTCCTCCCTCTGCTTAGCCATCTTCATCACCTAAAGATGTCGCTCTTCGACCTGACGATGTCATTTGTCGTCTCCATTTGTCGTCGCATCGTTTCTGCACTGAGTCAGGATTACTCATCATTTCGCTCCTGCAAAGAGGCCACTAGAGTAACCTTTGTAAGGTGTCTTCTTCCCCTTCACTAATGGAGCTCACCTGGTTTCTTGTTATTGGCATAATCACTCTCCTTCTCCTTTTTTTTTTGTGAGCTCAAGGTTTCGGCTCTAGGTCTCTCAATCTTGCGAGCATTGGGAAAAGTTTTTTCGATGTCCCACAGTGGACGCCAATGTTTTGGTCTTCAAAATGATATAGATTCAGCAACTTGTCCTTTCTTCATGTCCTTATATATATATATATATATATATATATATATATATATATATATATATATATATATATATACAAGTCATTTTTCTTTCTTATTAGGATTTTATCCCCTAGCTTATACACAACATGACAAAGGTGACAGGGACATGTTAGGTACAAAACGACATCCTTAGACACTGTTCCCTGACATGTCAGTTACAATCTACCCTTACCAGAGGATGGTACAAGTCGTTATGCCACCTCGCAAACTCAGCTTAATTGGTGGAGCGGGGTCGGCATGGAGCAAAGTGGAGTTGGCATATGGAGCAGAATCGACTGGAGAAATGGAGTCGACCATAGAGAGTGAACTCGGACTCGGATGTTGGGAGGGATCCAACTCTTCAAATAGTAGAGTAAACTTAGCTGCCTCGAGTGTGAACTCGACTGTCTGATAGGACTAAGGTCCGATCCGTACAAAACTCTAATTTTAATAAGAAAACATCACTTAAAATACACAAGCACTTGCATCTAAATTTTGTCATTAATTTTAAACATTCCTAAACAATATATTATATTTATAAAATTTCATTTCGTTATTTTATCTCAATATATATGATATGTTATTTAAAATATAACTAAATATCTAATATTATATTACATATTTACGAAATATCTAATATATATATATATATATATATATATATATATATATATATATAATCATTTAATAATTAGATTCGTAGAATTTTCTTTTTTAAAGACTGTTATTAAGGATATAATTTTAAACAATTTGATTTCGAAAGAGTTACAGGCATTGAAAGGTTATTAATCTTATATAATAAAAGTAAAGAAGTTTTATCACATTTTTTCTCTGAAAATTAAGATGGTTATTTTTACCTATTTTATTTATTTATTTAGACATTAAAAGTATAATAAGTTACATATTTTTAATTTTTTAGTTTTTATATATATTGAAAGAAGTGTATTTAATATAATAATATTTTAATTATAAATTAACTGAAAACTTATAACACTACTTATATATTATGAAATTAATAAATAAAAAAAATAAGATAGTATCTATAAATATAAATATAAGTTATTAACATAACTATTAGAGAAAATTAATTGAATAAAAAATAATAATTATATGAAATATGTAATTTATAAGAATAGAAGAAATAATTTTTATATAATAAATTAAAAAAATTTGACACAATTTTTTTTTTATCTCAAAATAAGGATAGTTTAGCCAATTTATTCTTATATTCTATTTATTTATTTAGTTAGACATTAAATATATGGTGAATTTTAAACATATCATTTAAATATTTTTAATTTTTTAATTCTTATATATATATATATATATGCGCGTGTGCGTGAAGAGAAGTGTTTTTAATTCTTATAGTCTTACACATTGCAGCGATTCCAGTGTTTTGTGGATGAACAAAGCACTTGGACATTGATTGTCAGTCTGTGACCTTGATTGTGAGAAGGCACAAGCTGGTTTGATGTATCTCCTTCCCATAGCTTCTTCATGTCAAGTGGAGGACTTGTTCACCGAGGCTACTTCACTTCATAGCTTTCCAGAATTGGAGGGTGCAGATGAGTAGTTAGTTAAATAAGTAGTTAGGCAATTACACACATTTCAGTAGTATAAATAACATTGTAATTATTTTCTTAATCAAGGAGAATCAATTTATTAATTTCTTTAGTTTCTTCCGTCTCTGTTTTCTCTCGTTTTGATGTATAACCTCTTTTGCTTAGAATTAGAAAACAATAAATTAAGCACAACGGGTCAAAGAAATGATAATCGAGAACGGAACATAATATCATGAACCTTGACCACAAATCGTCTACATGCATGCTGAAACATTAATGACCAACATGAAAGTCGAAATTCTAGAAAGTTAATTAGCTAGGTAACCAGTTTTTCGAATCTGAAGTGAGAGAGAAAAGAGATAGACAATTTTAAATTGTCTTTCCTTCTTTTTATTATGGAAAAGAGTTGTGAATATCATAGTTTTAAAATTTGGCTCAGACAAGCTGATAACGTACGCTGGAGAAAAACACCCAAAAAAATTTTGACATTAAGCAAGATTCAAACTTTGAGCCAGCAACTTAATCAAATAATACCTCGATGCCACACAATATTTTCCTGTGCATGATGCAAAAGACAATAGATATATTTATTTTAACTGTTTAAACCAATTCAATTAGTGGCCTATAAGTTTAATTATTGACCAAATATCCTCGTTAAATTATTGACCAAAATATCTTTGTTAATGAGTGATCGATTCAAGTTTTAAAAAATCGATAAAAAGTGTAAAAAATTTGTGACGTAAAAATACAATGCGGTTAATGTTATATTTGTAAGAAATAAATATTTTTCTATTGAAAATTACATGAGATGGTGAGGTTCGTAAACAAGAAAAAATTATTTAATAATGTAGAACTACTATCTAAACTATAATTTCAATCCATCTATATAATATGTAATTAAAGATTATTAACTTTTTTTTATATAAATTAAAAAATTTGCATATATGTTATACAGTTAATTGGAACCTAAATAAGTAATATTCCAAAATCACCTAATAATTTATGATAAATAAGACAGGTTGCGGTCAAGATATATATTTTACCTTAATCAATTTTTCTTTATTGTTTGCATGGCACATAACTGGTATATCTGTCCAGATACAGAAAGATCAACAACCTTTTTCCCTTATTTCGATTTCCTCGATAAGTTGAATTAGAAACAGAAAAGCACAAATGGGTCAAAGGAACAGTGACTGAGAGCGGGACATGACATCATGAACCTTGCCAGCAAGTCGTCTGCATACATGCTGAAAATTTAATGACCAAACAAAAAGTCAAAAACTTGCATTAAAAAAGATAATGCGTATGTTTATTACGCATATTATTGAATTGAAACTGCAAAAAAATATCAACAAAACTTAAGAAATTGTATCTATATGTTTTCTTCCTTTTCTAAATATGTTTTTCAGAGAAAAGAAATTCGAATTTAAATGTTTCTATCCTTACTATACATTATGAAAAAAAAAACCATGGAAATAGTGTAAAAAAATTTATTGTGATGTAAAATTAAATATGATGTTTTTTCTTTGTTGTATAAATACTTACTCGTGCTTCATTATATTACCCACACCACGGAGTTCAACTACAAACTAGGAATTTTCATATCCTCTTACTCTTTTCCCTTCAAGGCACTAAGATAATGGCAAGCATTTCTAGCATTCCATCACACATAAAAGCTTGGGTGTATTCTGAATATGGAAACATAGAAGAGATTCTCAAATTTGATTCTAACGTAGCTATACCAGACATCAAGGAAGACGAGGTTCTCATCAAGGTTGTGGCTGCAGCTCTTAATCCTGTAGATTACAAGAGGGCTCTTGGTTATTTCAAGAACACCGACTCTCCCTTACCTGTAAGACTATGGTTTTGTTATTTTATTTGTATGGCGTTATGAGCAGAGTTTCCATTTTGTTGCATCTAATATAATTTTTATTTTTTTCATTTTGCATTGTTTAATGTTGTGTTCGGTACGTGTTGGAAATTAAGACTGCTCCGGGGTACGATGTTGCTGGAGTGGTGGTAAAAGTGGGAAGTCAAGTGAGGAAATTCCAGATTGGGGATGAAGTTTATGGTGATATCAATGAGTATGCTGTGAATAATCCAAAGAGCATTGGGAGTTTGGCAGAATATATTGCTGCTGAAGAGAAAGTATTGGCTCACAAACCCTCCAATTTGAGCTTTATTGAAGCTGCTAGCCTTCCTTTAGCTATCATCACTGCTTATCAAGGACTTGAAAGACTCCAATTTTCTGCTGACAAATCTATACTTGTTCTTGGAGGTGCTGGAGGAGTTGGAACCCTTGTTATTCAGGTTTTCTATCTTTTTCTTCTTTTGTTTCTCTTTCCAACACAAACTTTCTAGAGTTATATTAAACTTATACACCTTTCTCAACAAAATTTAAACTTTGATTGATCATATTATAGGAGACTAGTTACTCCTGCTAGATCCAATCCCTTATTACCTATATCTTTCATTTTTTTTTTATATTATCTCCCATATCTCTGTTGATTTGTCAAGTGGTGTTGATTTGTCAAGTGGTTTCAATTAAATAAGGAGTTGCTGAAATAGTTGGCCCATTTCACCCGGCCACTTTTTTTTATTGATTATTTTATTCTTTTCAGATCACATTATTTAATCCTCTTTGACCCTTATTCCACGTTTTATTCACACTAAGTTTGTTGCATTATTGATTAATTGTATACAACACAATATATTTATAAAGTAAATGATTTGTTGTGTATTTGATTGATGATGTAGCTCGCCAAGCACGTTTTTGGTGCATCTAAGGTTGCAGCTACTGCTAGTACTGCCAAACTAGATTTTTTGAGGAACTTGGGTGCAGACCTTCCTATTGATTATACAAAGGAGAATTTTGAAGATCTGGCAGAAAAGTTTGATGTTGTCTACGACACAGTAGGTCAGATATCCAAATACAACCTAAATTATTTGCTTTACGTAAAGTTAGTTTGGTCACGAATATATTATTAATTTAATTAGGATTCATTGACATGCATAAAGATCTGTTATATTATATATAATAAGATGATTTATTTTCACGTATATTAAAATTAAAGTCATCTAATAAAAATATATTGAAAATTAAGAGATGGTTGATTCCAAAAACAGGGCAGAGTGAGAAGGCATTGAAGGCTATCAAAGAAGGGGGGAAAGTTGTGACAATAGCACCACCTGCGACTCCACCGGCTATCCCGTTTTTTCTCACTTCAGATGGTGCTGTGTTGGAGAAACTACAACCTCACTTAGAGAGTGGTAAAGTGAAGCCAGTATTGGATCCTAAGAGCCCCTTCCCATTTTCTCAGACTGTGGAAGCATTTGCATACTTGAAGACTAATAGAGCCATTGGGAAGGTTGTCATACATCCCATCCCATAAACATATCTAATAGTGTCAATATTGCTGGTCAAGGGTGTGTGTAAATTGGTAATAAATAAATCTCTTATATCTATAAATGTAATTGTGATAGTTCTACATTTGAGTTCGGATTTGGGACTGATCAGGAGGGGTCTATGATATGATAGATATGATTTCTCACTTCCATTTGACTTTGAACTTGCAGTATAGTAATTAATCTTATGGCTTCTTTTGAAATTGCACTATCGTTTTTGGCATTAATTGTAAACGTTAGAGTGTGTGTCATTATGCGTATGCTTCTCATCAAATTTTTTTACGAAATGATTGTTTTTTGAAATTTCTTCTAATTGATCGAGCATCATAAAATAAGTAATAAGTAAATAGTAATTAATTGGTTCGTAATATACACCAAGAGACGTACCTCTTGAAGGTTATCACTTCTATTAAGAGATGCAATTGGATTGTGGACTTGTGTGAGGAGATGAAGCTTTCCTATTTCATTTCATCTAAAGCGTGCGGGATTAAACAATTGTACGTACGGATTTGGATAATCACCTAATAAATTTAATAATAATTACTAAAATAAGTTATATTATCTTAAAATCTTGATCGTACTATAATTTAATTTTTAAAATTAGTTCATGAAGTAATAATGTTTTTTTATTATATGTATTATTTTTATTTTGATTATATTACGTTAATACATTCTTTTACATTTAATTATAATTAAATATCTCAAAAATAAAATATTCGTAAATTGTTTGCTAGCTTGTTAATGCATCAAATTGGTTGGGTTAAACAAGTACGAAGTCTTAGTGAAAGATCTCAGGAAACAAGCTTCTTGTGCTGAGTAATTAGAGGAACAAATGATGAATGGGTTTTATGCATAACCTAGGATCTTCAAATGTCGTTATGGCTGAGTTATGGCTGAGTTAGGGGTTTCAGCTCTTAGAGTAACTGGGTACGCGGATATAAGAAAACTCTAAATTGGGTGTGATACCAAAATTGTTGTTTACTTTGTGATCTAATGATGTGACTGTTTCTCATCTTTATTGGCCATTGGTGGAGCTAACCAAGTTTGGATTGATAAGAATGGGAAGTTCAAGCTAATGCATATTTATCGGGAGACAAATGTTCCAGTTTTTTTATTTTTTATTTTTGGCTTTTTTTACTCATTAATAAATCTTAGGGTTGCATGTATGTACTAAATTGAGAGGTTTTTAATCAATTTAATCTCTCAAATTGTATATTATTATTCAATGTAATATCTAAATTTATAGATGGTAAAATTAATCTTTAAAATAAATAAAATATTAAAATGGTATTTTAAATTATATATTTATTAATTTAATTCTTAAAATTGTAATTGTCACTCAAATTAATCTCTAAAATTAAAAATAATTTATTGTACATTTTACTTTAAATCAGTCAAATTAATCATTGAAATTTGTTTTTCTTATATAAAATTGTATAAGTTTAGAGTTAACATAAAAAAAAATAAAATTATAGATAAAATTTGTAAAAATTTAAAATTATGAGACAAAAGTGTAATTAACTTTTTTTTTAATTTTAGGGACTAATTTGATTCATCATTATATTTTTAAAGATTAAATTGTTAGATAAATATAATTTGAAGATTGTTTTGTTATTTTATTAATTTTAAAGATCAACTTCACAGACCATTACAATTTGATGAACTAAATTGGTAATTTACTCTTAATTAAATTATCTATCCTTGAACTCTCGTCAACTAATCATTTTTTCTATATTTTTTATTTTTATTTGTTTAAAGTTGCTAATATTAAAATTATATCCAATAAATAATAAAATATAATAAAGGTATTGATACACTGTATAATAATATTGTATCTTTTAGGATAAAATTATAAATTTTTTACAAATACTATTCATAATTCACTTTTTTTCTTGATATTAATATAGTACAAACTCATAAAAAAAGAAAATACAACAAAAATAAAGACTTTTAACCTAAAAAGATAAAGTCACTAAGATCAACATCACTATGTGATTTTTGTGTCAATTTTTCTATTTTTTTTTTACCCATTTCTTGGGTAAAGTCTCCCACCTATATTTGAAAATGAATTAGTTATCATATAAAGAAAGTTTTCTTGTAGTTCCGCTTCTTTTCTTGTAAATCGTCGGTTGGGTTTACCAACGAAGATAGACATGGGAAAAAGACCAAAGCTATCAGACTAAGATGGATAGAAAAAAAGTGGCATGATCTCAATCGAGAGTAATTTCCCTTAGTGACTAGAATGAAATCCACCAGATCTTCACTTTTTTATTTATGTTATTTATTTTTCATTTAAGTAATAAAGCCTTTTTGCTACTAACCCGCACCTACTCATAAGCATCTTACCCGTGGGAACTGAACCCTAAAGACCCATTCATTCACGACGACCTCTCATTCACTGGACTGAATGGACTTCCCGCTCGCACTGATTGGATTGCTCCTTGCTTTCAAGAGTTTGACCAGCTTTCTACTACATTTCATTATTAAACAGACTGGCTATCAAGCGTCCTACTGCTCTGCCTCCTTTGCTTCGAAGGAATGCTTGCTACAGTTGGCCTTACCGAACCTTACCGAACTCTCTCAAAGAAAGACTGACTTTATTCCTACTGGCACTATGCTTAAGACAGATTTGCTGTATTTCGCGAGTAAGGGGGTTTACTTGCAGGCTCTCAAGTCTTATAGTTGATTCTAATCTAATTCCCTTTCATTAGTTACGTTCAGGTTTCACCAATTTTGCGTCGGATTCACTTCTTGTTAAAGCAAACCAATGGTTGGTTTAATCATAGGACAGTAGCAAAAGGAACCTTCTACCTAACCGAGTCAATTCAAACTCCCCACATACTTCATGGAATTGAGAATCCGGCGTAATTGGTTTTTTCCAGCCGCTCTTTTTCCTATACTCTGATGGCCCTGCTTCGTCTGCACACTTCCGTGAGCAGGCCTGGCTCCCGTGAGCAGGTCCGCAGGCGATCCAACATGATAACAACTCGAACTCAACTTCAATTCGTCTTTATTTTATCTTTATTTTTATTTTATCTTTATGTTTATGTTTATCTTTATTTTATCTTATCTTTATGTTTAAAATTTGTCTTGATTTTTTTTTTTTTTTTTTATTTTATATGCACGTTCATGCAAGTCCCATAAAGGTCCACTTTACTCCTAATACTCTCACACATGTCATTCCACTTTATTATTTTAGTCTTCCACAAGTCATCATCTCTACCCTTTCAAGTGATCCCCTTACTTTTAAGGCTCATTGGAAGACACCTAAAAATAAGGCAAAAAGCATGATATAGAGCAAAGGAGCGAAACTCCAATCTTCTATGAGTTCTAGTTTTTTTCTTTAATTATGTCTACTTATCTTTTCATCATGTGTATGGGTAACTATATTTACTTCTAAAGATTATGGTATAGTTGTGCTTGGAACTCTTGATCATTCTTTTTAATGCAATTTTCTATTTATCTTTATTGATTGAAATATCATATCACTTGAATATGCTTGCATGTTAATCAACTAGTTAGAGGCAATCCCACCTTAATTAGTTGGTGGAACTATAAGATAGTTGGGTTTAGGAGAATTACATGACTACCTTTTCTTCCGAAGTTTTCGATTCAACAAGAATATTGGCTTTTATAGACCTCAAACTTACTAAAGTACTTGTTTCTAAATGACAAAATAGAAAATATTCTAAGATAAAAAATATTAGGGGTACTAGACTAGGTCCCCTAGTAGCATTAAAAAATAAAATCAGTAACACAAAGATAAGGTAAGAGAAATGTCCAAATTAAGGTCGGGAGAGAAAAACATAACAAATAAAAATCCTTAATGTCAAAAGAACTAAAGAATAACCTTTCCAATCTTGATTGTCTAATCTATGCCAAAGTTGTTTTTTTTCTCAATTGACATAATAGCCCCTAGGATATGATATTTAGACTCACATTCTTATTACTGTCACGATAGGATACGTTTAAAGGCAATGACAAGCACAAAAAAATTATATGATTTAGTTATCACTTAAGGGAAAATGTACCCTATTACGATAGTAATAAGGACATGAATCCAGATATTATATTTAAGAGACTAGTATGTCAGTTTCCGAAAAGCTTTAGTATAAATTAGACAATCCATGTCAGTTTCCAAAAAACTTTAGTATAAATTAGACGATCCAAAGTAGAAAATATTTGATTAGATGAAACAAGTAAAGTAAAAACAAGGAAATAATAAAGTTGTTTTTAGTTCTTTTGGAATTAAAGGTTTTGCTTTTTTTTTTTATGTTTTTCCCCTCTTGACCTCAATTTATGCAATTCCTTTACCTTTCCTTCATGTGCTAATGATTATATACTAGGGGATCTGGTCTAGCACCCCCTAGTATTCTTTACCTTATGATGGTTCCTATTTGGTAATTTAGAAACACATACTTTAGTAAGTTAGAGGTTCATAAAAGTCATTGTTGTTAGTTGAATCAGAATCTTAGGGAAAGAAGTTGGTCATGCAATTCCCATAAACCCAACTATCCTATAGTTCCACCAACTAATTAAGGTGTGGTCGCCTCTAAGTAGTTGATTAACATACAAGTATAGTCAAGTAATAGAATAATTAAAGTAGTGAAGATAAATAGAAAATTGCATTCAAAAAGAGTAATCAAGAATTCCAATCACAACTATACCATAATTCTTAGAAGATACACATGATGAAAAGATAAGCAAACATAATTAAAGAAAGAAAACTAGAACCCTTAGAAGCTTAGGGTTCTACTACTTTTCTCTATGTTGCACTTTTTATCTTATCTATAGGTACCTTTTAAGGAGCATTAAGGGTGAGGGGAGTACTTGAAAGGATGGAGTGGAATGTCGTGTGGCAGTGTCAAGAGTGAGTTTTACAACATCTAGGCTACATATTTTTATATTATAGGAAGTGGGTCTTTTTGGTAACTTGCACATGCATACAAATAAAACAAAAGATAATGGAAAATAAAGATAATAGATAAAGATAAAGACAATTTTTAAAATTAAAGATAAAATTACACGGTCATGCTGATCTTATATGGCTTCATCTTTTTAGGGCCAAAAGTATTAATTTTTGTTGTATTCTTTTCTTTTTTTTTTTTTTTTTTGGTTTGTAGGTCCTTGTTGCATTAATCTCAAGAAAAAAAGTGAATTATACATTATATTTGTAAAGATTATTCAGAATTTCACACAAAAAGATACAACATTATTATATAAAAAAAATTGGTTTATCAATCCCTCCACACTTGAATTTTTCTTTCTTTAAGCAAAACTTATCTTTTGTAGTAAAAAGGATATGACATGTAATCCTTCCATTCTTACAATTTTTTGAAAAGACAAAATAAACAAGAAGGAAATAAGCCAAACTTCTTTTTAACTAAGATGACCATCAACTGAGTTCCCAATTAGAGACAGGTCTTGAAACTTGTTTCTCACTAAATCACACGTTCACTCTTCTGACTTTTCTTAAGTATTTACAGGTTCATAATTATATCGTCATACTTCCCTATTGGCACATGTTAATTACAAACTTGTAGATCAATTAATTTCTTGCAAATAGAACTTTTAAGCACGTGAGTATGATAAAGCTTTTTCATAGGTTGTAGTAAGGTCATGAGTTCCTATGTTAGGTGGGGTAACAAGAAGAAAATAATATTATTTTGTCAAATAGATTGCCTTTTACCTTTATGCCACCCTTAAGAGTTCTTTGTTTAATAATTGACATTCGTCCTTAACCTCTTCTTTGTTTCTCTTTTTTGTACTATCCTCAATCCTTTAGGACCCTCAATCCTTTAGGACTCTCATTCCTTTTTGGCGAAGCTATTGTTTAGAAAATAACATTATTATTATTATTATTATTGTTGTTGTTGTTGTTGTTGTTGTTGTTGTTATTGTTATTGTTATTGTTATTGTTATTGTTATTGTTATTGTTGTTGTTATTGTTGTTGTTATTGGTTTTGTTATTGTTGTTGTTATTGTTGTTGTTATTGTTGTTGTTATTGTTGTTATTGTTGTTGTTATTGTTATTGTTGTTGTTATTGTTATTGTTATTATTATTGTTATTGTTGTTGTTATTGTTATTGTTATTATTATTGTTATTGTTGTTATTATTGTTATTGTTATTATTATTGTTATTGTTGTTATTATTGTTATTGTTGTTATTATTATTATTGTTATTATTATTATTGTTGTTATTATTATTGTTGTTATTATTATTGTTATTATTATTATTATTATTATTATTATTATTATTATTATTATTATTATTATTATTATTATTATTATTATTATTATTATTATTAGTGTTGTTGTTGTTATTATTATTATTATTATTTTTTCTTTTTTTTTCTTTTTTTTTTTCAGTTGTTCTAGGTATGGAAGAGGTGCAGGACTATTGTCATGCCTTGCTATTCCACGAAACTTTCTTGGGGATGCTTTTCTTTTACTATGGTTCCAAAGAAAAGAATTTCTACATAGGCTCAAAGATAGCAACTAGTGGTAAATTAAACACAAGATTCTAAAGGTTAAGAACAAATAATTCCTAATAGTCATAGTCTATATCACATACAAGAAAGACTTATTTACAAAGTTACGTATTTCAAAACAAGTCTCAAGAAGGGTCAACATAGAAGACACTCAAAGAAAAATTTATGGGTGTTTGATAAAACCTTTCTTTTGGTCCAAATCTCACCATTTATGGGCTATTTAGTCAGAGCTTGTGATAGGTCTTAAACTAATTTTCAGCTCTCAAAATTTGGTCCTCTTATGTTTGAAAGGTTGAGCTCATAATTTCTTATGTAAGAGAAAGGAGCATTACTGCCCCTTATTTTCGTGCTTTCAAGATCTCAATTACTATAAAACAAGAAGTAAACGCAAAGGAGATCGATAACTATTATTCATATATTAACTGAATTGAAAAAATAAATCAAATTAAATACTGAAAATGAAAATGAGTCAGGTTGCCTCCTAGTAGTGCTTGTTTAACATCTTGAGCATGACAAACCCTTCATTAGGCTATGTGATACTGGTGGTTGAGAGGGCCTCCACAAATTCCTCTTTATAGTGCCTCACTTGTTGGCCCTTCATCTTAAAATTGGTCATATTGTCATGCATATCCTCTACTACTCCACACGAGAACACTCTAGTTACGATTTTGGGCTCGTGTTTCCGTTTATACTTCTAGTGCCATTTTTTTATAGGCTCCTTGTATGATTTAGGGTTTTTCGAGGTTCCAAAGCGAAACTTTTTTTATAGTTGTTCGAGATTGCCCCATTAGGATTGTCAAGAGCCTGTACACAGTTACAAGACACAAGGGGCAAGGAGATTTTATCAAAGTTAAAAACTGCAATACCTCCTTGTTACCTAGTTTTAAGGTCAATTTGCCCTTCTCGACATCTATTATTACCCTTCTTGTGGCCACAAAAAATCAACCTAGAATTATTGGAACTATATCATCTTCCTCCATTTCTAAGATGACAGAGTCGACAGAGAATATGAACTTTCTCACTTTTATCAAGATATTCTCTACTATGTCGTGTGGATGGGTAATGGTTCTATCAGTCAACTGTAGAGAGATTTTAGTAGGTTAGAGTTCCTACAAGCAAAGTTTCTTAAAAATAGAGTAAGACATTAGATTTATGCTTGCATCTAGATCACATAGTACTTTCTCAAAATGTGAGTTGCCCATAGTGCAAGAGATAATGAAATAGCCTGGATCTTTAAATTTAGGGGGCAACTTCTTACATACTACAGTGGAACACTCCTATGTTAAATTTAGCACCTCAATTTCCTCTAACTAGGTTTTATTAGTGATGGCTTCAATAAATGGAATGTTTATGTGTAGTTTTTTTAAAGATTTCTTAGAACCTAGCGAACTTCTTATCCTTCTTTTCATCTTTCAACCTTTGAGAGAAATGAATATTTACCTAGTCTAGTGTTACTACATTCTTATCTTAATTAGTGACATCAAGTATGGCTTCCTTGGTGGGGGTTTCATCCCTTGGTGGGACTACCTTTTTCTTTGTCTATTGAGACTCTTTTAACTCTTTTCCACTCTTAAGAGTGATGACCTTTACATCTTCCTTTAAGGTTGGCTCGATTTAGGGTGGTGGTGGTGGGTCCTAAACCTGTTGGGTCATGAGGGTGGTCAGAGTGAAGATTTGAGCCTCCATTGCTTTAAGTCTTTCATCGATCTTGGCCATGAATAAAGTCATTGTAATATTTCAAGCTTGGTCTCCTTTCTTCTTGCCTTTGTCCTTGATTTTTATGTTGCATGGATAGAGGTTTATAGACATTCTAAGCTTGACCTTCGTGTTGTCCTCCCCAACCTATATTATAGTAAGAGGAATATGTATCATTTTGATTTCAAGCAATGAAGTTTGCTTCCTCGATGGCTTTGGTAAAGAAGTTATTCATTTGGTAATCTTTTTCTGCATGGCCTATGGTCCCACATTGCTCACAAGTGGGAGAGGGAGATGACACACACTATATTAGTTACTCAATCGGTCTAATAAGGGCGTCCAACTTCCTCTCCATTATACCTCTGTCTTCTTGGTACATCCCAACTAGCCTTTATGTCATATACATATCACTTGAGGAATAGTTGTTGTTGTTGGAAGTCATATCTTCTATAGTGGTGTATGCTTCACTTGGGGGCTTCTATGTTATCATCCTTCCACATGTTACATCAATATTGGTTCGATTCAAGGTGGAGAGACCGTTGTAAAAGATCTAGATCAACTACCCTTTGGGAAGTTATGGTGGAGGCATCTACAAAGCATTTCCTGGAATCTCTCTCAGGCTTCCCTAGGGATTCCTGCTCGAATTGAGAGAAGTTCATAATATCCTTCTTTAGTTTATTGGATTTGCCCAGTGGTGGTGATGGCTCCATTTAGAAGGGTTGTGAGCCACTCAAGCTCTCTATTTTCTAAAGAGAATGAGAAGACCCTCAGATAGTGTCTGTAGGGACGTCGTTACTCGACCATGTCAACAAAGTATAAAAACTTCTTCAAATGGGTGATGAGCTCTTTAGTGGGTAGTCCTCAAAACTAGCTCGTGTTGTGACATTAGGAGGAAAAGCATAACGAAACATAAGCTCTTAATCCCAAAAGAACTAAAAAAAAACTTCTCTATTGTTTTCTTGTTTTTATTTTACTTATTTCATCTAATAAAAAAAATTTCAATATTAATTGCCTAATCTATATCGAAGTTTTTTTTTTTAACTGACATACTAGTTTTCTAGGTATGATATCCAGACTTATATCATTATCGTGATAAAGTATGTTTGTCCTTAAATATTAACTAAATATCATCAAGTGTAATGTATTATTATTTTTATATAAATTATAAAAAATATAAAAATATTTTTAAAAAATGTAACAAAAATAATTATTTCTTTTTATTTAATTATTTTATATATCTTTTCAATTGTAAATCTACACAAATCAATAATAAATTAAATTGTACTTTTCTTTTTTTTGTTAATTATTAGATTAAATTTTGGAATTTGAAGAACTAAAATAAACTATAAAAATTAAATATAGGCCATTAAAATTAGAGAAATCAAATTCATACGTAAACTACCAACATTTTATGGTATTAGAATTGAAAGTTTTAATCAATGTCAAGTTCGAGTCATATATAAAAAAAAATAACGAAAAGAATAACATTAGTGATGTAGACTGACACCTAATGGCAGCTGGGAAATGATTAGGGAATGACACCAATTTTTTTTCTTTAATTTCAAAATATATTTCTGAGATGCATGTACAAAAACAACATCAAATGTAAATGAGTACTATTATCAATTATTCTATTTTACGTAAGTCAAATGACTTCTTTTTTACATTGATTATTTGATTTTAATTATTATTACTTAAATTAAATTCATTTTAAATTAAATTTTATTTAAATTTTAAAATTTAAATGTTGATACATGCTGTATTAAATTTAAAATATTTTTTAGATAAATTAGATTTTAAAATTATTATAATCTTAGTCAATTTTAATTTGATTTTTATTTTAAATTTTGGACGCACCATGAAATGATATTTCTTGATTTTAGTTTTTTTAATTGTAAAATATTATCTCTAAAATTTAGTCTTACTTAATAATTTATTAATAAATAAAATATATAATATTCTCTTTAATTTATTTTTAATTATAATTTTTACTTAAAATTAAAAATACTCGTATAATGTACTAAAACACTTCCTAGTTTGAGTGATATTTAATACGCATTAAACCTAAACGATAATATATCATATATTCTACTTTGTATGTTTAATATATTTTAAATACATAAGCTTTTACTCCTTTTTCTCAAAAGAAAAAAAAACATAACTAAGCAGCATGTAAGATTAAAAAAGTGTATATTTTATTTCAATAAAAGATTAAAAAAAAAAAGCACATAAAATAGAACAAAAGCAATCAAGGTTCCCAAGATTCTTTTAAATTTAAAGTGAACTTCAAGATGATGTGTGTTTAAATTAATAAAAAAAACATTAAAAATTGTTATTTTATCTAAAATTATCTTTTAAAATTTATGATATACAAAATTACTTATTTAAATATTATAATTATTTTTATTTAATATTTCTTTTCTAATCAATGACATAGCCAATCATTATTTAAAAGAAAAACATTGTTATTTTTTGTAAAAAAAAAATATTAATTTGTTTTAAAAACCTTCTTGTCATTGAAGTGACGATTGTTGGAATTATTATGAATATTTTGTAAGTAATATATACTTGAAAGTAATAAATTTTTATGTAATTGAGTATATGTGCCTATTAGTATATATATATATATAAACTTTTAATCATAAAAGCAAATATAATTCATCAATATATGATTTGTTTTAATTTAGGAGTTTTAAGTGGAGAAGATATACACATGAAGACTTTTCTTATGAAAAAAGTTATAATTAATAGAATAATGTGCCTTATTTAGAGAAGGTATTTAGTTATTCTTGATTGACTAATAATATCATGAAGTAATTACTAATTTGTTTTAACTATTTTAAAATATTTTATTAATAAGTAAAAATATTTTTGAAGTTTAAAGTGAGGGTTGTACTCACCTTAATTAAGGGCGTTAAATCCTAAATCCTGTATTATTTTTTGTATAAATATTTACGCTTATCCACTATACCCACACCAAAGAGTTCAACTATAACCTAGCTAGTTTATAGAATAGTTTCAGTTAATATAACATTATAATCCCACATTATTTTAGGGTATAATCCCATGTTATACACTGAATTACGATAAAACAAATTTATCAACACAGGTCAATATCAAGACATTTACATGACAAAGATTTCCAGTTGCTTTGCACAATACAAAACTTGTTTGGCCAGATACAAAGTCATCAACAATATTCCTTTTACCTTATTATGAATATTTCTTCAGTGCTCTGAATTAGAACAACAAAGCACAAAGGGTTAAAGAAATTATAATCTAGAGCAGGACATATCATCACGCAGCGAGGAATGCTATAATTTTAGGTTGGGAGGACAATATTATATAAGTTTGAATATGTAGTTAGGCTAAATGAGTAAGTTTTAATTTTCATTTCTATCATTTTTATTTTTTATTTTTATTTTTATAAAGTTTAAAATTATTAATTTTAGTTCCAGTAAAATGAATGATTTTAATTATGATATCTGTAGATATAAATAAGAATTTTTAATTTATAAATTATATTATAATCTCATAATAAAATATATATTTAAATATATAAATAAAAATTTGAATTTATAATAAATAATTTAAATTTTGGTGTATAAAAATATTTTTAACTACTAGTATTGTATGTGTAATAAACAAAATAAATATTTATTTTATATAATAAATACATACGTTAAATATATATATTATATTTAATTAAAATTCATAATAAATAAATATTTTTAAAGTTTTAAATTATATTTTATATTTATAATAAATAATTTATATTTTAATAAAAATATTTTTAATTATTGATAAATTTTTAAAATACTAAAATTAAATTTAAAAATAAAAATGATATGATATTAGGAAAAAAATTAAAAAAAAAAAAACATTCTTGTTAAAAAAAATAAAAAACACTCTTGTTGAAAAATAATTTCTAAGAATACTCTTAACCAAGATAATTAATCTAATTTATAGATATAAAAGATTGATAATTTTAAAATTAATTGTTGAGATTTAATTTAAAAATAAAAATAAAAATAATAAAATTGAAATAAATCAAAAGTAAAAGTACATAGATAAAGATTAAAAAAAAATATAGTGCGTAATGGTTAAAAAAATTATTTTCACTAATTATAAAAATTGTGTAAAATATAAAGAAGAAAGAAAATATAAAGAATGTCTAACGCAGAGATTGAAAATGACAAAACTATGAACATATACCTGAGAATAATACTTATTGTGAATTATTTTTTTTTATAATTTAAATTATAAGTGGTGGCAGCTGTGCCGCGCATTCATAAGGAATCCGTCCTGAGTCATGACTTGACGAACCTTGCCAGGAAATCGTCTACATGCATGCTGAAGAACTAATGATTAAGAACAAAGTCCACATTAGAAAATAATTAAACAAGAAACTTGAAAGCTACGCCTGCTTCGTTTTTAACGGTAAGTTTTAAAATTTTTAAAAACTAAAATTAATTTTTTGTTTTTAGTTTTTAATTTTTAAATATAATTTTCAAAACAAAATGTGTTTGACTAAAATAAAATTAAAATAATTTTTAATTTAATTTAAAATAATTTTATATTTATTTTTAAAACAAAAATTTTTATAAATTTAATTTATAATTTTAAAAATATTTTTCACTATATTTAATCATTATATTTTTATTAAGAATTTTCGAATATATTTATGTTACCTGACAATTTGTTTACAAAACTTGTACATCTGTCCGTCCAGATACAGAAAGATCAACATCATTTTTAATTTCTCCCAATAAAGCACAAATATGTCAAAGGAATCATGATTGAGAGCGGAACATAACATAAATGACCTAAAAGAAAGTCAAAGTTGCATTAAAAGATAATAAAAGAAGAGAGTAGAAGGAAGGGAGGATGGGGTTGGTTTTACTAAATATGTTATGTTAAATATGTTTTTGTCTTTGAAATATATCAATTTTTTAAAGCAGTTTCAATAATATTTAATTTTCTTTTATTTTAGTCTTTGTCATTGCTTAGTTGTCATCAATTATTGAAGTTACTAGAGATTAAGACATAAAAATAAAAAATAAAAAATAAAAAATGTTTATAGAAAATAAATTAAAAGTTGTATAAAGTAACATGTTATCATATGATAGGCTGAAGTAACAATTAAAAACACTTAAGTAATGACAAAGACGAACAAAAGAAGTTAAATATTACAATATATGATTATTTAAAGAATAATAATTTTAAAAAGACTAAAGTAAAATTTTTATGTATATTACATAGATTAAAATATTTTATATAAAAAAATAAATATTTAGTCTTTATATTTTAAATCACATAGTAAAGAAACAAAAATTACATAATAAAAATAAGAAAACTAAAATTAAATTTGATTAAAATTGTGGGGATTAAAAACACTTTTTTTTATATTTTCTTTTACAATATATGCTCACACCTTTCTTTTTATAACATAAAAACAGAAAATAAATTCAAATTAAAATTTTTCTTTCCTTATTTTCATTATAAAAAAAATTACGGAAGCAGTGTAAAAAAATTGATGTAAAATTATGTTGTTTAATTTTTATTTTTTATTTTTTGTATAACTACCCACACCACTGATTTCAAATACGAACTAGGAACTCTCACATCCTCTTACTCTTTCTCTTTCAAGCCACTAAGACAATGGCAAGCATTTCTAGCATTCCATCGCACATAAAAGCTTGGGTGTATTCTGAATATGGGAACGTAGAAGAGATTCTAAAATTTGATCCTAACGTAGCTATACCAGACATCAAGGAAGACGAGGTTCTCATCAAGGTTGTGGCTGCAGCTCTTAATCCTGTAGATTACAAGAGGGCTCTTGGTTATTTCAAGAACACTGACTCTCCCTTACCTGTAAGACTATGATTTTATTATTATTATTATTATATTTTGCTTTGTTTAATGTTGCATTTGGTGTTGGAAATTAAGACGGTTCCTGGGTACGATGTTGCTGGGGTGGTGGTGAGAGTGGGAAATAAAGTGAGGAAATTCAAGGTTGGAGATGAAGTTTATGGCGATATAAATGAGCATGCATTGAATAATCCAAAGAGCATAGGGAGTTTGGCAGAATATATTGCTGCTGAAGAGAAAGTATTGGCTCACAAACCCTCCAATTTGAGCTTTATTGAAGCTGCTAGCCTTCCTTTAGCTATCATCACTGCTTATCAAGGACTTGAAAGACTCCAATTTTCTGCTGACAAATCTATACTTGTTCTTGGAGGTGCTGGAGGAGTTGGAACCCTTGTTATTCAGGTTTTCTATCTTTTTCTTCTTTTGTTTCTCTTTCCAACACAAACTTTCTAGAGTTATATTAAACTTATACACCTTTCTCAACAAAATTTAAACTTTGATTGATCATATTATAGGAGACTAGTTACTCCTGCTAGATCCAATCCCTTATTACCTATATCTTTCATTTTTATTTTTTATATTATCTCCCATATCTCTGTTGATTTGTCAAGTGGTGTCAATTAAATAAGGAGTTGCTGAAATGGTTGGCCCATTTAACCCGGCCACTTTTTTTTATTGATTATTTTATTCTTTTCAGATCACATTATTTAATCCTCTTTGACCCTTATTCCACGTTTTATTCACACAAAATTAGTTGCATTATTGATTAATTGTATACAACACAATATTTATGAAGTAAATGATTTGTTGTGTATTTGATTGATGATGTAGCTCGCCAAGCACGTTTTTGGTGCATCAAAGGTTGCAGCTACTGCTAGTACAGCCAAACTAGATTTTTTGAGGAACTTGGGTGCAGACCTTCCTATTGATTATACAAAGGAGAATTTTGAAGATCTGGCAGAAAAGTTTGATGTTGTCTACGACACAGTAGGTCAGATATCCAAATACAAATTTTCTTTTTATATCTTGAGACTATATGATTAATTTACTCAAGATATTTCTACAGGATAAAACTATTATAAATAAAATTTTTAAAATATTTAACATTTTTAAATATTTAAGTCTTAAATTTAAAAATATTAATTAAATTAAAATAATCTGAATAGAATATATAAATAGAAAATAATTTTTATCTTATAAATGAATTTTCTAAAATAAAGTAAAATTCACATCTACGTTTTAAGATAATATTAAGAACTAATAGTGATTGTTGTTAGTTTTATCGGATCTTTATTTGACTATCGACCGTATATGTAAATTTTAGAATAAAATTCTCGATGTAAAAAGAGTATATTGAAGATGATGGTCAAATCCCTTATTCAAAGAGAAACTAATTATGATTGATTCGAAAATGCAGGGCAGAGTGAGAGGGCAGTGAAGGCTGTTAAAGAAAGAGGCAAAGTTGTGACAATAGTGCCACCTGGAACTCCTTCAGCTAACCTCTTCATACTCACTTCAGATGGTGCTGTGTTGGAGAAACTACAACCTTACTTAGAGAGTGGGAAGGTGAAGCCAATATTAGACCCAAAGAGCCCCTTTTCATTTTCTCAGACTGTAGAGGCATTTGCACACTTGAAGACTAATAGAGCCATTGGGAAAGTAGTCATACATCCCATCCCATAAACATATCTAATCATTAATGTCAATATTTCTGGTCAAGAGAGTGTTTAAATTGGTAATAAATATATCTCTTACATATATAAATGTATTTGTGATGCTTTTACATTTAAGTTCGGATTTGGTTACAGTAAATAATACGTTGCTGAGGAGGGAGAGGGATGTGATAATATGATATATTACTCACTTCCATTTGAGCTTGCAGTATAATTAATCTTATGGCTTCTTTCTAGTTGCATTGTCATTTTGTCGTTAATTGAAAACAGTTTGTCATTATACGTGGTACTCTGCAGTTGAATTTTATACTGAATCTCAATCAATTAAAAATAAAATTTATTTACTAAAATAAAAGTATATATTAGACAAATTTAAAAAAACTCAAATATATTATTTAAAATCAAATATAATAAAAAATTAATTATATTATCTAATGTTCTTATACATACATAAATTAAATTACAAGTTAACTATCTAAATTCAACACAATTCAATTAGATCGAATTATTTAAATTTAAAATTTATTAATCTAACCTCTAACTTAATTATAATTATATCAATAAATATAAATTTAAATCAATCTAATAATTTAATTCAATTCACTAAAAACGATTTTAAATTGAGTTTGATTAATTATAATTAGATCAATAAAATATGAATTTAAATCACTCTAATAATCTAATTTAACTCACTAAAAATAATTTTAAATTGAGTTAGGTTAATAATACTCGAGAAGGTCGTTACCATGCAATTCTTTTTCAGGGATCCTATCCAAGAAACTAATATGCAAGCATATTCTAAAACATGTTGATAATTTAGTTTGTCAAATATTAATTTAACGAGTAAAATAACCAAATTAAAATAAATTATAAATAATTCAACTTAAAACATTATGATGTAATTATTTGATCCATGTAATTGAATTATTTTTTCATTTAGATAATAATGACGACCCATATAATTGTTTTTTCAACTGAAGCACATCCCAAGTATCTAACCTTCACAACGTTGAGGGTGGTCTCTACTCATCACTCATATATTAAGCTGAATAGGCACAACAGATCCCAAGGCAGAAATTGATATATTATGGGATGGGATGTATGGTCACTATCCCAATGGCTCTATTAGTCTTCAAGTATTGGCACTATTGTCACAACTTTGCCTCTTTCTTTAACAGCCTTCAATGCCCTCTCACTCTGCCTGCTTTTTCAAATCAAAGATAATTATTTATTTTCAATAATATTATTATATTATACGTACATGACCAACAAACTTCATGTAAACTAAGCAATACTAATTGGTATTATTATTAATTTTTACAATTTAATTAATAATTTTAAATCTAAATCTTAAATATATAAATGTTACTAAAAAAAACATATTTGTAGGGGTAAAAATTACAATTTTAACGGTTAAGAACTGCTAAAAATAATATTTTTGAAATTAAAATAATAACTAGTCCTACGTACACTAGAAATAATTTTTGGTGGTTTTTATCCAATCCTTGATCTTTTTGATAGAAAATAAAAAATATTTATTGAGAGTTTAAAACAGTCACAAAATACATTTTTATTCTTCTTTCGTTTAGTATTTAGTGGTGGTTTATAATTGTCAATAAATATATTCTGATTTTATTTACTCCTAACATATTTTGATCATTAAAAATTCCCTACAAAATGTAATAATATTTATAGTATTATTTTCACAAAACTACCTACATGTGATCATCACATCATTAGCTTGAAGATGACAACAAATAAAAGGAATAAAAAAAATACTACAACATGTTTAGTAACAAGTAAACACCAACGGTTAAAATACACAATAAAAGAACACCTTAACCACCACTTTCAAACAAACTTTTATATTATACATACATACATAGCCAACTAATTTCATGTAAACTAGATAATACTAATAGATATTACTATGAATTTTTACAATTTAATTAATAATTTTAAATCTAAATCTTAAATATATAAATATGTTAAATACTTAAAAAAAAATATTATTACTTATAATGATCTTATTAGATTCGAACGTAATTGATTTGGGTAAAAAACATACTAAAAAAATGTTCAATTTCAATATGTGACCTACTGTCTTACATTGCGTCAAGCTTTTCTGCCAGTTCTTCAAAATTCTCCTTTGTGTAATCAATAGGAAGGTCTGCTCCCAAAATTAAATAAATTTTGGAATATTCCAAAATCACGGTGTAGACGTTTGTCCTCACCGTATGTTTCGTTCTGCATGTCATGCATGATGTATTTTCTTGTTTTTTGCATTCAACTTAATGTTTTTTTTAAGTTAATTGAACTATTCATCCTCGACGACTCAACTAATTTTGAGTTTAATAGATCAACTTGTTATCGAAACAATATTTTAAATTTTTAGCTTTTAAAGGATTGAGACGTTTATGCTGTGCCATGTTTCATTCTGCACGTCATGCATATATGTGTTTTGTTTTTTTGACGGTGTCTTAATTTCTTGCATTCAACTAGAGATGAAAATGAATAAGATAGAGTATAGTAAAGTCGCTGTTTTAATACTTGCACCTAAAAAAAATGGATTAGGTAATAATTTTAACACTCTTTTTTTCTACTTAAATAATCATACTTATAATTTTTATCCATATTTTAATTAATTATAAAAATTGATAGGTAAAACATATTGATAAAATATGATAATAATTGAATTAAATTTCTATTTAAATATTTTTCATAAAATATGATAATCATAACCATATATAAAATTACAAAAATTAAAATTTTATTCAAAAATATTTTACAAACAATGACAATAATATAATTATGCACATAATATCAATTATGTACATAATATAATTATGCACATAATATCAATGAATAAAGCAGCATACTAATTTTAAATGATACCAAATTGTTATAATTTTGCTCATTAAAAAAAATGTTATAATTTTCTCTATCGAAATTCCATTTAAATATAGACTAAAGCATTTTAATGCATTCATAATATGTGAGATCTAATATTTACCGGAAGTCTAAGACAGATGTGAGGTCTAAGACAAACACTTACAAATATTTTTTTTCTAACAACCTACCTCAATTTTAGTATGTACTAAGTAATAAGAATAACCCTACAAAACTTTATTATAAATTCTGCAATATTTTAAAATCTGGGTTGGGACATTTGTCCCCGCCGGATGTTTCGTTCTGCATGTCATACATGTGTTTTCTTGACAGAGTGCCTTTTATATAAGGGAATAGTTTGATACACACTTATACCCAAAAGAAAACAAAATACAAGTATAATAAGAGATATAATATGTTTAAAAAATAAAAGTTGATAATATTTAATATATACATATTTTTTCATTCAACTTTAAATATTTTTTAATTTTAATGAATTATCCATCCTCGTACTCAATGTAAGAATTTTTTACTACTAATTTTTATTATCATTTAAATTAATAGTTAAATTTTAATTAATTAATTATAAATTAATTAAAATATTATTTTTTTAACTAAATTTAAGTTATATTTATTTACTTTTTATTACTATAAATTAGTTTAAAATAACTATAAATTTTAAAATTTTACTATAAATTAATTAAAATTATTTTCTTAATTAATTTACTTCTTATTTTATATTATTCATTAATATTATAATAATTTTATAGTTAATTATTTTTATTAAAAATTAATTATAAAATAATTATTAATTTTAAAATTAGTTACAAAATTATTTTATTTTAAATTTTCAAACAATGCAACTAATCTACTGGGTTGAAGAAGTCAACTCGTTGAATTGATATATATTTTATTGAATAAATTATATCAAAACACTATTTTTGAGGGTTGAGAGACATCACTGCCATACGTTTCGTTCTGCATGCACGTCATGCATGATGTGTTTTCCTGACAAGATGTCCCTTTTCGTTCAATTTTTTTTAGTTGAATTATTCATCCTTGTACTCCAGTCAAAGAGTGACTTTAGTGGATTTTAGTTTCTATAATATTAATCTCTTGTATTTAGATTTTTTTAACTGCTTAAAGTCTCTATTATTAAAATTTTATCCAATAAATAATACAACTATAATAAGGGTGCAATCTATTATTAAATTATATAAATTAGCAAAAAAACTATTTTAAAAAATAAAATGTAACACTTTTTTTAATTTAATTATTTCATGTCTTTTAGTTATTATATTAAATTTCGAGTTTGAGAATTAATTTGAATAATTACAAATATATATAATTAAATATAAACAATTAAAATTAGATGAATCAAAATCACGGTTAAAATATTAATATTGAAAGTATAATTAAGTCACTTTTAATGTATATTAACTAATATCTATACTAGTTAAACATTTAAAAATGTGAATAAAAACCATAACATAGTTGATCACCTAATGCAGATGCGAAATGATTCGTGAATGATAATATTGTTTTTCTTTAATCTCACAGTATATTTTTGAGATGCTCTATAAAAAAAAAGTAAGAGACGTAAATGTGTGTATATATATATATATATGTTTTTTTTTTTGTATAACTATTTACTCGTGCTTCATTATATAACAAACTAGGAACTCTCACATCCTCGTACTCTTTTCCCTTGTGATCAATCACTCAGATAATGGCAAGCATCTCTAGCATTCCATCATACATAAAAGCTTGGGTGTATTCTGAATATGGGAACATAGAAGAGACTCTAAAATTTGATCCTAACGTAGCTATACCAGACATCAAGGAAGACGAGGTGCTCATAAAGGTTGTGGCTGCAAGCCTTAATCCTGCAGATTATAAGAGGGCTCTTGGCTATTTCAAGAACACTGACTCTCCCTTGCCTGTAAGAATATGAATTGTTTTTTCAATTGAAAAAATATCAAATAACGTTTATAGAAAAATACTTGTATTTATCTCATCTTAAGTAGACAAATAAGACTTGAACCCATAACTTTTTAAATACGAGATCCTCTCTAACTCCATTCAACAACTCCATAGAGTTTGATTTTATTATTATTATATTTGTGTGAGATTTTGTATAAGTGGAATTTTCCATTTTCTTTTATGTAACATAATTTTTATTTTGCATGTCGTGTTTGGTGTTGGAAATTAAGACTGTTCCAGGGTATGATGTTGCTGGTGTGGTGGTAAGGGTGGGAAGTCAAGTAAAGAAATTCAAGGTTGGGGATGAAGTGTATGGTGATATCAATGAGTATGCAATGAATAATCCAAAGACCATTGGGAGTTTGGCAGAGTATTGTGCTGCTGAAGAGAAAGTATTGGCTCACAAACCCTCCAATTTGAGCTTTATTGAAGCTGCTAGCCTTCCTGCAGTCATCATCACTGCTTATCAATCACTTGAACACATTGAGTTCTCTGCTGGCAAATCTATACTTGTTCTAGGAGGTGCTGGAGGAGTTGGAACCCTTGTTATTCAGGTTTGATATATCATCGATCTCCGTTGGTTTGTCAAGTATTAAGTGGTACAATATTATATTAGAAAAAATATATATAGACCAATAGAATAAACTTCCAATTACAAATTATCATTTAAGAAATATTTATTGACTTTATATTAAAATTTGTTTTTAATTGATTGACATAGGTAATCTATTAAACTCATGATATATATAAATAATCTTAATGAAATAGTTGAGTCATTTTATCCTGCCACTATTTTATTTTATTTTATTATTTTATTCTTTTCTTCAAATCACATGATTTAATCCACTTTGACCCATATTCCACCGGTTTTATTTTCACAAAGTTTGTAGCATAATTATACACACCGAATTTGGTGTGTGTATTTCTTTGATATAATGCAGTTGGCCAAGCACGTTTTTGGCGCATCTAAGGTTGCAGCTACTGCTAGTACTGCGAAACTGGAATTGTTGAGGAACTTAGGAGCAGACTTGCCTATTGATTATACAAAGGAGAATTTTGAAGAACTGGAAGAAAAGTTTGATGTAGTGTACGATGCAGTAGGTCAGATACTGACTGAACATATATAAATTATTTTCTTTACATGAAGCTAGTTTGTACATACACGCAATATTAATATATTATTATTATTATTACTGAAAATAAAGAAATGGTTAATTGATTCCAAAAACAGGAGAGAGTGAGAAGGCACCGAAGGCTATTAAAGAAGGGGGCAAAGTTGTGTCAATAGTACCACCTGTGACTCCACCGGCTATTCCTTTCTTTGCCATTTCAGATGGTGCTGTGTTGGACAAATTACAGCCTTACTTAGAGAGTGGCAAGGTGAAGCCAGTATTGGATCCTAAGACTCCCTTCCCATTCTCTCAGACTGTGGAAGCATTTGCATACTTGAAGACTAATAGAGCCATTGGAAAAGTAGTTGTACATCCCATCCCATAATATATATTTGTGTTAAATATATAATTAGTGATAAGGAGAGAGCACATAATTTTATGTTCTAGTTAATAATGTTCGCCATTCAAGATGTTTTACTCTCATAAATATAGTTGATTTGTAATGGTTGTTTTTAAACAAATAAAATATAAGTGGTTCACATGTGTTATTTATTTTTCTATTTAGTGAAGAAATTTCTACTTAATTTAAGAAATTGATCATAAAGTTTTTGCATAATCACAGAATTTTAAGACTAATTCATACTCTTATACCGCACAATATTTATCCTATACTTTATAATTTTTTGTGAATGGACGATTCTCTTGTCTATTATATCATGAGATAAGATATATATAAAAACTGAATAACAAGGGTTCAAACTCCACCAGCACCTCCTAGAACAAGAATGGATTTGCCAGCAAAAAATTCCATTCTTTCCAGTCAGTCTCTCTCTGTATATATATAATCATTAATTAAATTTTAATCTTTAATATTATTCATATATGGTTAAATAATCTACTTGATAGGTATTTTTCAAGTGTAGAGTTTCTCTTAAAAAGCTTTTTTACATGTCATAAAAATAATTATTACTTTTAGAAATAACCCTGTGAATTTAAATTAAAGGTAACAATTTGTTACCATTTATATATGATTACTTTTAACATTTAGAATTTGATGATCAATTTGAAATTTATTGTTGTTTAAAATTGATAAGTTAATTCAACCAGTAATAATAAAATTAAATGGTAGATAAATTGTTAAATTTCAAACATATATGAAACAAATAAATTAGAGCTATTGGTTGAATAAAATATCAGGTAGAAATGTTGGTTATTTTTTTTTTTTTTTTGGTAAAACTAACCAAAAAAATTAGCTGAAAGTCAGAAAGATAGTTAGAAGCTAAAAAGCTAGCTACTAGATGATAGTTGACAGCTTAAAACTATTAAGTTAATTTATTGAATAATAATTGTTTAATAAAATTATAGGTTAAAGAAGCCGGTAAATGTGAAATGATAGAAATATACATGTTTTATGATATTTTATTTAATGTTAATTAGTGTAATGATTAAAATATCTTTAAGTATCTATACCAAAAGATAATATAGTATACCAAAAATATACATTGAAGTATAATGTTACAAATATAGAATAAATAATTTAAATAGTGTAATGGGTAAAATAAATGATGTAATATAAAAAATATTGAAAAAATATAAAAAGTAAAATAAACATATAATTTATCGATATGTTAAAATATAATGCTGAAATAATAAAATAAATATTATAAATAATATAATAGTTAAAATAAATAGTGTAATATAAAAATATTTATAAGTATTTATAAAAACCAAATAAATAAACCTATCATTATCAATATATTATAAAATAAAAGACTAAAAATAATAAAACTCTTTCTAATGGAAAAAATGCTAAAAGTAATAAAATCATATCTTAGTAATGGAAGCTGAAAAAACAAAAAATATATAATAAAATCATACTTTATATAAAAAAAAGATAAAAAATAAATATTTTAAGAACAAAAGAAAAATAAAAATAAAAAGCTAGACACTAGAAATTAGCATTTTAAAAAAGTAACTTGAAATAATGTTTCAGAAAATACTACTTAAAATAGCATTTCAGAAAACACTACAAACTTCTAAAAAAACTTATTTATCAAATATTATTAATAAAGTCAAATAAATTTTCAGCTGATAAAAAAGTTAGAAATTAGAAACTAGCTAAATTTATGTGTCAAACATATTTGTTATTGTACCGGTCGACCAAAAGTTCTTCTAGGCAACCCATTCTTTCCTAGTTGGCCCAATTGACCAACATAATACAATAGCATTTAGTATTTGTAGAAGGTGCCGTTTGATAGACGTAGTAGTCAGGACGTCCATACCTGAGAACTCGCCTACTACATGCTGTAGTAAGCTACAAGTTAGATGTCAATCCCATCAAACGACAATGTTTCATCATGACATAGACCGCTTTTCTCCGTAACTATAATGACAGAAAAGAAGTGGGGAGAAGACTAGTAATCAAAATAAAGAAGAGAGAAGACAATTGTGTTCACTTGGAAACCTTTCGACGTGAACAATTATTTTTAACTATCATCAACCTATCATAATATAACAAATTTAAAACAATTGTATATATGCGGACATGTGTGTAATAGAGACTTCTTTAAGAGTTTTTTTTACGCGTGTTACGACTTCCTTAAAAGAGATTTTAGTTGGATTTAAGAGATTCTAATTCAATTTTATTCTTATTAAAGTAATATCAATAATAATTTATTTTATAAACTGATAAATATTTCTTTCTCTATATAAAGAAAATTTTATAATCATAAAAATATTTAATAGTTATTTTCATTTATTTATATTAATCAAAGATATCAAAACAAATTATAGAGAAGTATAACTAATTTTGGTTTAGTCGTCGTATTTTATGCAACTGTGTTATTTAAACATAAAAAATGATATCGTCTGTGATATAGTATACAATTATTTGTATTTCTGTTTAGTTTATATGTAAATTTGGATACATACATGTTAAAAATCTTTAAATAAACAAAATTTTATTTTCGTATTTTATGAAAGAGAAGAAGAAAGGATATGGCGGGTTTGAATACCATGACATCATCCGAGTCCAGACCTCAAGTTTGACTCCACATCCACTTGTCTTGGTGCGTCACACATTACGTAACCCTATACATGCACTTCGCTATTCATTCTCTTTTATTATTATAAGAATTTCATGGCAACAAATTAAGGACATCGATCGGTCAAAGAAGATAGACATGCATAACATCACGAACTTTGCTTGAAAATCATCTACATGCACGCTCATCGATGTTGTTCTAAAATCTAGGAGCTGGTAGAGTAGAAAAGAAATTGGTTTTTCTTTTCTTTAATTTTGAAATAATATTCATAACAAGCCATCACTTATCATTTGTATAACTATTTACTTGTGCTTCATTATATAACAAACTAGGAACTCCCACATCCTCGTACTCTTTTCCCTTGTGGTCAATCACTCAGATAATGGCAAGCATCTCTAGCATTCCATCATACATAAAAGCTTGGGTGTATTCTGAATATGGGAACATAGAAGAGACTCTAAAATTTGATCCTAACGTAGCTATACCAGACATCAAGGAAGACCAGGTGCTCATAAAGGTTGTGGCTGCAAGCCTTAATCCTGCAGATTATAAGAGGGCTCTTGGCTATTTCAAGAACACTGACTCTCCCTTGCCTGTAAGAATATGAATTGTTTTTTCAATTGAAAAAATATCAAAGTACGTTTATAGAAAAATACTTGTATTTATCTCATCTTAAGTAGACAAATAAGACTTGAACCAATAACTTTTTAAATACGAGATCCTCTCTAACTCCATTCAACAACTCCATAGAGTTTGATTTTATTATTATTATATTTGTGTGAGATTTTGTATAAGTGGAATTTTCCATTTTGTTTCATGTAACATAATTTTTATTTTGCATGTCGTGTTTGGTGTTGGAAATTAAGACTGTTCCAGGGTATGATGTTGCTGGTGTGGTGGTAAGGGTGGGAAGTCAAGTGAGGAAATTCAAGGTTGGGGATGAAGTGTATGGTGATATCAATGAGTATGCAATGAATAATCCAAAGACCATTGGGAGTTTGGCAGAGTATTGTGCTGCTGAAGAGAAAGTATTGGCTCACAAACCCTCCAATTTGAGCTTTATTGAAGCTGCTAGCCTTCCTGCAGTCATCATCACTGCTTATCAATCACTTGAACACATTGAGTTCTCTGCTGGCAAATCTATACTTGTTCTAGGAGGTGCTGGAGGAGTTGGAACCCTTGTTATTCAGGTTTGATATATCATCGATCTCCGTTGGTTTGTCAAGTATTAAGTGGTACAATATTATATTAGAAAAAATATATATAGACCAATAGAATAAACTTCCAATTACAAATTATCATTTAAGAAATATTTATTGACTTTATATCAAAATTTATTTTTAATTGATTGACATAGGTAATCTATTAAACTCATGATATATATAAATAATCTTAATGAAATAGTTGAGTCATTTTATCCTGCCACTATTTTATTTTATTATTTTATTCTTTTCTTCAAATCACATGATGTAATCCACTTTGACCCATATTCCACCGGTTTTATTTTCACAAAGTTTGTAGCATAATTATACACACCGAATTTGGTGTGTGTATTTGTTTGATATGATGTAGTTGGCCAAGCACGTTTTTGGTGCATCTAAGGTTGCAGCTACTGCTAGTACTGCGAAACTGGAATTGTTGAGGAACTTAGGAGCAGACTTGCCTATTGATTACACAAAGGAGAATTTTGAAGATTTTCCACACAAGTTTGATGTGGTGTATGATGCAGTAGGTCAGTTATTTGGATTTATCCTAGCTGTGCTTTAGCTTTACATTAAGTTGTTATTTAATGTGCATTTAAACATAATATTTTTGAACAATTAATGTCTTAAATACTTTTGATTCCAAATTAACACAGGGCAAAGTGAGAGGGCACTGAAGGCTGTTAAAGAAGGGGGCAAAGTTGTGACAATATTGCCACCTGGAACTCCACCAGCCATCCCCTTCTTGCTCACTTCAGATGGAGCTTTGCTGGAGAAACTGAGACCTTATTTGGAGAGTGGAAAGGTGAAGCCAATATTAGATCCTAAGAGTCCCTTTCCATTTTCTCACACAGTGGAAGCATTTTCCTATCTCAAGACTAATAGAGCCACTGGGAAAGTAGTCATACATCCCATTCCATAATATGCATGCTCCATGCATTCCAATTTCCATGTTCTTAAGTTCTTATACTTTGGTTATTTCCTATTCGAGTGTGTCTGTTGTAATAAATCTCTTAATAGATGTGGTTAATTGTTACTTGTGTTATCAATTTATAATTACCCATTTGGTTTGTTTTCTGGCTACACAAATACTATACAATAGTGATCATATAGTATATGTTGTTGAACAGCTTATGAGTAACTTGTGTTTTCATATTTGTACAATATAAAATTGAAACATGCTAGTAAAATTTCTGTCTCTGCTTAAACTTGAAAGCATAACACATCTCATGAAAAACGAATCTTGTTTGTGAAAACTTGGGCACTTGATAATCCGGAAATGATAAAATTTCATCAATCTTCACACATGCAGTTTGAGTACTTGATACATGATAATATATAATATTACTATATAGACCAAGAGTACTGTTGTATATAAACTAGTTGAATCTACAAAAAATGAAAGCAGAAACAATAGAGGAAGAGGCAAAGGCCACAAACGCAACGAAGGAGAGAGCAACAGATGCATTTGCCATTTCCACGTACTTGTCTACCAAATAACTGTTTGTCCAGTAACTGGCTGCGGTGGCAGCTGTTGATGATGCTGACATTAGAATATATGCCAAAACCTGCAGTTAAATTGAAGCCATGAAACACCCAACTAAGAACTTATATTTTTTCTGTTGCATATACAATCAAGTTTGAACCTAAGATTTCATGCAAATTATTTAAACTCTCTACTATTGGGTTGATCTTGACTATCCAAATTTAATACCACTTGACCGATTTGGTGAGTTCTTACATCTTAATATATAAGCATATATCCCATTATGACAAGATCAATTGAAATATGATTTAAACATACCTACATATTTTTTTTATGAAAAAGTTCAAATGAATTAAGTTTTAAAAACTTATTAAAATAAGCTTCTAGACTTAACAAGTTCTTACCAAAATATTTATAGATTCTATCTTCGTATTCACAATAAAATTCGTATCTATATTCTTATGAAATATGAATTTTGTCTTTACCCATTGAACTATTTTTTTTTCTACCACATTAACCAACTGTGCAATAAGAATACCAATAACATCGTGCATGCATTACCTCAATGGATGTGAAAACTACTATGATTACGATGGCCAATGGGAGATTTATTCAACAACTCAAGACATAAATAATTAGTAACTAACATTAAACTTTTTTTATAATATTATTATAATAATGATAATGATACAACATTGATAGTAAAAAAAACATGTTTTTTCACCAATTAATATTGCAAAAATTGTGAGTAGCTTAAAAAAAATCCAAGTAGGTTTACCTGATCCATAGCAAAGTTGAAGTAACCCCGCAGCTTGGGGTCTACTGTGTGTCTTTTAGTGATCAAGTACTTCACCATATCACATAGTTGCAGTGCAGAGTACACGAACCCAATTATATTCACTGACAAGCAGTACCTGCATATCAATCACACCCAAACCAAAACCACGCATTATATAATTTACTCGAACCAAATTAATAAAGAATTCATCCTACTTGAATTGGTTTTTTTTTTTTTCAACGAACTATTTTCTTAAATTTGAATTGAATTGTTTTTTGAACTGATCTAAATTATTTTCAAACCGAATCAAATTATTTTTTCATTGATTCGTAGAAGAAAAATGGAAAGTAAAAGTTATTCATAAAAAAAATTTAGTTTTATAATTCAATTCAGTTCTGTTTCCAAACAGTTCACTTCAGTTCAGTTTTTTATAAAAAAATTAATTTTTTTATAAAATATTTCGATTTTAATAGTTCAATTCTTCACTGATTCAATTATTTTTAACTCTAAATCTAGTGAGCTTCCTAAACTCAAGGGACGTAAACTTTTAGTAATAAAAAAGAAAAAAAAAAGTAGGAGAGATTAAGAGCAACTTACTTGAATTCCTTGAAGTCATACCAGTGTAATTGAGAGGATGATTCCTCATCGTAATCGTACCAGGATGAGACTGGACGCACTTTCTTTCGGTGATCGGAAGCTAACACCGAAAATGCCAGCTTGCAGAAAAGGAAAGCAGTGATTCGTAGTCCCATCAAAACGATGAACCACTTACCCTCTTTCTTTGACACCCCATCATCATGTGTTCCTTCTTCCTTATCCATCACTGCCTTGGTTTCCTCCTTCACAACGTTAATGGTCCCCTCACTCACCGACTGAGAGTGAGAGTGAGAGTGAGAGTGGCTAGCCACCACAATCTGAAGGTCCCCATCGCTCATAGAGTGATGACTGTGAGACTTGTTGAATGAATCCTGCAGCGTTGGAGCCGAAGGATGCTTTGAAGCCTTGTAAGTGATTGATCTTAGTGGTGACTCCGAAACTGGGTGGTTATGCTGTTGTTCCTTCTTCTTCGAGGGTTTTACTTCCTCTTCTTTCTCCTCTGACTCTGAGTACCTTTTCATTTTGTCTCCTTTCTTTTCTTGAGCTAGGTTTTCATTTTTAGTCGTGGTCATTGTGACTGTATGTGTTTGTTTCAGAGTTTTGGAATTAACTAGATGCACTTCACTCGAGACTAGTTTTTCACTTCAAATGCATGCTAGTTGATCAGTCATAAATACATCACTTCATGCAACCTAAGTTATACTTATTTAACTAATCAATCTACCATGCTTCAGTTTAATAAATACATTAGATCCACTTAATTATTTATTCAACTTAATCGATAATATTGAGTTAAGTTAAACATTCATCAACGAGATTTTTTTTATTAATTATAATAATTTTATCTAATTCGAATAAAATTGTTTATTTTATGTAGTTACTATAAAAAAAATAGTTTAACATGCATGGAACAATTATATTAAAAAAATTCATTATTAATCACTCATACATTTTTTTTTCATTATTAATCACTCATACAGTTTTTTAAATATTTATTTTAAAATTAATAAATTTATTATATATTGTAGCTAGGTTACAGTATAAAAATTCTTTATAGTATTGGTATATTTATTATTTATTCTAAATACTATTGAGTATCTATTCACTAAGTAATACGTTTAAAATATTTGATTAAGAAATTAATTATAAACCTACTGTTAATTTAAATGGGTAAAAGGATTACGTGAGTTGATCTAGATAATAGTGTTAGCTAGAGGCTTTAATTGTTTAATTATAATTTTTATTTTGATAATAATAATTGGTGAATAGAAAGAAAATACAATTCGAAGTATTTTTATTTAATTCAGAGCATACAAATTTGTTTCAAAAATAAATTTAAAGTTTTAGAATAGAAAAGAATGAGATAAAAGTATTTTCCTTCAAACTCACGTGATCATTTTTCTTTATAAGGTTGCAATTATAAAATTATTGTTAGCTTTTCTTTGGTATACATTAATGAGCCTGAGATGTAAAACAAGTTAACCTTCATCATTATACGTAAATAATTAAGATTGTTTTAATTAATTTTAATATAAATCATCTATTCATTTGTATAATTGAGATTTATTTTTATCAATTTCTCATATTCTCATCTACCACCTTGTATATGCAATAACACTAATTATAAATTATCTGTAAGATAAGATGGTTGATTTGTGTAATAATTATTTTAAGAACTTATATCTAGAATAATATTAATTAGTTGATAATATAAATATATTTACACTAACAATATATGAAAATACTATATATATAATATAAAGTGTTAAATGATTATGTACTAATAATATAAAATAATTTATAATATCATCAAATTATAAATTACCTGTTATAATTTTTAAAACAATTATTATAAAAGTCAACAAATTTATTAATATAATAATTTATAGTTAAAATTATTTTATATTATTAATATATAACATACTAATAATATCTTCACATTTAAACTTAGTCTTTATATTTATTAAGTGGACCCTGGTTTGAAGAGATAAGTTTCTTACTTAATGATAGAAATACTGTAAAAAAAAATTCAAAAAATATAATATATATTTAATTGCATTTGTTTCACCTCTTGACGTTTGCCCTTTGGTGTGTTTTAAGGTGCGGTCAAAAACACATTTTCCTCAGTTTTACTTAAGAACAGAAAGACAACTTTTATTCTAGCCGAAAAGGAATCAAACACTCAACCATCGTGAGGAGTAACTTGACTCATCCGTCTTGTATAAACAAAAAAAAAAAAAAATCAAATAAAAATTGTGTTTATATGTGTACTTTTTTCTTTACAATATGAGTGTGTAAAAAATAATTAGGATTGAACTAATAAGAGGGTGTTTAGATAGTATGTACAAAATTTTACTTTCAACATTAATTATTGTTGTTGTAGTATTTTTTATTTCATAAAAAAAAATAGTGTGTAAATGTCTTTGGTTTTTTTCGGCTGCAAATGTCTCTTGGATATTTTATTTTACTTCAAATTTTAAAACTTTAAATTCAAAAAGGAATTAAAAAAAATAAACTTTCTCTTTTTGGTTTGAGGATCTTGAGTATTATTTTACATCAAGTTTTATATATAAAAGATCAGCAGAGTATAAAAAGGCATTTGTCACATGAAATTATAATTATTGTTTAAAAATGAATTAGTTTAGAATCATAATTATTACATTTACAATGTATAAATAATTAGAAAGTAGAACTATAATTTTAAATTAAATTCTAATTCAATTTAGATACCTCTAATTAAGAATAATCATGGATGGAGTAATAATAAAATTTTAATTTACATGTAGGCACAACAACCTGATAATAATAATAGTTTAGTGAACAAGATAATAAAAAAGAAAATGATGGTAATAAATTAATATTGTAATGAGAATAACAATAACAATCGTAATAACGATACACTTAAGAATTATGATTTAGAAGATAAGAATTACAAATGTAGAAGATAAGAATTACAAATTAAGAATTGAAAATAAAAATAAGTTATATATAGTTAAAAAAATAGTCTTAATTATGGTTTCAATTCTTAAAAAAAAAAATCATATTTAAAATTGAAATATTCAATTCCAATTTCTTATCGAAATTCTTGTGCCAAAAGGTACACTGATTGTTTTAACAGTTTCTAGCATAACTATCGGTCACAAGTGCCTAAATCAGCCATTCATATCATGATTCATGAAGCCAACGAAACTGTGATTGAGAAATATATAAAATTTCTTTTCGGTGGTGACCTTTCTTATGCTTCAAAAGTTTCAATTTTCTAAGGGGTGATAATCTGGTAGATTTTATCCTTAGAATAGGGATTCACAAAATGTTAGTTTATTATTGATTATAAACAACGTTTTCTAGCATAACCAAAAGTCTAAAAGTCACGAGCAAGGGCTCAAATCAGTTGTTTATGCCATGAAGTCCATAAGACTAACAGACTTTTGTTCAACTGTTTGCCTATTAGCCTAAGACAAATGTATTATTAGGTTAGAATTCCGGAATTTTTTAAACTATAAACAATCTTTAATCTCATTGTAAATCTTCATTAACACACGAAGAAACTAGGGCCGACAATCGTGATGATTGAAGGAACTTGAAATGTATTTGTTCATCAAAGTGAACTCGAAAAGGCAAGGTAGCAGAGGCCTGAGATTGGTTTGGAGAAATTAGTATATGTTTAAGAAATCATGAAAAGAGAAAAGTAAAAAATAAAGTAGAATTTGAGTTTTTCTGCAAGAAAGAAATAAAAAAGAATAAAAATATAATTACCTTTTTTTTTTTATTATAAATAAAAAATTATATATATATATATGATCTGTTGACGCTAGAAGTAAGTCTTTAGATTTATACTAAATTTAAGTTTTTAATACATATTAATCATACAGTTTATAATATTAATATATATAGTAATTTTAATATATTCCATAACAATCAATTAGTTATTTTTAATTAATCAAATAATTTAATTTGATTAATTGTTTGACTGATTTAAATTTAATTATTAAGAAAAGTATTAACAGATTATTTTTTTTATAAATATTCCATAATAAATAATAAAAATATATGTGTATTTATAATAATTTTGACATGTTTTATCATAAGAAATTTATTAATTTTTTAATAAAAAGTTAATTATTTAAATTAATTGTTTGTTTGATTAATTAATTTTTTTTGCATTAGTAAGCAATATATAATATTACATGACAACAAATTTTTAATTATAATATTACAAATTACTTAATTTATTAATTAATATAAAATATATTGTAAACTTTTATTGGTGTAAAATTAAAAAAAAAATAACTAGTTTTTTTACATATTTTATATATTGCTTCCTAATGAAATGACTTTTCACATAAAAATTATGTAAATTTGATTTAATAGAGGTTTGTATTTTTACTAATTGATTTGTTAGCATAAAATATGTTAAAATTAGCACAATTATATGTATTTTACAATTAATCACTAGAAAAATTGCAAAACAAATAAATTAATCTGTTAATAAATATGTAAATAATTGTTGAAAAAAATTAATCAATCAAACAAGTAATTAACTTAAATGGTTTACTTAATTAATTTAAGTTAAAATAATTATTTATTATGATCAAACATGTAAACATTAATATAACTATATATTTTTTTACTATTTATTACAGAAAAATAAATTGTTAAAAATTAATATATTAATAATTTTCAGAAATTCTCACTTGAATAGGATTTATTGGCATCAGGCATAACTCTAAAGACTTATACCAAATATAAACCGTTAAGATAAATTTATCATATGGTTTAAAATATCTTTATATATATATATATATATATATATATATATATATATATATATATATATATATATATATATATATATATATATATATATATATATATATATATATATATATTAAATATATAATTAAAAATATATTATTAGAGTAAACTCTCATACTTAGATGTTAAATCTGTTTATTGTTTGTAATTTTGTTCTTGAATATTTAAAATTAAAAAAAATATTCTTAAATGTATAATCGTCTATCAAGTTAGCTCTTTTGTCAAGTGGTCTCTGTTAAATGTAACGAGCTTGCTAATGTAGTACATTATGTGTCAATGTGAGATGTCACATAGTCAAGAATCATTTTAATATGAATAGAGACTAAATGATAGTTTAAAAAGTAATAGTCATAAGTGTTATTTAAATCATCAATTAGGTTCTTGAATGTGTTACATACTTGTAATTTAGTTCCTAAATGTTAAAAAAATTTTAAAACATCCTTAAAAGTATAAATCGTCTATCATGTTGACTTATCTCTCAAATAATCTCTATTAACAAACCAAAAAATCTTGAATTAAACTCATGAATGTGTCAAGCATTTATAATTTAGTCCTTAAATGTTATGAAATTAAAAAATGTCATAAAAATGTAGATTGTATGTCACGTTGATTCATTCTTCAATCCTTGATCATTAGGACAATGTTTAAGCATTTTAGTTGATAATTAAGGACGACATGTGCACATTTAGGTTGATAACGTCTTACATTGAATATGATCGTTGTTATTGAGTGTCCCTATTTTGTTTTTTTTTTTATATATTTTGTTTCATATCTAATAATTTTTCATGTTGTGAGTTTGTGTTTTTCCTCTTTTTTTAATTTTGTTTTTCTTCTAATACATTTTAATATTGTGGATAACTCTATTTTGATTTGATTTGTCTTAACAAGATGTTGATTGAAATTACTCTTGTTTTGTATCATGAAGGAAAATTTGAAAAGAATGAAAATGGATCAATGAAGTACAAGGATGATAAGATATATATATGTTCGGGAAAAGTGTAGACTGGTTACAAGAATGACTTCGTTCTAGTTTGTTTATGTAAAGGATGTCAATGATAGTTCAAAATAGAGAATGTGTATTGGCTTGTGGATGAGGAAGAAATGGACAAAACTTTATATCAAGTGAAGAATGACAAAAACATTGTACATGTCCCGTCGAAATGATAATGAGGTGTACTTTAAGCATTTTATTATGACAAATTCAAAAACCTAATTTGATAGAGGGACCAACATGATGGATAATTTAACTTTCACATTTTTTTTATTTTGTAACAATCAAGAACTAAACTGTATACAGTTTGCACATTCATGAACTTAATTAAAAGTTTAAATAAGACATATAATTGTTACTTTTAAAACTATCTATTTAGTCTATGTTCATATCAAAATAATCATTGACTATGTAGCACCTCAAATTGGTATATAATGTCATGCTACATTTGACATATATTATTTGACAAAGAAACTAGCTTGATAGACAAATTACACATACAGTGACATTTTTTTAATTTTGTACCATTCAATAACTAAATTGCAAGCATTTAGAAACAAAATTGAGAATTTACTCATATTAAATATATAATGAAAAATATCTATATATAATAATATATTTAAAATATAATTAATTATATAATTATATAAGGGTAGTAATATAATTTAATTTTTTTTATTTATTACATATGATTATTAAAGTGAGTACCACACTTCTATTCTTTTAATTTTTATACAACCACGCTACAATTCTTATTTTTATCTCTCATTCCTCTTCATTTCCACATAAACAAATACACTATTAGATATGAGATTCAACTTGCCAAGTGGACAACAAGTATTTGATTTCCAATGTTAACAAAACCTAAAAAAGTTAAGTTTAACCGATCATACTCATTTTTGGATCAAATTTTTAACCAGTATTTAAAAAAACTTCTTAAATACTTATAAAAAAATAAAAACAAATAAAAAAATTACTTATACACTTATTTTTTTCATTTAATTCTCTAACTTATGAAGATACTCAATACATTTGACCTTTTTTTCTTTTAAGTTATTATAAAAAGAATGTATATACATCAATACATTTGACCCTTTTTTTTCTTTTAAGTTATATAAAAAAAAAGTATATATGCCTAACTTACCGTACATGGATCCAACAGAATCAAAATCATTTAATGAATGAAAAACTTGTTCAACACACCATCAAAATTTGGTCTCACATTTCGCCAACATAACTTGGTATTGTATCATTCATAAATTACAAAGATTGAGTTAATAATTATTTCTTTTAACACCATTAATAATGATATAATTTAATGAATTTTCTCATTCGTCAACTTTAACCGGGATCAAAAGAGGTTAAATTTATTTATTTCAAATATTTTATGATCTCTCTTCTACATCATCCTCTCTCTGACAAAAAAAGATGTACATGAAAAATTATTTCATAATCTGAAATCCATCACGTATCCATAATTACAATTAATCTTCATAATTTTAATCAATCTTCCTGTGATAACCCAAATTTTCAATTAACAAAAAAATCTATTAAAACTCAATTGTGTATCAGCTGAAGATTGATTTGATTAATTGGAATGATGATATTCGGAGACCATGTAATGATTTCGCCACATGCACACAACACAACAACCATCAACTTCTGTTTTATGAATGTACATATCCATATCAAATTATCAATAATCCTCAAAACCCGGAGACTTAACCCGAGCAATCCGACACTGTTTTATATTAATTTGTAATGTTCCAATGAATTTATTTTACATTATACAGATAAAGCTGTTGATAGCTAAAACCAGGTCAGTGGTCACGACTCGGTGAAGAACTCATGAGCTTCACGATATCGATCCAAGACAACATTAAAGAGGGGATGGATAGGTTCTAAGAGATTAGAGTAGGGGCCCAATACTAGCTTAGGCAGCGGTGGAGAATCTGGGTGCTTTGACCAGCTATACTGGCACACTGAGAGCCCACTTAAACAGTAACATGTGTGATAGTGATCTCTACGTTTACCCGGTTTGTCTCTCATTCCACCCTCTTGCTCCTGCATCAACCAAAATATAATAATGCAAATTTCAACAAATGGAAGCTAGCAGTGAAAATGCATTAATAGAATTGGTTAAAGTAAGGATATCAATCAAATGTCAAAAAAAGGAGGTTGGTTTTAAAGGGAATAAGAAATCAATTACCAAAAGGTTAAACTTAGTTTTTCAATTGTCCGAAAGTGAAGTTAACTAATTCAACACCTTTTTGTTTTGGCGAGGAGTCAAATGATTCAACTAACAATTTGATTATGTCAAAGTTCACACAGAAATTTAAAATCTCTAACTGCCATCCAGCTGTATGTTTACTGAACATAATGTCAGATGGATCAAAACTTCAAGTGTTCAAATTATTGGACAAGATGCAATCGTATAAAGCTGAATTTTCATTTCAAAGAATCAACAAGGCATCTTAAGAGAGAAATCTGAAATACGAGGATCAAGACATGAAACTAGTACATAGATTGCAGACCTGTGAACACAAGAGAATATATTGCTGTAAAGCAATGGGGTGAAAAAGTGGTTCTTGTGCTCTCGACTCATTAATGAAGTTATAACCAATATTTTTAAAATCAGCTGAACAGAATTCACTATTGCCTGCGAGAATTAGAATTTAAGTATTAATATCATGAGAAATGAAAATAGAAAAGAAATATAGATATTAAAGGGAAAACTCATAGTAGAAAATTTTCAAGCATGTACTTCAAAGTCAACCTACCTTCATGCCTGCCATGGCAAGTTGCATGACTAGAGGTTCCATCCAAACTTCCTTTTTCTTCAGATACATCAGATATCGTAAAAATCTGTGAGGTCTCGTCCATTTGTTTGTTGATAATGGAATATAATCTTTGCAATAGTGCAACAGCACCTCCCTGATTACATTCAAGTTTCAATCCAACTATATCACAAAGAAGATTGAGGAAGAAAATGTAAAATTTCAATCACCTGCCAAAAGGAATAGCATCCATCCACCAATTTATTTGTTCTCCCCTGGAATCCACATTCCCTACCTTGCCGGAATACCACCCAGTCCTAATGCAAAGCCTCAGATAATTAAAGCATTCATATAACTTCAACAGTGTGAACAACTTCAAAAGTTCTTATGAATAATTGGAAGCCAATGGGAATGGAACAATTCTCTTACAACTAATCGAGGCAGATCCAACCGATTAACCTCATCAATCAGAATCATAGCAGCTAATCCACAAAAGGTATACCTGATAAACAAATAGTCAAAATAAGAATGCTTATTGTACCTCCTTTTGTTTTTAATTCCACCTATCTTGGTGAAGTGGTATAAGAGGGATGGAGGGAGTATGGGATACATACCCACCATGAGCCTCAGAACCAGGCTCGCCTGCAATGCCACCCTCATATGTTTGACAACTGCAAAGAAGCACCAGATTATAAAACATGTATTACATAACAACTACACAACAAGCAATTATGGACAATTTAAACTAGTTCCCTTAAGAGTTTTTGTGCAATAGGTATACTAGTGTACTCCTGTGATTTCCAATGCACCCCACCATGATTTTGAATAAAAAAATTCTATTTATTGATTTGTTAACAATACCCTTAAGGCACTCATTGGCAGAACCCATTAATTATTTCATTTTTAGTTGACCATTGAACTGATGTTAACACCAAGAAATCCCAAGTTCTGCAAAGCCATCAAATAGCTGGAACAATAATTAGTCTAATATAAAAACTGCCAAGGGCATTTTACAGCACCAAAAAAATGGAAAGAATTCAGTACCTCAGCATAACATACCACCACCATCATTGTGACTACTAGGACATTCAAATTTCAAATAATACAAGTCCCAAGTCCCAATCCCATTTAAGGCAAGAAACAGTTAATGAAGGGATCATGATCATCAAATAGTTTTCCACAAGGCCAAAAACCATTTAGAGCCCCAAGAAAATGAAAATAAAAATAAAAATGGAGAAAAATCAGCAATAACATTGTGACTAATGCAGCTTTCAATTATTACCAGTGGCTGTACTTGAAGGTCACAAGTGGGCCACACATGGTTACTGAAGAGAAAATAAAACAGTTTGCTATAATGCCAGCATATTTTGAATGCTTGCATATTGATATTAAGGAAAACCAATCAACAATCTAAGCAATGGAAACAAAAATAATGAGTTTTAAGTTGTATGAAGTTTCTATTCTAAACTTTGCTTTCCAAGCTGGAAAATACAGTCAGATTTAGTGCCCAAATTAAAGTTATTGCTTCTTGAAACTAACCTTAAAATGTAGTCTCCAACATTCTGGATCAGCTCATCATCCAAAATGTTCAAAACACTTGCAACCTGGTTCCAACAAGATTCTTTATGTTATGCAACAGATACTGTTTTATACCAGCTATAGCATTAAAAAGGCCCCCTCCCACAACAAAGATAATAGATGTCATAATGACAGTAAAATGATCTCATTTAGCCAACAGTTTTTTTTTAGCACCATGTCATTCTTAATTAGTAATTATGTTATCTAAGCCATTAGCCATGTCTAATAAAATGAAATGACCATTCCAATAAGAATTATGCATGATGCTAAAACACAAAGTAAAATGCATGTTCATTCACACACACACATAAGCATGTGTAAAATAACAGAGATACCAACTTACAGAAATGGCAGTGTAGCAAGCTCGAACATCAATTTCGCCATCATCATGCATCCTGAATAAAGCATTCGATGATTGAAAAGAAAAGAATGGATTAGGAAAAAGATGGTTTCCCAAACCAATTCTGCGTGTCAACAACAAAGAGAATAATTCACATTAAGAAATTCTTTTAACAAGCACTTGAAGTCACACCCTTCAGGCTTGTGTATGGTGGTAGATTAATTTCTGCACGACCGGCTCCACACACACAAGCATATCCAAATCTGTCACCGTTCATAGGTGTGAATTATGGGAGTACAAGAAGTGTTTAAAATAGATGGACTTGTAAGCATTACCACAACAAAGTTATTCGTTATTTATAAAAATTTAGTAAATAGCTATCAGATACAATAAAAAATGGATCCACGATATCAGTGTAATTTCTTATTGTTAATTGAAGTTGCATAGATGAATAAGATATCAAACCTGAATCCCCCATTTGGTTGTTTCATCCGCCGCAGAAACCCATACAATTTATCTCTGAGAATATGTTCAAGTACCAAACCCATAAATTCCACATGAATAAAGACTAACTCTACCAATTAAATAATGCAACATATCATAAAAATTTGCTTTGGGCGCATAAACTGACCACCTATTAATTGATGCCAGGGATTTCTGACCACCCAAAGTAATTAGTGTATTAACTGCAGCATAAGTTGTGGCAATATGAGGCATCTGTAGATTACATTTCAAGGATATTAATCATTAATTCATTATGCTTCTCCAACACTGGAAGAATGCAAATGAAAGACATGCAAGTTATACTTTGAGAAGTTTTATACTCCCTCCAAGACTACAGTTACAGGCTTACAGCAAAAAGGTGACCCTCAAAAGTCAAAAATATAAAGCATATATGTCACACACACACACAATAGATTAAAATTTCAAAATATTAGACAAGAAATCAATCAATAACATAATAGAATAAAATAAAAACTGAATAAAATTACAGCCTAAACTTATTCAACTAAATTTGTTCCAACTCAAACAGTACAACATGATCTCCCTTTGACATATTCTCTTTAGTCTTTATAAAAGCAGCAGGTATGTATTATACATAATTATAGAAGCATATTTTACTTCATAACTAACTACAGTATTAGTTAGTTTTCTATTCATATACATCAGAGTTAGCAACAAGAGACAATAAAATAAATTTTTAGAAAGGGGGAAGAAGGTAAGAATCAAATTCAATAAAACCCTAGCTCAGTAATCAAGTAGAAATCAGCAAAAAGATAAGAATAGTTACTTGCCTGGCCTGGTCCCCCGCCATATCCACCATTTGGATCCTGTTGGTATACAAAGAACACGAAATTTATGAGGGGATAGAAATGGGATGGAAAAAAAGTGGCCAGCCAAGAAATCCAGTCTTAGATTATAAAGATTGATAACTAAAGGATCAGCTAGGCCATGTTTAGCACACGCAATCATAAAAACTCATATATTATGATATATCCATTATCCAACGTAAACAGACTATCGGAGAGGGAGCATGGCATAACAAGTAATATTAACTGTATACTTCAATGTAAAGCTAAAATATAATTTATATATTCTAAGGAGTTTACTCGTTATAACTGACAGTATAAAATCTAATTACAAAGGTAACAAACAAGCACAAGTTAAATACAAGTTTTCAAATAAATAGAAGATAATAAAAAAATGCAAGCGAAGGGGAGCTAGAGTTAGAATGAAACGCGGAAACCTGGCAACGGTTCAGAAAATCGATAGCGTTAACTTCGAGTTCATCATCGACGGTTTCTCCCAACAAAGCAATGGAGTGGAAGATCCAGTAGCATAGCCAGGGACGACTGTTTAACCACAACATTCAATTCAATCAAAAACAATAACAGAGATTGCGATTCAAATTCAAACCACAAAGAGAGAGACTTACTTAGAGTCCAAGACGGAAAATGCGGAACTGAGATGGCGTAGGCCTTTGGTGAGAAACTCGATGTGATTATCGCGTTGCAGCTCCAACCTGCGAAGAGAAGAGAAACGTTAAGAAAACGAAGTAGGAAACGGAGAACGAAGAGATGTTGAGTTGCAGTGACTGACATACATGAGGGTTTGGGCGTTGGGAGGAATGGTGGCGAAGAGTTGGTAAATCTGAAACACCTGTGACTCTACCGTCCACTGGTCCCGTTGAGTCACCGTCGGACACGGTGGCGCCACCGCCGCCGGATTCATCTCTCTCTCGCTCTCTTCACTCATGGTGTCGCCGGAAACTGCGAGAAGCAGAGCAACACTCCTTCTTTTTGCGTTTTTTCTCTTGGGCGCCCAGGCCCGTACCTCCTTACTATATTACCCCAACCTGATACGGGTCTAAAGCCCAAATTAGGCTAGGCAAAATTATCTTATTTATTTTTTAAAAATATATTTTTAATTTATATAAAATAAGTAAATTTTTATTTTAATTTTTAAAAAAAAAACTGTTTTTGTTTTTATATAATTTTAAATTATTGTTTTGGGTTTCTATTTTATGTATTATTATTTTGGATCTCTATTTTTTATGTATTTAATGAGAGATTAAGTAGCATTCACCGGTGTCTTTAGTAACATATTAGCATGTAATATTTTTAAATTTTTTTATTTCTAAAATAAATATTACTTATATAATTTAAAATAAATGTTAGGAGTGAAAAATACAAAAATAATAATAATTTATAGAGACTAAAATTAAAATTTATTTATTTTATAAGGAATCGAAATATATTAAAGTTTTTTATATGCTCCAAGTAACTTGATTTTAGAGAAAATAAATTATGTATTGATGTTCAATCACAATATAAGCTATATAAGCAAAATATTTAGGTTTTTGTCCTATTGTTAAATAAAATTAAATTTCATTTACAATGTTTTATAATTTAGTTTCTATATATGTATTATTTTTATGTTTTGATTACTATACTTACACAATCTTTACGTTTTATTCTTTATATTTAAAAATTATTTATTTTAAATCCTATATGAACAAAATTTAGTTTTAATCCTTTATATTTTCTTTTAACTATTATACTAATATAATATTTAATTTTTCAAAAAAAAAAACTAAGAATTTTAAATTATCGAAGAAGCTATATATGTACTCATGAAAAATATACTTTCCTACAAAATAAAAATATATTAAATATGTTTTTATTTCATTTTGTATTATTAAATAATATTTTAATTGTTATTTGATTATTATGATTGTGAAACACATTCAAATACATTAAAAAAAATTTATGTGTTTAGGTAATAAGTTTAATTAAGTATTTATTCCACACACTCATATCACACAAAATTAATGACTAAAAATTATATTTTAATGATTACAAACTTACTTGGGATGTACCCATGACATACAATTAAGTATTTGTTCAAAATATTTAGGTGTCTTGTCTATTTTAATTATAATATAGAACATTTTATTTTTTGTTTATATCAAATATAGGACATTAATATTTAGTTATTAATTCTTTTGAAGTGTACAAATTATTACAATAAAATTACCTCTCTTAATAAAATATTTCAATATTCAAAGTTAGAAATCAAATATTCATCAATATATTTAAGACTTTATTTGGTAGAGTAGAGATTATAAAAAAAATAAGGCAGAGAGATATTTTGACGAATTGAGTAATGAGAGAAATTATGTCAATTACAATCTTTTTTGGAGTTTGCTCCTAACGTTTCTTTTGGTGATTTATTAAAGAAAGGATCATTGTTATATAGCAAAGTAAGAATCTATACTCATATCTTTCTCAAAGCACTTTCTTGCATTAATCAAATAGAGTCTCATTGTGATTTCAAACTCAATAACATCCTTTTGCTTCCTTCATTTGAGAAAGTTGTAAAGTATCAGTTGAAGATTACCGATTTTGGATTGTCTAAGACTAGAGAAACGATAAATATTGACTTTCGAAAGATCAAGTTTAGAAGGACACCTATCTACATTTCACCAGAATCAGTTCTAGGTATGATTGAAGTACCATTAGATATATGGTCTCTTGGGTGCATTGTAATTGTGATGATCACTAGATTTTGTACATGGAGGAACCTACAAGTCTAAAAGGAGTTATTGATTAATCTTGCATGCCTTCAAGAAGCACTAACAATACCTAATGAACTAAGTTGGGATTGTAAAATTTTTTTGAGCAAGTGTTTCATGAAGGATCCCACGCAAAGATGGACTACTACAATGCTTCTTAATCATCAATTTATTTGTTCGATATATAACATTCACAGTGGATATCAAAATGTTCCTACTTTTAGTTCATCTTTTTTCTCCTATGATATTTTCAATTATGTATCACTTAAGGTACAACACTATTACAAGATATATCAAATGAATATATACAATTATGAGTAACATATTTATTTTCGATAATTGTGTGATCAAGTTTAATGAATTGAACTACATTGATTGATATCTCATATTTCATCATAAATATAAATATGTTTAATAAAATAATATAATATCTCTTATCTTATTTTCAAAATAAATATATACCGAATCACTTTTTATTTTCAAGATAATGATTTACTCATACATAAAAATTCTAAATCATATTATAAAATAATTCATTATATACCAAAACAGAATGTAAAATTCACGATTTAGACAAGTTTTGAGCCACATGTATATTGTATCAAAATTTTTGTGAAGCCTCCTTCATTAAGATTAATTATCTACTGCGACATTGGCTCTTACTTTTACCGATCATAATATGTGTACAACATATGAATTGATTTCATCTCGCACAATCACCATGCATACATAGGATAATAATACCATCACAAAAATTGCAACATATTTAGGAAATAACAATAGACAAAATTACACAAGATTACAATATAAGTCTTTTAAAAAAATTATATTCAATAAAATATAATCCAACAATAATACTTGGAGGGTTAGATATGTTAAATTATTTTTATCGAAAACTTTAAAAGAAAATACATCCTAAAAAAACATATAAAAAATGTTTTAAAAGAACAGTGTTGTACCCATCATTAATTTAGAATTGTTCCTTATTTTGTCTTTCTTCCTCATAGTTCACGACACTACCAGAATTATTTCTTTTCTTTATTTTTGTAATCTTTCTCAAAGAAAATTGTCTTTCCTAATACCAAAGTTGAATGTGATTTTTTATTCAGTTGTTTTTCAATATTCTCATCCTTTTAATTAGCATGTGGGGCCTGTAATGTTTTTTTTCGAGTTCAAATTTTGAAACATGATTGAATTTTTTATTTTTATTTTTTAATTCTATTCTATTTTAAAAAAAGATGATACCATGACTTGTTTCTTTTATTTATTATTATTAGTATAAAATATATAAATAATGAATATTATAACTAAAGTTCGTTTTAGGATGTTATAAGTATTATTATTAAATTATTAATATTATTATTAAAATTATAATGATGATTAAAATTATACTTATTATTTTAATTATTATAAAATTCATTGTTATTATTAAGATTGTTCGTTTTATTATTAAAATTATTATTGTTATGATTAGAACTAAAATTATTATTATTAAAATTGTTTTTAATAATATTATTATTTTAAAAATTGCCAAAAAAATACATGATTTTAGAAACAACTAGGATATTGTGTGAATACAAACAAAAACATTGCATCAGCCACATAAAAAAGTCTTTCATAGATGCTTCCAACTTTATTATTTTATTAAGTATAAAATATAATTTTAATGTTTCGAAATTCAAATTTTTATTTTAATTTTTATAAGTTTAATATTACTCTTTAAGTTTTTATTTAAATTAATTATTTAAAGAAAATATATACTTTTGTATAATTGAATTTATAATAAATAAATATTTTTATTTATGATTAACGACCAATCTTGTTAATGAATAAGTAGCAAGGGGATCAGGTAAATGTATGACTGCATTTAGCAAAAATACTAGGAAGTCATTTGGACATTAACTCTAACACTCAACTTGTAAGGTACGTAGAGTACAACCCAAATAATCAGCTAGGTGCCTAAAGCATCCATACACCCATCATTTATTATCTTGAGAAAGCACACCTTACAAGACAGCGTGCAAAAAGCATGGTTCTAGGACAAATGTCATCCTACCCCTAAGGCTGACACAAGCCACCTTGGAGATCAGGTATGAGGGGACACAAAGGCAGACAGTAGGAAAGGAACCTTCCATGATCAAATCGAGAGGCTTCTTAAGGTACAAGATATAAGTCACAAGAAAGGAAGAGAAAGGCATAATACATATGTGTACTCTTTATTATTGGAACTACCCTTCCATAGAGACCTGAACAATCTATATGCTTAAAAAAATATAATATTATTTTTAACGATAAGACTAATAATGTAAAGTATATATCATACTATATAAAATTTAAATCTTGGTTTTGTAGTTAATAGTCAAGACAAATGTGATTTATTTTACTTCTTTGATTACCAATTAATGAATCCTTTAACTTGTATAAGAGGTTTGGAAGTTAGAACTTTAAAAGTATGATGAACTTTGTATAATATTCTTCTTATATAAAATGTATTTAATGAAACTATAAAACTTAAAATATTTTATTAAATCGAGGAATTAGTCTCTTACCCACTACATAAAAATAAAATTTAATTAAAAGAAATTATAAAATAATAAATTTTAATATTATGTTATATCTGTGAAATATTTATCAAAATTCTCCCAAAAACATCATTGACCACCTTTAATAAAAATATTTTTTTCTAACTTTTTTTTTCTTTCATGTTGATAAAATTCGAAATTTTGCTTAATAGATTTCAATCCGATTTCACTCATGATAAAGTAACGACAGTAATAATTCATTTTATAAAACAATAAATATTTCATTCTCTATATAATTAAAATTTTATAATACTAAAAAACATTTAAAAGTTATTTTTATTTATTTAGATTAATCAAAGATATCAGAACAAATTAAAGAGAAGCATAACTAATTTTGGTTTAGTCGTCGTATTTTATGCAACTGAATTATTTAAACAAAAAAAAATGATATCATCTATGATATAGTATACAATTATTTGTATTTCTGTTTAGTTTATATGTAAATTTGGATACATACATGTTAAAAAGCTTTAAATAAATAAAATTTTATTTTCGTATTTTATGAAAGAGAAGAAGAAAGGATAAGACGGGTTCGAATCCCAAGACATCATCGAGAATCCAGACCTCAAGTTTGACTCCACATCCACTTGTCTTGGTGCGTCACACCTTACGTAACCCTATACATGCACTTTGTTATTCATTCTCTTTTATTATTATAAGAATTTCATGGCAACAAATTAAGGACATCGATAGGTCAAATTAAGAAGATAGACATGCACAACATCACGAACTTTGCTTGAAAATCATCTACATGCATGCTCATCGATGTTGTCCTAAAATCTAGGAGCTGGTAGAGTAGAAAAGAAATTGGTTTTTCTTTTCTTTAATTCTGAAATAATATTCATGACAAGCCATCACTTATCATTTGATTAAAATCAGTAAAGTGAGGAAACAAAACAAAAATAATGCATCCAAAAGAGAACGCTTTATGCACCCCTAGCTAATTCCAAAAATAGAAATCATGCAACGTAGCAATTGCATTCTATAAATAGCCATTTATTCTGCATAATCATTCAGTTCAACTCTGAAATCTCATATCTCTCTTCTTTCCCTTTTATCTTTCCCTCCAAACACCCTTTTGCAAGGAACTTATTATTCTTCACAATCATGGCAAACACTCCAAGCATTAGTATTCCATCACACATAAAAGCTTGGGTCTACTCTGAATATGGGAACATAGAAGAGGTTCTCAAGTTTGATCCTAGAGTACCTACACCACACCTCAAGGAAGATCAAGTGCTCATCAAGGTTGTGGCTGCAGCCATTAATCCCGTAGATTATAAGAGAGCACTTGGCCATTTCAAGGACATTGACTCTTCTTTACCCGTAACATTTTCTCAACTCGATCTTTGTCTTAATTATTTCTGACAAACTTTTCATCTGAGCATATATTACGCTAGCCCAACATTTGTTTTTCTTTTAATCTCATTTCAATATTGTGTTGTTCAATTTTTTTGTGTGGTGGTGAGAAGACTGCACCAGGGTATGATGTTGCTGGTGTGGTGGTGAGAGTGGGAAATCAAGTAAAGAAATTTGAGGTTGGAGATGAAGTTTATGGTGATATCAATGAGATTACTTTGGACCATCCAAAGACTATTGGCTCCTTGGCTGAATACACTGCTGTTGAAGAAAAAGTATTGGCTCACAAACCCTCCAAGTTGAGCTTTGTTGAAGCTGCTAGCCTCCCTTTGGCAATCATCACTGCTTATCAAGGACTTGAAACTGTTGAGTTCTCTGCTGGCAAATCTATTCTTGTTCTTGGAGGTGCTGGTGGTGTTGGATCCCTTGTTATTCAGGTTTGAGTATACATATCCAAAAGTTATCTCCCTCTCCTATATTTCTATATAGCACTTTTTTTTTTCTTTTCATGCAATATAATACTACTTCCAGTTTGTTATTTACCAATCAATTAGAGTATTTTTTAACTATAAGAAAGGAAGTCGTATTTTTAAATATATTAATTGTGAATTTTTTTAAATTTTTAATTTATTGTAAAGTTTGTTAATAAAATATTCATGTTTTTCCATAAAAATTGATATATTTATTGAGCTATTAACAAGTTATATTTTTTAGTTAAAAAAAGTATCCCTTAAATTACATGACTATCACTTAAACTGTTTAATTCTATAAAAAAAATTGAAAAAAAATTTAAATTACGATATTATTAATTAAAATAAATCAATTTAACTATTTTTTTATTGATAAGTAGATAATTACTTCTTATGAAGAGGCCGGAACAGAGTATTTTATACTCTGGAAAAAGCTAACTGTTTGTTGTATATGTATGTGTTTGATGAGATAGATTGCCAAGCATGTGTTTGGGGCATCTAAGATAGCAGCTACTGCTAGTACTACCAAACTGGAATTGTTGAGGAACTTAGGAGCAGACTTGCCTATTGATTACACAAAGGAGAATTTTGAAGATTTGCCACACAAGTTTGATGTGGTGTATGATGCAGTAGGTCAGTTATTTGGATTCATCCTAGCTATGCTTTAGCTTTACATTAAGTTGTTATTTAATGTGCATTTAAACATAATATTTTTGAACAATTAATGTCTTAAATACTTTTGATTCCAAATTAACACAGGGCAAAGTGAGAGGGCACTGAAGGCTGTTAAAGAAGGGGGCAAAGTTGTGACAATATTGCCACCTGGAACTCCACCAGCCATCCCCTTCTTGCTCACTTCAGATGGAGCTTTGCTGGAGAAACTGAGACCTTATTTGGAGAGTGGAAAGGTGAAGCCAATATTAGATCCTAAGAGTCCCTTTCCATTTTCTCACACAGTGGAAGCATTTTCCTATCTCAAGACTAATAGAGCCACTGGGAAAGTAGTCATACATCCCATTCCATAATATGCATGCTCCATGCATTCCAATTTCTATGTTCTTAAGTTCTTCTACTTTGGTTATTTCCTATTCGAGTGTGTCTGTTGTAATAAATCTCTTAAGAGATGTGGTTAATTGTTACTTGTGTTTTAAATTTATAATTACCCGTTTGGTTTGTTTTCTGGCTACACAAATACTATACAATAGTGATCATATAATATATGTTGTTGAACAGCTTATGAGTAACTTGTGTATTCATATTTGTACACCATAAAATTGAAACATGCTAGTAAAATTTCTATCTCTGCTTAAGCTTGAAAGCATAACACATCTCATGAAAAACGAATCTTGTTTGTGAAAACTTGGGCACTTGATAATCCGGAAATGATAAAATTTCATCAATCTTCACACATGCAGTTTGTGTACTTGACACATGATAATATATAATATTACTATATAGACCAAGAGTACTGTTGTATATAAACTAGTTGAATCTACAAAAAATGAAAGCGGAAACAATAGAGGAAGAGGCAAAGGCCACAAACGCAACGAAGGAGAGAGCAACAGATGCATTTGCCATTTCCACGTACTTGTCTACCAAATAACTGTTTGTCCAGTAACTGGCTGCGGTGGCAGCTGTTGATGATGCTGACATTAGAATATATGCCAAGACCTGCAGTTAAATTGAAGCCATGAAACACCCAACTAAGAACTTATATTTTTTCTGCTGCATATCCAATCAAGTTTGAACCTAAGATTTCATGCAAATTTTTGAAACTCTCTACTATTAGGTTGATCTTGACTATCCAAATTTAATACCACTTGACCGATTTGGTGAGTTCTTACATCTTAATATATAAGCATATATCCCACTATGACAAGATCAATTGAAATATGAATTAAACATACATATATATTTTTTTTATGAAAATGTTTAAATGAATTAAGTTTTAAAAACTTATTAAAATAAGCTTCTAGACTTAACAATTTCTTACCAAAATATTTATAGATTCTATCTTCGTATTCACAATAAAATTCGTATCTATATTCTTATGAAATATGAATTTTGTCTTTACCCATTGAACTATTTTTTTTTCTACCACATTAACCAACTGTGTAATAAGAATACCAATAACATCGTGCATGCATTACCTCAATGGATGTGAAAACTTCTATGATTACGATGGCCGATGGGAGACTTATTCAACAACTCAAGACATAAATAATTAGTAACTAACATTAAACTTTTTTTATAATATTATTATAATAATGATAATGATGCAACATTGATAGTAAAAAACATGTTTTTTCACCAATTAATATTGCAAAAATTGTGAGTAGCTTAAAACAAAATCCAAGTAGGTTTACCTGATCCATAGCAAAGTTGAAGTAACCCCGCAGCTTGGGGTCTACTGTGTGTCTTTTAGTGATCAAGTAATTCACCATTCCACATAGTTGCAGTGCAGAGTACACGAACCCAACTATATTCACTGACAAGCAGTACCTGCAGATCAATCACACCCAAACCAAAACCACGCATTTTATATAGCAACACCTTCACAAATGCCACTACAGACAATTAATTGCATTTGCACCAAAACAGAAGAATAATAATAAACAAAGAAAAAAAAAAAAGCAAACCAAATGAAAGTTTTCATTTAATAGGCTCAAAAAGGCCCATTATTTGGATGGAATAAAAAATCACAGGAAAACAATTGTTGTTTTGCATGAAAAACAATTCAAGATTCAGAATACTTTTTTCTTACCTCAGTACTCATGAATTGTTATGCATTATTTTTTAAGAGTTAAATTAAATGAAATTTTCAATACACATTTATAAAAAAAATTAAGAAAATAAAATGAATAGAAATAAATTTCTTTTATAGACTAAATTCAACTAAGATAGTTAAGTTTTTCAATAATTCTTTTATGTATCTTCTCCGTTAAAACATATTGCTCAGCATTCTTACCTTGGAAAATCCTTAATAAAAGAATTCTACAATTAATTGAAAAAACTATACTATAACCTATAAATGAGACGACAACTCAACGGGGTGTTTGGTTTCAAGCTTTATTTTTAATTATAAAATGTAATTTTATCTTCACTTTATTTTGTTTTTGTTTTAAAAAACTTGTATAAAGAACTATCCTGAAAATAATTTATTTTTTCAATGTCAATTAATAGTGTTTATACTATGTAAATGTCTATCTATTATTACTATATTAGAAAAGATTAATCAATAAAAATTAGTCTAGTGGGTAAGAAGCAAAATCATACATCACAATTACGTGAGTTTGATATAAATATAATATTTAATTTTTTAACAAAGAATACTAAGAATTTTGAATTAACGAAGAAGTTATATATATAATAATGAAAAATATACTTCCCTACAAAATAAATATATATATAATATTGATATAAAGATATTTTTATTTCATTTTACATTATTAGATAATATTTTAATTATTATGATTGTGAAACACGTTTCAATACATTTGAATTTTTTTTTTACGTGTTTAGGAAATAAGTTTAATTAAGTATTTGTTCAACACAATCATATCATACAAAATTAATGACTAAAAATGATATTTTATTATTTACAAACTTACTTGGGATGGACACATGACATATAATTAAGTCTTAGTTTAAAACATTTAGGTGTCTTATCTATATTTATTGTGACACCCTTGTATCCCGAATACTTAAATTAAAATAATCAGGTTCACATGTTCATTATCAGGTTCAAACATTAAGTACACATAAAAAAATTTATCACATAAATATTGATCTAAACATGTCATTCATATGTTTGACACATATTTCAAATATATAAATCACTTTCATTTTTTTCTGTATTGATATGCCCATCATTTTCAAATATTAAATTTTAAGATGCAAAAGTACGTATGAAAAGACATAGAACCACTATTCTAAATCTCAAGTCCCGATGTCACACAAATCAGAGCAAGACCTCACCTCTTCAAAACTCGGCACCACGAGTGCTCTCAACATTACCTAAAAGAGAATTACAAGAGAGTACGGTGAGAAATAACATTCAATCATAAGTAAAAGCAGATAATACCCAAAATCTCATCCATTACCGTACCCAATTACTAACAGTTAACAAATACTCATAATATTAATCACACGTTCCATTGCATTCAAAATCAATCACATTTCATTCATGTTTATAAAATGCACATGCTCACACAATGCATATGCTCATCACCACACCTAAGAGTCTCGATTCGGAACTCCACACCATGGACGAACCTCCTCAATCACCTTAGTTATCACTAATGATGACCACATTGTTAAACACCCGATATGGCTAGTGTGTGACACAGTTAAACACCACCTATGGCCCGTGCGAAGACATTCTACACAACAGTTAAACACCACCTATGACCGCCGTCTAGCATGGTTAAACACCACCTATGGCCCATGCATATGAATGTCCTCCATCATTAGTCCACCCTGTTAAACACCATTTTTGGCCAAGGCCGCTCAATGCATTCTCATCCGCATTCTCATTCTCATGATTCATACATCATTCACACAATCCATAATCATGCCAAAATCATATCAATTTAGCCATCATTACCATAAATCATTTAGAAGAATGCCAAAAACGTATTATAAAACACCATTGAATTCCACCCAATTTCATCATTACACACAAGAGTCGTGAACAACCATGAGAATCAAGTAACTAAGACGATTAACCCTACAATTTCAAACGAAAATCATATTAAGACAAAACGTTAATCCAAGAATTTAATCCCCCTTCAAATGCCACAAGACACCATACAATAACAATTTAGGCCCTAGGGAAGACCCTACTGCTATTTCTTATGTAAATGAAACCCAAATAGTGAGATAGAATTGACATCTCTACATACTTGGAAGATGAAGAAAACATGTTCATCAAATTTATTCTTCTTGTTCCTTTGGGATTCACTCTAGAGGTTTTTCTTCACACTAAAGGCAACTTATTACATTGTCAATTAAGTCAATCAAAACCACGATACACGTTGACGAATCTTTTCTACCGATTAAAACATTTTTTGAACATAATAACCAAACAAATATGAGAATTTAGATCCTATAGGGACTTAGGGATTGCCCTCACTACATGTACACCCCGCATTCACATATAACCTAACTCATCTCCCTCGTACCTTAGATGCGAAGAACAGCGAGGATCTGATGCGGCTACAGGACGATCTGAACACCCTAGTTCCTCCTCCTTGTAGGTCTACGTTTTCTCTCCTCTAGGTCTAGTTGTCCGACGCGTAAAATACCAATTATGATAAACTGATTAACTCCTGTCTAATATTCTAGCTGGGTTGGGTAAACCCGACCCACCCATCAACCTCCCCCGTTAATTCAATTAATTAAATTAATAAATGAAAATAATTCAGATTAATGTCTCATTAGATTATAAAACCATTAGCTCCTCTATTAAACTAAAATTAAATGCAAATATTTAAATACTAAATTAATTTTCTATCATCATTAAGAATAATAACAATAATAATAACATTTCAATTTCAAAATGCAATTATTTAATAAAATAATTTTCTGCAGTAATTAATAATTAAAATAAAATTGATAATAATAATAATGATGTAATTTATTTTCTAAAAAATAATTAAATAATTTTTAGGATGTTACAATTCCCTCTTCCTAAAAGAAAATTTGTCCTCGAATTTACCTAAAACGAATAAGTCCGGATATGACTCCCTCATCTTCTCCTCAATCTCCAAAGTAGCACTTTCCGATGTAGCTCCACCCCAAATTACCTTAACTAAAGGAATTTTCCTTACCTCGAAGTTGTTTCACCATTCGATCCTCAACTCTCACCGGTATGGTTTCCACCGTCAAGTTCTCCGTCACCTCAAGATGATTCGACTTGATCACATGCGAAGGATCGTGAATGTACTTTCGGAGTTGAGAAACATGAAAGACATTATGAAGATTCGAAAGGTGTGGAGGCAAAGCAATTTGGTAGGCGACGTTACTGACTCTTTTAAGAACCAAGAAAGGACTAATGAAACGAGATGTAAGCTTTTTAGACTTCAATGCCCTATCAACCCCAGTCCACGAAGTGACTTTTAGAAATACATGATCTCCTTCTTTGAATTCTAAGTCTTTCCTCCTCTTATCCGCATAACTCTTCTGCCTACTCTGTGTTATACTCATCCTCTCCTGAATCAATCTAACCTTATCAGTGGTTTGTTGCACTACATTTGGCCCTAACACAAGGTTTTCTCCCGACTCAACATAAAGGAGTCCTACACCTCCAACCATACAAAGCCTCATAGGGTGCCATACTAATACTAGAATGATAACTATTATTATAAGTAAACTCTATCAAAGGCAATAAGCTATCCTAACTACCCCTTGGTCTAGCACACAAGCTCTAAGAAAATCTTCCAAAGATTGGATAGTTCTCTCAATTTGACTATCAGTTTGCGGGGTGATAAGCTGAACTTAATCTAAATTGGGTTCCCAAGGCATTTTGTAAACTCTCCCAAAATCTAGATGTGAATCTAGGGTCTCTATTTGATACTATGCTAGGTTGTATTCCATGCAGCCTTACAATATCACTGATGTAAATCTTAGCAAGTTTTTCTAAAGGATATCTAATGTTAATAGATAAAAAAATGTGCACTCTTAGTTAATCTATCTACAATAACCCAAATAGAGTCATGTCCTCTAACAGTCCTAGGCAAAGCAACCACAAAATCCATAGAAATGCTATCCCACTTCCACTTAGGTATACTTACAGGTTGAAGTAGTCTCGAAGGTTTCTGATGTTCTACCTTAGCCTTTTGACAAACTAGACAAGCACTAACAAAGTCTGCTATATCTCTCCTCATCATAGGCCACCAAAATATCTTTTTGATATCTTAATACATCTTAGTTACTCCATGATGGAAACTAAGCTTATTCCTATGGCATTCCTCAAGAATCAAACGCCTAAGATCAGGTTTACTAGGTACACAAACTCTATCACCAAATCTCATTACCCCATCTACACCCAAGGCGAATTCTCCACCACTACCTTGATCTATAGCTTCACGTCTAGCAACCAAAAATGAATCCTCTAATTAAGCTTCTTTAATCCCTTTCAAAAGATCATTACTTATACGAATTATTCCTAATTTTACACTACTAAAAGTCACCTCACAAGTCAAGTTCAAATCCCTAAACTAGGTTAAGAGAACCATCTCTCTAATCATCAACGAAGATACATGGAGAGATTTTCTAGTTAATGCATCCGCTACGACATTAGTCTTACCTGGTGATAACTCAAGTCAAAATCATAATCCTTAAGAAATTCTAACCATCTCCTCTGCCTCATGTTCAATTCCTTTTGATCAAACAAATACCTAAGGCTCTTATGATCACTAAAGACCTCAAACTTAGAACCATATAGTAATGTCTCCAAATCTTAAGAGCAAAAACTACAACTGCTAACTCAAGATCATGGATAGGGTAGTTCCTCTCATGGACCTTCAATTGCCTAAAAGTATAAACTACAACCTTACCCTCTTGCATCAACACTCCGCCTAAACCCATCCTTGATGCATCATAATATACCACAAAAGATTTACGAAGATCCGGCAAAACTAAAACTGGTGCACTAGTCAATTTTTCCTTGAGGATTTGGAAACTATGTTCGCACTTACTATTCCATACAAAAGCAACCCCCTTCCTAGTCAACTGAGTTAAAGGTAATGTTATCTTAAAGAATCCCTCTATAAATCTCCTATAATATCCAGCCAACCTAAGAAAACTCCTAGTCTCAGTCACTGACTTAGGGGTGTCCCACTTAAGAACGACTTCTACGTTGGATGATCAACACCTATATCTCCCCTGGAAATCACATGACCTAGGAAACTCACCTCCTCTAACCAAAAGTCACACTTAGATAACTTAACATACAATTGTTTATCCCTAATAACCTGAAGTACTACCTTTAAGTGTTCCTCATGCTCCTCTCTAGTCTTGGAGTAAACTAGTATGTCATCTATAAAGACAACTACAAATTTATCCAAATAGGGATGAAAATTTATGTTCATGTAATCCATAAAAATAGCAGGAGCATTAGTCACACCAAAAGACATTACCAAATACTCGTAATGTCCATACCTAGTCCTAAAAGCAATCTTAGGTATATCTTCCTCCTTAACTCTAATCTGGTGGTAACCCGACCAGAGATCAATCTTACTAAACACGCATACCCCTACTAACTAGTCCATAAGGTCATCTATCTATCCTGGACAATGGATACTTATTCTTAATAGTTACCTTATTCAATAGTCAGTAGTTTATGCACAACTTCATGCTTCCATCCTTCTTCTTCACTAATAGTACAGGTGCTCCCCAAGGTGATACACTAGGCTTTACAAATTTCTTTTCCAACAAATCCTCTAATTGTTTCTTAAGTTCAGCCAATTCTAAGGGTGACATCCTATAGGGTGCAGCTGAAATAGGTCCCATCCTTGGTGCTAAGTCTATAGAAAACTCTATCTCTCTCAGGTGGTAACCTAGACATATCCTCAGAAAACACATCAAGGAAACCACATACAACAGGCAGATTACTCACAATAGCACTACTCTCATAAGCTAGTAACATGTATACTTGGGCATTTCTCTCAAAGACACCTTAACCTGGTTGGCATTCAAAAAGTTTTTGCTCTCCCTCACAGAAGGTTGACCAAAAACAATTGTCTTATCGGCACAATTAAATAGGACATGGTTGGAAGATAACCAGTCCATACCTAGAATAATGTCTAGTTGACTTAGAGGCAAACAAATCAAGTCAACTAAGAAATCTTTGTCATTAATATGTACAAGACAATTCAAGCATACATCAGAAGTAGAAACAAGGTCATTAGTTGGCGTCTCTACGATCAATTTAGAGGACAAGGAAGACATAGGCAATTTAAGTTTAGACACAAGCATGTGATACGAAGGAATGAGTCCTACCAGAATCATACAATACGATCAAAGGAGTTTCATCAATGAAACACATACCTTGGATTAAGTCATCAGATTGAGCGGCTTTAGTACCACTCAAGGCAAATGCTCTTCCAGTAGCTTTCGGCTTATTGACACTTTCGCTAGCACTTCCACTTGCCGTCATAGACTCTTGCCTCGCACGAGGACAATCGCGAGAAATGTGCCCCCCACTCGTTACATCTGAAGCAAGTAACATCTCTAGCTTGGCATTGGTACGCACGATGTCCCGGTCTCCCACACCTATAACAGTTAACGAGAGGAGTAGAACCCATACTTCTTCCCCTAGATGCCTGGCTTATAGTTGAAGCTTGACTCCTCCTCTTAACTGAACCTTCACTACCTCCTCTGACATTACAGTTTCTAGCAAGACAAGAATAAGGCTTACACCTGCTGGATAAGCCATGCTTACTTTGATCCCTTATCGGTCCTCCGCTCCTATAATGGGCAACTTTAGCACGATTGTCCTCATCATACACCCGACATTTGTTCGCCAGTTCATGGAATCGAGCAATACCTTGATAGTTGAAGACCTGCTTGATTTTAGGACGCAAGTCGTTGATGAACTTCACACACTTTGCTTCCTCATTCACAGCACCTCATAGGTAGGACAAAACCGAACCAGTGCCTCAAACTTAGACACATAGTCCGCCACAGTATCATCTCATTGCTTCAGCTCAAGGAACTCGACCTGCTTGAGGGAAATACTTCTCTAGAAACAACCTCTTGAAGTTATCCTAGTTCACCTGAGTACCTTCAGCAATCATCCTCTGAAGGGTACCTTCACCAATCATCATGTGAAGGGTACCTTGAGCAATCATCCTATGAAGGGTACTCTGCTACCAGAAGCCAACATATCCAGATAGAATGAAGGCGACCAAAGTTACCATCTGCACCAACGAACATTCCATAGCTAGCAATATCTTCTCTACTTCAAAGATCCAATCAGCAGCACCATCCGGGTCGTAACCCCACAGAACACAGGTGGATTGTTCCTTTGGAACCGAGCAAGTCAGTCAACCTCTTGGCATTGGTTCAGATTTCCAATAGCCTAAGCCACAATCATCAAGGCATCAGCAATAACACGGTTGTTTCTACCTCCTCCAGTCATTACTTTTCTTAGATGCAGAAAGTGGAGCAGTTAAAATAGGACAAATCAATCAAGACAATCATCACATCCAATTAATATCATAGTTTAGCACAGCACAAGTATAGTATATACATAACTCATGGTTGATGGATCGACCTACTCTGATACCACTAAATGTGACACTCTTATACCCCGAATACTCAAATTAAAATAATCAAGTAAATAAAAGGGAAGACAAGATAATAGATAAAACCAAGGAAACTCAATTCGTATTAAGGATAAAAGGTTCACATGGTCATTATCATGTTCAAACATTAAGTACACAAAAAAAATTATCCCATAAATTATTAATGTTGATCTAAACGCGTCATTCATGTGTTTGATACATTTCAAATATATAAATCACTTTCATTTCTGTATACATTTAGTGAGTTATTGATATGCCCATCATTTTCAAATATTTAAGATGCAAAAGTATGTAGGAAAAGATATATAATCACTATTCTAAATCCCAAGCCCCAATGTCACACCAATCAGAGCAAGACCCCACCTCTTCAAAACTCGGCACCACGAGCGCCCTCAACATTACCTAAAAGAAAACCACAAGAGAGGACAGTGAGAAATAACATTCAATCATATATAAATACAGATAGTACCACAAATCCCATCCATTACCGTACTCAATTACTAATAGTTAACAAATACTCATATATCAATCACACGTTCCATCGCATTCAAAATCAATCACATTCCATTCATCTTTACAAAATGCACATGCTCGCATAATGCATATGCTCATCACCACACCTAAGAGTCTTGATTCGGAACTCCACACCATGGGTGAACCTCTTCAATCCCCTTAGATATCACTAATGATGACCACACCGTTAAACACCCCATATGGCCGGTGTGTCGTACAGTTAAACACCACAAATGGCCCGTGTGCGAAGATATTCTACACAATTGTTAAACACCACCTATGGCTCATGCACATGAATGTCCCCCATCATTAGTCCACCATATTGAACACCACTTTTGGCCAAGGTCCCCTGTTAAACACCACATATGGCCAGGATATTATAGCCACGTCTGGCTTCTTATGCATCTCATGTCCATGCTCAATGCATTCTCATTCACATTCTCATTCTCATCATTCATACATCATTCATACATCATTCACACAGTCCATAATCATGTCAGCATCATTTATAAGATCGCATAGAAACGTACATAAAACACCATTAAATTCCATCCAATTTCACCATTACACACAAGAGTCTCAAATTGAACCTCAACCATGAATAACCATGAACAACCACGAGAATCAAGTAATTAAGATGATTAACCATACAATTTCAAATGAAAATCACATTAAAGCAAAACGTTAATCCAAGAATTTAATCCCCTTCAAATGTCACAAGCCACCATACAATAACAATTATTAATAAGGGTCCTAGGGAAGACCCTATTGTTCTTTCTTATGTAAATGAAACCCAAATAGTGAGATAGAACTGACATCTCTGCATACTTGGAAGCATAACGAAGAAAACATGTTTATCAAAGTCATTTTTTCTTGTTACTTTGGGATTCCCTCTTGAGGTTTTCCTTCACACTAAAGTCAATCGATTACATTATCAATTAAATCAACTAAAACCACGGTACAAACATTTTTGGGAACATAATAACCAAACAAATTTGAGAATTTAGATCCTAGAGGGACTTAGGGATTGCCCTAACTACCCATCCACCCTCGCATTCACATATAACCGAACTCATCTCCCCCGTACCTTAGATGCAAAGAACAACGAGGATCTGATGTGACTCCAGGACGATCTGAACACCCTAGCTCCTCCTCCTTGCAAGTGTGCATTCTCTCTCCTCTAGGTCTGGCTGGCTGACGCGCAAAACAACAACTAGGATAAATTGATTAACCCTTATCTAATATTCTAGCTGGATCGGGTCAACCCCAATCTGCCCGCCAGCCTCCCCCAATTCGATTAATTAAATTAATAAATAAAATTAATTCATATTAATGTCTCATCAGTCTATAAACCCATCAGCTCCTCCGTTAAACTAAAATTAAATGTAAATATTTAAATACTAAATTAATTTTTTGCCATCATTAAGAATTATAACAATGATAATAACATTTCAATTTCAAAATGTAATTATTTAATAAAATAATTTCTTGCAACAATTAATAATTAAAATAAAATTGATAATAATAATAATGATATAATTTATTTTCTAAAAAATAATTAAAATAATTTTAGGATGTTACGATTTGTATAAATCAAATATAGGACATTAGTATTTAGATATTAATTCTTTTGAAGTGTATGAGTGATTATAATAAATTTATCTCTTTTAATAAAATATTTTCAATATTCAAAGTTAGAAATCAAATCTTCATTGATATATTTAAGACTTTATTTGGTAGAGTGGTGATTATAAAAAAAATATAAAGAGAGAAGAAATAAGTGAGAAATAAAAAAAAAAGGTGTTGTTTCGTGAAGTAGAAATAGATTTGAAGAGAAAAAATTGTGTGGGAGAATAAAAATTTTATTCATACAGGGATTAAAATAAATATTTTTTTTATATATAAAAACTAAAAAATAAATATTATATCGATATAGATATTAAAACATACAAATAGAACAAGTAGAAGGACTAAAATATAAATAGTATAAGTATAGAGAATACACGTGTTAAACATTATTAACCATGTTGAAAATGTATTTAAAAATAGGGACTAAAACAAATAGTTTATAGATGTAAGGAGTAAAATATACAGATTGTATAGAAACTACATAGATAATTAAACCTTATTTTTCTAATGACAATAATAAAGTTTAAATCTATTATCTAATATAAATTACAGTGAGTAAATTATTAAATATATTTTGTATAAATATATACTAATATATTTGTATAAATATATTAATAATATTATTAGTTTATTTATTAATAATATTATTAATACTAATTATATATAACATATATAAATTTATTTAGTTAGTAGTAATGTATAGGCAATTAAGTTCTCGTGGACATTTTGTTGGTCAATTTTGAATCGCGTATTTGTTAATCATAGTACTAACTTTGTTGCATTACAAGTAGTACATTCAAATTGGAAAAGTACAAGATGAATTCCTTTCAATTTTATTTGTTAAATGAATTAAGCAAGTACATTGTATAATTGGAGTATCCTCTAAATATTTATATTAAATTTATATCTATTATTTTAATATTGAATTGTTTCTATCGTTAATAAATTAATGATTTGATTAGATTTAAGTTCAAAATTAACGATGACTTAATTATTAAAATATCTATTAGATTTGAGCTTAAATAAGCCTTGTAGTAAGTAATCATAATTAAGCATATATATATATTTTTACAATATAATTCTTACTAAATTTAATTACTATCAAAATTAAAATTAGATAAAAAAAACATTCAATATTAATACAGATGTTTAAAGAAAATAAAAAAACTGGATAAAAAATGTAAATTAATATCATGATTTAAAGATGATAGAATATTATACTATATAATATTTTTTAATATATTATAGTAATATATATATATATATATATATATATATATATATATATATATATATATATATATATATATATATATATATATATATATTACTTTTTAATTGGAATGAAAATTTTGTAACATTGAAGTGTTTTGAAAACAATTTATAATATTTTTGGTTCATTAAGTTTCTTTGATTTATTTGTATATATAATATTAAAGTTTGCTTATTTGATTATCTAAATATTTAGTTATTACTATCAATAATAAAGTTATAATTAGACCTTATATGTGACTATTGTAAATTTTTCAATATCAGGTTTGATTTTGATTGATAAAAAAAATTTATGATTAGACAAAATATTCTAATTCTGAAATATTTAGATTAAATCAATTAATCAAGCATTGTTTCTCCAAATTTTTAGCAGAAAATTCTATTAAATATTTTTTTAATATTTTTATCTTTTATTTATTTTAAATATGATAATTTTTTGGTAAATCGAGTTTTTTTTTTAAATCCAAGCTGTAAAATTTTCCACAATTTTTGTTTTTACAAATTTTTATGTTTTATCTTTATATACATAATAATAATTAAAAATATATAACAATTTTAAATTTATATCTATTAATCTTAATATTTAATTATTTCAATCATTGACAAACACATGATTGGATTAGATTAAAGTTCAAAGTTAATGTTGATTTAGTCATCAAAATATCTGTTAGATTTAAGTTCAGATAAAGTCTCGTAACAAGTTATCATAATTGAGCATATATATATATATATTACAATATAATTTTGTAAGATTTGAAATCTTTATTAAATTTTTAATTATTATCAACATTAAAATAAAAATAAAAATATAACAAACTTAATAAAAAGAATGTAAATTAATATCATGATTTAAAGAGAGATAGAATATTATAGGAATATTATATATAATATTTTTTAATATATATAATAGCTTTTTAATTGAAATGAAATTTTTGTAACATTAAATTGCGTTGAAAACAACGTATAATATTTTTAGTTCGTTTAGTTTCTTTGATTTATTTATATATATAATATTAAAATTTGTATCTTTTATTATCTAAATGTTCATCTATTACTGTCATTAATAAAGTTATAATTAGACATTAAATGGAGTGTTCTTTAAATATTATGTTTGATTTTGACGGATAAGAAAATTAATTATTAGACTAAAAATTCTAATTATGAATTATTTAGATTAAGTTAATTAATGATAAATATATTATTATCATATATATTGTGAGGAATTTCTTCTATATTAATAGCTAATCTTTTAATTAACTAATTGTGAAAACATATTTAAGGATTTACGACACTTACACACTAATAAAGTTATGATTAGATAAAATTTTAGTTATATTCTATCATATTATGACATCTATAGTTAATCCTCTAATTATTTAAAAATTACTTATTTGATTAATCTTTTTATATTATTAGATTTTACAGCAAAATCATATCTTGAAATTTACAAGATTTACATACATTGGAATATCTTGTAAATATCAAGATACGATTTTTCTATAAATCTATAATATTTATATATTAGATTTTTTTATAGCAAAATCGTATCTTGATACTTACAAGAATTTTCAATGTGGGTAAATCTTGTTATGAAAAATCTTCTAAATTTTAAGATCCGATTTTGCTATTAAATCTATTATATATATGTTCAATGAATGAAGTTTAATTTGCATCAACATGACTAAATGGAAGAAGTTGGCAATTTTAGGGAGTGGTTCTTATGCTACTGTTTACCTTGCTTCTATCATTCTTCCGCAAGAATGGAATTCGAAGGTTGTAGCTGTAAAGAGTTCAAGCTCTTTCTCAATTCTTTCACTAGAGAAGGAAAAGAGAATATTAAAGTTACTCTTGGGTTGCAAAGAAATCCTTCAATGTTATTTTGATGAATTTAGTATTGAGAGAAATTATGTCTACTACAATCTTTTTTTGGAGTTTGCTCCTTATGGTTCTCTAGGTGATTTACTAAAAAAAGGGCCATTGTTAGATAGAGAAGTAAGAATCTACACTCATATGCTTCTCAAAGGACTTTCTTGCATTCATCAAAATGGAGTCGTTCATTGTGATCTCAAACCTGACAACATCCTTCTGTTTCCTTCATCTGAGAAAGGTGCAAGGTATCAACTAAAGATTGCCGACTTTGGATTGTCTAAGACTAGAGAAGAGACAGATGTTGACTTTGGAAAGATCAAGTTTAGAGGGACACCTCTCTACATGTCACCAGAATCAGTTGTGGGTATGATTGAAGCACCATTAGATATATGGTCTCTTGGTTGCATTGTAATTGAGATGATCACTGGATTTTGTGCATGGAGGAACTTGCAAACCCAAAAGGAGTTATTGATAAAGCTTGTATGCCTTGAAGAAACACCAACAATACCAAATGAACTAAGTTGGGATTGTAAAAATTTCTTAAGCAAGTGTTTCATGAAGGATCCCACGCAAAGATGGACTGCTACAATGCTTCTTAATCATCCTTTTATTTGTTCTATATATAACCATAATAGTGGTTATCATAATGTTCCTATTTTTAATTCATCTTTTTTCTCCTATGATATTTTTAATTATGTATCAATTAAAGTGTAACACTATTACAAGATATATCAAATGTTTTGTTATTTGTTGTTTAAGTATATATCAATTATGATTAACATGTTTATTTTTGATAATTATACAATGAAGTTCAATGGATTGAATTAGATCGATTGATATCCCATGTTTCGATTACAAATATAAATATATTCAATAAAATAATACAATATCTCTTATTTTATTTATAGAATAAATGTATACTGAGATGGTGTGGGCCTTTGGTGAGAAACTCGATGTGATTATCGGGTTACAGCTCCAACCTGCGAAGAGAAGAGGAAACGGAGAACGAAGAGATATTGAGTTGCAGGGACTGACATACATGAGGGTTTGGGCGTTGGGAGGAATGGTGGCGAAGAGTTGGTAAATCTGAAACACCTGCGACTCTACCGTCCACTGGTCCCCTTGAGTCACCGTCGGATACGGTGGCGCCACCGCCGTCGGATTCATCTCTCTCTCTCTTCACTCATGGTGTCGCCGGAAACTGCGAGAAGCAGAGCAACACTCCTTCTTGTTGCTTTTTTCTCTTGGGCGCCCAGGCCCAGTACCTCCTTATTATATTACTCCAACCTGATACGGGTCTAAAACCCAAATTAGGCTAGGCTAAATTATCTTATTTATTTTTTAATTTATATAAAATAAGTAAGTTTTTATTTAAATTTTTATAAAAAAAAAATTTTGTTTTTATATAATTTTAAATTATTGTTTTGGGTTTTTATTTTATGTATTATTATTTTTGGGTCATTATTTTTTTAATATATTTAATGAGAGATCAAGTAGCATTCATCTGTGTCTTTAGTAACATATTAGCATGTAATATTTTTAATTTTTAAAATAAATATTATTTATATAATTTAAAACAAATGTTAGAAGTGAAAAATAAAAAAAATTTATAGAGACTAAAATTAAAATTCATTTATTTTATAAGTACTGGAAATATATTAAAGTTTTTTATATGCTCCAAGTAACTCGATTTTAGAGAAAATAAATTATTCATTGACATTATTTTTATAACAAGTACTTTAAAGTCATATTTTTTTGATATATAACATTCAAAGTTGTTATCAAAATGTTCTTACTTTTAGTTTATCTTTTTTCTCCAATGATATTTTCAATTAAGTATCACTTAATGTGTAATACTATTACAAGATATACCAAACGAATATATACAAATATAATTAATATATTTGTTTTCAATAATTGTGTGACCAAGTTAAATGGATTGAACTCTATTGATTGATATTTCATGTTTCATTGTAAATATAAATATGTTTAATAAAATAATATAATACCTTTTATCTTATTTTCAAAATAATGATTTACTCATTCATGATAGGTCTAGATCATTACAATATTGTAATATCATATTATAAAATAATACATTATATATCGAAACAGAATTTACAATTCACGATTTAGACAAGTTTTGAGTCGCGTGTATACTTCAAAACATCTGTGTAAAATTTTTTGTAAAGCCTCCTTCATCTAGATTAATTATTTTTAGAAATAAATTTCATTATTATTATTAATAATTTTATTTTAATTATTAATTACTGCAGGAAATTATTTTATTAAATAATTACATTTTGAAACTGAAATGTTATTATTAATATTATTATTATTATTATTATTATTATTATTATTATTATTATTATTCTAAATGATGGCAAAAATTTAATTTAATACTTAAATATTTACATTTAATTTTATTTTAATAAAAGAGTTAATGATTTTATAAACTGATGAGACATTAATTAATCTGAATTATTTTTATTTATTAATTTAATTAATTGAATTAATGAGAGGCTGACAAACGGGTCAGGGTTGATCTTACCTAGTTACAATATTAGACAGGGTAGTCATTTTACCCAAATTTGTGTTTTACGCGTCAGACGACGGCTAGACCTAAAGGAGAGAGAATGCATATTTGTAAGGAGAAGGAGTTAGGATGTTCAGATCGTCCCAGAGTTGCATCAGATCATAACCATTCTTCGCATCTAAGATACGAGGGAGATGGGTTCGACCATATGTGAATGCAGGAGTGTACGGGTAGTGAGAGAAATCCCTAAGTCAGTCTAGGATCTAAATTCTCAAATTTGTTTGGTTATTATATTCTAAAAATACTTTAATAAGTAGAAAAGATTCGTCGATGTGTTTTGTGGTTTTGGTTGATTTAATTGATAATTTAATCAATTGCATTTTGTGAAAGGTGTTAGTCTATAATCATATATGGAGTAGATATAATTGTTGAAGTATAGAAATATGTGATTATTTGGCTGTATCGTTGCCTATCATGTGGTTATGAATTGTAAATGCATGTGATGTTGCCATGATTGATTGAAGAAGATTAGCTATGTGTTCTTATAAATTATTTATGATAATGATGGCTAAATTGATATGATTTTAGTATGATTATGGACTGTGTGAATAATGTATGAATCATGAGAATGAGAATGTCGATGAGAATGAGAATGTCGATGAGAATACATTAATCATAGACATGAGATGCATGAGATGTCAGACATGACTATAATACCTTGGCCATATGTGGTGTTTAACAAGGGACCTTAGCCTTGGCTAAAAGTGGTGTTTAACAGGGTGGACTAACGATGGGAGACATTCATATGCATGGGTCATAGGTGGTATTTAACCATGCTACACGTTAGCCATATGTGGTGTTTAACTGTGCGACACACCGGTTATAAGTGGTGTTTAACGGTGTGGTCATCATTAGCGCTAACTAAGGCAATTGAGGAGGTTCACCCATGGTATGAAGTTCCGAATCGAAACTCTTAGGAGTGGTGATTGACATATGCATTGTGTAAGCACGTGCACGTTGTAAACATGGATGAAATGTGATTGATCATGAATGTGATGAAACTTGTGATTGATATATGAGTATTTGTAAACTGTTAGTAATTGAATACGGCAATGAGTGAGATTTGAGATACTATCTGTATTTATATATGATTGAATGCTATTTCTCACCGTACTCTTTTCTGGTTTTCTTTTAGGTAATGTTGAGGGCACTCATGTTGCAGAATTTTGAAAGGGTTGGGTGTTGCTATGATTAGTGTGACATCGGGACTTTTAGAATTTAGAATAGTTGTTTAAAGTGCTTATTTTGAAGATGATAATGACTTTATTTTTAATTATAATATTTAAATTTAAACTCTTTTCCAAAATTTTATTCCTACTTCTTTAATGATCATGTGAATCTTTTATCCAATTGTGTTTCTTTGATTTTAACTATTATCTTGTCTTCCTTTTAATTTATATTATTATTTTAATCTAAATATTTGAGGGTAGAAATGCGTCACATTCTAAAAAACCATACAGTAAAAGTTTTAAAAGAACAGTGTTGTACCCATCATTGATTTAAAATTCTTCCTTATTTTGTCTTTCTTCCTCGTAATTGAACGATAGTACGAGAATTATTTTTTTTTTCTTTATTTTTTTAATCTTTCTCAAAGAAAATTGTCTTTCCTAATACGAAAGTTGAATGTGATTTTTTTATTTAGTTATTTTTCAATATTCTCATTCTTTTAATTAGCATGTGGGGCTGTAATGTTTTTTTTAGTTCAAATTTTGAAACATATGATTGAATTTTTATTTTTATTTTTTTAATTTTAATCTATTTTAAAAAAGATGATACCTTGACTTGTTTCTTTTATTTATTATTATTATAAAATATATAAATAATAAATATTATAACTAAAGTTCATTTTAGAATATTATAAGTATTATTATTAATATTATTATTAAAATTATAATGGTGATTAAAATTGTTGTTATTATTTTCATTATTACAAAATTTATTGTTATCATTAAGATTGTTGGTTTTATTATTAAAATTATTATTGTTATGATTAGAACTATTATTATTATGATTAAAATTATTATTTTTAATAATATTATTACTTTTAAAATTCTAAAAAAAATTACATGATTTAAGAAACAACTAGGATATTATGTGAATACAAACAAAAACAGTTGCATCTCTCACGTAAAAAGGGTCCTTCATAGATGCTTCCAACTTTATTATATTATTGAGTATAAAATATAATTTTAATGTTTCAAAATTTAAATTTTTATTTTTATTTTTATAACTTTAATATTACTTCAAGTTGTTTATAAAAATAAAATTATTTTTTTAATTTTTATATAAAATAATACTTTAAAGAAAATATATTTTATATAATTAAATTTATTATAAATAAATATTTTTAACATATAAATAATATCCTATGTATTATTTAGATGAAATTATATTTCATCTCAACTATAAACATGTTCAATTTGACAATAGATGATAACTTACTCATGCATATGTGTGTAAATCATACCAACATTATAACATCATATTTTAAATTAATTAGAATGTGCAATTCATGATTCAAAAGAGTTTTGAATCTTTGGTATGCTTCAAGACATGTGTCTTGAAGCCTCATCAATGAAGATTAATTATCTAAAGTCATACTGCCTTTTCCTTTTGCACAATCATTATGCATTCATAAGATAACAACACCATCACAAAAATTGGACAAAATTACACGATTATAATATCAGTCTTTTAAAAGAATTATATTCAATAAAATATAATCTAACTATAATACTTGGAAGGTTAGTTATCCTAAATTATTTTATCAAAAACTTTAAGAAAATACATCCTGAACATATCGTGAATGTTTAAAATAAGTGTTGTATTCATTGTTGATTTAGAATTGTTCCTTATTCAGTCTTTCTTCTTCATAGTTACAGTGAAAGTATTATCTCTTTGGTTTCTTTATTTTTCTCATATTTCTCAAAGAAAATTGTCTTCCCTATTAACGAAGCTGAATGTGATTTTTGATTAAGTTGTTTTTCAATATTCTCATCCTTTTACTTAGCACGTGGGGTCTGTCATGTTTTTTTTAAGTTCAAATTTTGAAACATGATTAAATTTAATTTTTATTTTTTTAATTCTATTCTATTTAAAAAAATAGTATACCATGCCTTGTTTTTTTTATTATAACCATAATTCATTTAAGATGTTATAAGTATTATTATAATATTATTATAATTATAATGATGACCAAAAATTATTGTTGTTATTATCATTGTTATAAAATTTATTTTATTATTAAGATTGTTATAATTTTTAATTATATTATTACTTTCACAATCGTAAAAAAATACATGATTTAAGAAATTAACAACTAGGATATTGTGTGAATGTAAACAAAAACAATTGCATGTCACAAGAAAAGTGTCCTTCATTGATGCTTCCAACTTTATTATTTTATTTATTATAAATATAATTTTAATCTTTCAAATTTTCAATTTGATTTTTATTTTTATAATTTTAATATTACTTCAAGTTATTATTGTTATGATTTGTTATTTTATTATTTTATTATTAAAATTAATAATCTTAATAAGATTGTTCTTTTTATTATTAAAATTATTATGGTTATGATTAGAACTATTATTATTATTATGATTAAAATTATTATCATTAAAATTATTATTTTAATAATATTATCAATTTTACAATTGCAAAAACATACATGATTTGAGAAACAACTAGGATATTGGATGAATGCAACATAAACAGTTGCATTTGTAAAAAAAAGTTCATCATAGATGCTTCCAACTACATTATTTTATTTAATATAAAATATAATTTTAATCTTTCGAAATTCAAATTTTGATTTGAAGTTTTATAAATTTAATATTACTTCAAGTTGTTTATAAAAATAAAATTATTATTTAATTTTTAACATAAACTAATGCTTTAAAGCAAATATATTTTTAATATAATTAAATTTATAATAAATAAATATTTTGAGATATATAAATAATAGTTCATATTTTATTCCAGATGAAAGTTCATATTTCACCTAAAATATAAATGTTTAATAAAATAATTTAATATTTCTTTTCTTATTTTCAAAATAAATATATACAAAGATCGAATATACAATTCACGATTCAAAGGAATTCTAAATCGTGTGTGTATGCTTCGATAAATGTGTATAATTATCTGTGAAGCCTTCTTGGTTAATATAATTATCTACAGCCACAGTCACACTGTCTCTTGTTTTTATGGATCATAGTATAAGCTACAGATGATTTCTTCTGGTACAACCACTGTGCATACACAGGATAGCAACACCATTACAAATATCCAGGAAATAACAATATCAATTTTTTAAAAGAATTATATTCAATAAAATATAATCTAAGTATAATACTTGGAAGCTTATTTATTGTAAATTATTTTATCGAGAACTTTAAGAAAATATATCGTGAAAAGATACTGTGGAAGTTTTAAAAGAAGTGTGTTGTATTCATTGGTGATTCAGAATTGTTCTTTTTTTCTTTTTCGTCTTTCTTCCTCGTAATTTTAATGACACTGAAAGAATTGTTTTTTTGATTTCTTTGTTTTTTTTCATATTTCTCAAACAAAACTTTCTTCCCTAATACCAAAGTTAAATTTCATTTTTGATTCAGTTATTTTTCAATACAATATTCTCATCCTTTTAATCAGCATGTGCAGCCTGTCATGTTTTTTTTTCTTTTTAGAGTTGAAATTTTGAAACATGATTGAATTTTATTTTTATTTATTTTATTTAAAAAAAATATACCGTGTGGCTGGTTTCTTTTATGTATCATCATCGTTATAACATATATAAGTAATATATATTATGAATAAAATTTATTTTAGGATTTTATAAATATTATTATTAATTATAATGATGATTAAAATCGTACTTATTATTGTAATTATAATAAAATTTATTGTTATTATTAAGATTGCTGTTTTTATTATTAAAATTAGTATTTAAAATATTATTTTTTCTCTGACATGCAGCAACGTGTTTATATATATATATATATATATATATATATATATATATATATATATATATATATATATATATATATATATATATATGTCATTTTTTCACTTTCTCTTTCTTTGGTCAAACTTTTATTTTTTTACCTCCTAATAGTCTAATGTGCTGCGCAAAGAGACAAACTGTGTCAGAGGTAAACGACCTACATCAGGTATGCTCGTTGTTGTTGTTCTAATAGTAGGTAACCTTTTATTGGGTATTAAATGCGAACCTTTGGGATGAACTCGACTATCGGGATGGACTCAACTTGTCGGAATGGACTCAACTATCGAAACGGACTTAATTGATTGGGATGGACTCAGCTGGTTGAGATAGACTCGGCAAACCAGAAGGGCTAAAGGCTAATCGGTACACAGCTCCCTAAGTGTTGAGTGAAGCGATAGACACTTTTGACTATAGGGCTCGCTAGGAGGGGTTTAACTGGCCGATTGAGTTAAAGACCAATTGGTACACAACCCCTCAATATGTTAAGTCGAGCAAAGGGTACCTCGGTCTAAGCTGTCGTGGATTTAATTTTTTTCTTGACGGTCATGCAAGCCTAATTGTTGTACTAAGTCGGTTTCTGCTTGGTCGCTCCCTTTGAAGTATCCCTTGGGGGGGGGGGCTTTGGTCCACTTCCTTTTGGTAGCTCATTTGGTCAACTTCCACTTAGGGGTCTCAGGATTTGCCTTGAGGGATCACTAATCGATTGTCTTTCACATGTCTTTAATTTTGTTTGAGGGGTCTTTGGACTGTCTCTCTCAAGTCTTAGGTGTTTCGGATGGTCTCGACCAACTGTCTCTTATGAGTCTTAGGTTTTTGCCCTGGGCACTGGTTGCCTCTTATAGGTCTTAGATTTTTGTCCCGGACAGTCTTGATCAACTATTTCTGGCGAGTCTTTATGTGTCCCAAACAATCTCGATCGACTTGTCTTCGGTGGGTCTTTTATGTTCCCTGGCAGTCTCAACCGACTTGATCGACTTGTCTTTGACAAGTCTTTAAGTACCCTGGATAGTCTTGACCGATTGTCTCTAACGAGTCTTTATGTACCCTGGACAGTCTCGACCGACTTGTCTCTGACCGATCTTTATGTGCCTTGGATAGTCTCAACTAACTTTGTCCTGTGGGTCTTTATATGTCGTAGACAATCTCGACCCACTTGTCTCTTGTGGGTCTTTATGTGCCTCAGACAATCTCGACCAACTTGTCTCTTGTGGGTCTTTGTGTGTCTCGGATAGTCTCGACCAACTTGTCTCCAGCGAGTCTTTATGTGTCTCGGACAGTCTCGACAACTTGTCTCTGACGAGTCTTTATGTGCCCTAGACAATCTCGACCGACTTATCTTTTGCGGGTCTTTATGTGTCCCAGACAGCCTCGACTGACTTGTCTCTGACGGGTCTTTATGTGCCCTGGCCAGTCTCAATCGACTTGTCTTCGGCAGGTCTTTATGTGCCCTGGACAGTTTCGATCGATTTGTCTCCGACGGGTCTTTATGTGATCATGTCATATAGGACATTTTCATCTGCAATAAGTGATAAAATCAATAACACTGAAACATTCAATTCATTACCTTCTTTGTTCATTTAGTTGTAATATTTCCTCAAAGTAGCTTGGTATCGACTCTTCTCATGATCACAGTCTTCTTCCAAGGATCTGGCTCCTGTCCTTTTCAGGGAGCTCTCCAATTGTGAGCCTTTCTCTCTCACTTGTCTTGACAAAACATCTTAATCAACCTTCATATATCAGCTTTTCTATCTCACTTTTTAGTTGTCGACACTCCCCCATCAAGTGGCTAGTAGCCCTGTGAAACTCGCACCACTCATCATGAGAAGGGCCAAGTTGGTGTTGCATAGGAGGTGGAATGTCGAGTAGTTGGAGATGATAAACCTCTTTCAAGATGTGTGCTCTTGACATCCTGAGTGGAGTATATTTTTCCACACATGGGTCGTGTTGACGAAGTCTCCTTGGGTTGTACTGTTGGTGGGTATAGAACTCGTGAGTGATCTTTCGTTTAACGACAGGCATTGCCTTCTCCTCTAGCAAACGATCCTCCTTATCCTCCTCAATCTCTACATGCTTCTCCGTGCAGGCTTTGATCTCGGCCGTGTTGGTTAGCTGAGACACAACTAATGAGTCACTAAAAGGGTCCGTCCGAAGTCCTTTTTGAAACGCTTTAACAAAAAACTTTTGATTGGTGTCCTCAACTTGGACCATAGCTTCATTGAACCGTGCAATAATTGCTTCAACACTCCATCTCTGTTTGTTTTATATCAAACAAATCTGCTACCTCCCAATGTCTTATCTTATTGGTTGCGAACTGGGATTCAAAGGCGGCTACTAAGTCTGCAAACGATGTTATCGAGCGTGGTGGGAGACTAGAGAACCATCTCATCGCTACCCCCCTCAATGTGCCTGAGAAGAGTTCCAACTTAGTAGATCATTTCCACCATTGATGTAAACCTGGGACTGGAAAGCTTGTATGTGTAAGCATGGATCTTGTGAACTGTCAAATGGATCTACCACTAGCTCCCTAAAGTGCGGTGGAATAAGGGTATGGTCAATTTGTTCATTAAATGGCAAGCCCCATGTCACTCGGGGTGGGGTGGGTCAAAACGTCCCTCGACACCCTAGAGACACTCCAGCTGCTACTTCAGTTTAGCCTCCTGCTCTTCAGCTCCCTTAAATTCCTCCTCGTGGCGCTTTTCTGCCTCGTCCTGCCTTTTTGTTTCCTCCTTGGTCAGGCAAGCCTATTCCTCACTTCTTTCATGTAGGGAGGCCACCTCTCGAAGTAACCTTTGTAGGGTATCTTCCTCCTCGTTGGAGTAACTTGCTTGATTCCTTGTTACAAGCATAGTTGCTTCTTGTCTTTAATCTTCCTCTATCATTTGGTGTAGTTCTGAACACGGTAGACACCAATGTTCTGGTTTGCACATAGAATACAGAATTAGCAACATGTCTCTTTTTTCGTGCCTTATAGATATATATATATATATATATATATATGTACAAGCCATTTTCTTATTTTCTCTCTCCTTAGTCAGACTTTTCCTTTTTCTGCCTCTTAACAGCCCAATGTCCTATACAAAGATATAAACTGTGCTAGAGGCAAAACGGCGTGCATGAGGTACGTCTGTTGCTGTTACAGGATATTAAATGCTAGTGTACGGTTCACTCAGACTCGACTGCTAGGATGGACTGACTCAATTGTCGGGATGGACTCAACTGTTTGGATGGACTCAACTTCCAAGACGGACTCAATTGGTCGGAATGGACTCAACTGTCAGGATAGACTCAACTCGCTAGGACAGACTCGATTGGCCAATATAGACTCGGCAAACGGGAAGGGTTGAAGGCTAACTGGTACACAGCTCCCCAAATACTGAATGAAGCGATAGACACTTTGAATTAGAGGGTTCACCAGAAGGGATTTAATTGGCTGATCGACCTTTTAAAATCATGATTTAAGAAATAATTAAGATCTTGTGTTAATGTAAACAAAATGAGTAGTAGTTGTATCAAGAAAGTGACCTTCTTATATACTTTCAACCTGTCATACCCCAAAGCAGTCTGGGGCCCAAAACCTTATCGCACATCTCAACCAGACATTGCTAAAATCAGGACAGTCCAAGCCGAACCAATCTCGGCCCAATTAACCTATTTTGGGCCTGAATTATCCTTAAACTATCCAGGACAGGATCAACCGCTGCGGGAAACAAGAGTTAACCGCTGCGAAAGATAAGGGACAACCGCTGTGGGAAGTTGATTGTCGGATACTTGGTAACTTCCAGTAACTTCCCCGTTGATTGCAGAAAAGAGGAACTTCTGGAACCGGTTCTAAGGCCTATATAAAGCCTTCGGATACAAGAGTAAGGGGACTTGTTTTTTTTAGAGAGAAGGAGAAAGGAAAGAAAAAAAAAAGAGATGTAAATGGGCCGCAATACAAAGAAAAACCAGGTAGACCACCCAAGATTTGTAAGAGGAAGCACAAGTCATTTCAAGAAAGAGATCAAATACCTTCGAAATCTGGGTAAGTAAAGTAATGAATTATTGCATCATTTTCTAGGCTAATTTTGATTCCATTCTGGTAGAAATAATCATTCCCGTCCATACCATTCTAGGCCTCTCCACGAGGCTGAATTCATTCTATCGTTGCAAACTGGTGAAAGTGATCTTCCCTTTTTGCATAAATAAAGTCGAATCCATTTCAGTCCCATCAGGACCGAATTCACTTCGGTCTTGTCAAGACCCGAGTTCATTTTGACCCAATACTTTCCAATCACTTTCTAACGTTTATCGCCTAGCCGATCTCATTTCAATCCAATAACGATAATCACACTCTGAAATATTTAATAAATAAATATTTTTAAACATAAATAATACTATAATTAAAATTCCTAATAATATATTTTTAAATATATAAATTATGTTTTAAATTTACGATAAGTAGATTATATTTAAATATGAGTAATTTAAAAAAAATATTAAATTCCAATTTAAAAATAAAAATGACAGACTAAAAATTAAAAAAATCCAAAAAACAAACTTGTTCTAATCAGTTAAGAAAAAAATTATAAAAAGTTAACAATAAAAGTTTAAATCAAAAAATTAAAACTACAATTTTAAAACTAAACAGTAATTCTAATTTTAACTTTATTTGCCATAGGAAAGCCATTATATTTTAAAGAAAATCATAACAAGCAAATAACAGTTTCTTTTATAGCTTCGTAATTCACTAACAGTTTGTAAAACTATGATGCGGGAGTTTTTAATAAGACTCCTCACATGGTAGGAGAGGAGGAGCTAGCGCCTTGTGAGACTAGGACAAAGTTCAGCATTAAGGATAGTGTTTTCTAGCTTTATATCAGTGTATGATCCAGTCTCTGCACTTCTCCTTATGGTAATTTAATCCCCTTGCCGTTCCCAGTGGAATTTGGTATCTCATTTTTCAGTTCAACACCTTAAAGTTCTTTTTGTAGTGTCTCTATTCTGCTATCTTGATGACAATTTAGTTGCCCAAGTAAATTGATAATGACAAATACTACTTATACCTTGTTTGTGTAGAAACTTGTGATTGAGTTTTCATTTTTCATATTTTGTTGAATGTAACTATGTAATAGCATATATTAAAAAATTTTAAGACTTGATAATAAATTAAAGCATGCTAAAAAGACATTTATCAGTAAAACTTATGTAATGTAATTGAGGAAGCATGACCAAAATTTAACTACAATTGTTTAATGCATTGTACTAAAATTATAAAAGATATTATTTAATAACTATATGTTCAATCTTCAAATTTTCAATCAGTACCCTCACCAATTTAATAAGTGATCCAATTTTATGGATTTTAGTGATCAATTCTGGCAACGATATTTACAGTCAAAGGTGGTCGTTCACCATTAAGCAGATGCAGAGCAAAAATATTGTCGGATTTTGATTATTAGTGCAACGATTGAAATTGCTAGCCACCATCAAGGACCGCAGAATATGGCCAGATTCAAGCATTTAATGACAGCTGATAATGTTTAGTGGTGAAGGTGTATGCCTATGTTCATTGACAGTGATGTCATGATGATTGGTTAATGACATATATTAAAATAAATAATACGAGGAATAGCTAGAGTCAAGCGTCTAATCATGATGATGACTAATGACAAAATAATAAAGTATTGCTTTTTTAGATATTTTTATAATACAAAGTCATGCTACATAATTTTTTTCTTTATCTATTACTTTATCTTTTGTTTTCCTGTAAAAATTGTATTTAATTTAAATATATTTTTAAATATAAATTATCACATTGGATGACTTTTTAATTTTTAATAATTATTTTTAAAATTTGTATTCATAAAAAAATTTAATTGACTGATAGTATAAAATGTTATACACTTATTTAATGTTTTTTGTGTGAAAATAATAAATAAATAAATAAAATAAAAATATTAAACTTTAATCATTTGTTTAAAAAAGAAAAAGAAAAAATTATTTCTGTGAAACTTATAAAAAAAATACTTTCCCCTTAGCAGGAAATATAAAAGATAAACGATCTCTTTTTTTATATTTTAGTTGCTTAAAATATTAAATATTTTCATAATATAAAAAAATATTTGACAATTTTCATTAATTAAACATTCAAATTGATAATACTAATATATATTATGATTCAAATTAATTATTAAGACTAACATATATATTTTAATAAATAAATTTGTAAAATAGTTAAAATTTTCAAAGTTGGCTTGTCTTGCAATGGTCAGGAAATACAACACATCAATATAAAATAAATTTAAAACTTTATTTTCAATGTTAAAGTTTAATGAGGATGTTCAATTAAAATTCTAAATGTTCAAAATGTGTTAGCTACTAATGAGAGTGTGTCTTGAGTGATAGAAAAAAATAATAAGACACATGCAATGATACCACAACACAGTGGATATAAATTCTACTAACTTGCAAGAAAATCCAAGGAGTAACCAGAAATAAGAATGATAGTAATGATGGAAGAATCACCGCAAGAGACACCAATATTTTTAACGTGGAAAAATCTCCTCCACGTGAGAAGTAAAACTCACGGGTTGTCCAGACCAAAGAAATCAATCCACTATAATCAAATAAGGATATAAGAATGTTCAAGTCAAAAACAATATTTGTTCATACAACCAATCAATACAAGCAAAACTTGCAGATGAAGAACAAGATGAAGGAACAAGAAAATAAATAACCCATAAAATTGAGCTACTGTGCGAATACTATTTCTAATAACATAGACCTCCAAATAAAGATCCGAACGGTCATAATATATTACTACATGTGTTAAACCTTCTATAAAATTTCTAACCCGATCCAACGGTTAACAAAGTAGATATTGCAATTTTAACATGATTGTTCTGTGTTGAGATGAAAACAAAACACCTTTTTCTCTTTCTCTTTCTCTTTCTCTCCCCCTCTCTCTTCTCTCTTTTGCCTTGTGAAAACCACTTTCTCTCGATCTATGTTTCTATGTGTCTCTTTGTGTCTACTCAATCTGACCCCTTCTCCTCTTATAAAGAGAGACCTAGCGGGCTTGAGAGTATTGAACTTTTGTCCACATAGTTGGGAGCCCAAAAATAACCCAACATATCTCCCCCATCACAACTATATGGAGGTAATAGCTAGTCTGGCGATCTCACAACAAGCTTCAAACTTCCCTCTTGGAACTTCCTTAGTTATCATATCGGCACCATTATCATCAGTATGAACTTTAGCCAACTCAAGATGAATTGCACTATGACTATCACAGAATAACCAATGTTTATCCTCCTGAACAAAACCAAGCTCTTCCTTGGTAATGGACAAAGTAACACACTTCTGTAATTTAGATTGCCAAGCCTTTTGTCTTTCCTCACTCTCCATGGACTCTTGGTAACATTCAAATTCTTCTCCATTTGTCAAGGTCACATACTCATTATCAGAAGTATACCTTGTAAATTATTGTCTCTCCCTATTAAACCTCCTGAGTTGAAATGGAAGTGGTTTGAGAGCATCACCCAGATTTTCATCTTGTGACATCTCTCGTTCCTCTTCAGCATCATCATTAAGAGGAACATCAAAACCATCCCCAAGCTAATCACCATAATTATGTTGCTCACCATTCTAAACAATGTCTTTAATGGTTTGATCTTCCATGAATTGTACATCACGGCTTCTAACAAGTCTCAACAAGATAATACATCCTGTAACCATACTCATCGTGACCATACTGAATGAAGATACATTGCCTAGTCTTCATATCCAACTTGGATCTTTCATCCTTTGGAACATGCACAAAGGCCTTACGATCGAAGACTCGCAAATGATCATACTTGACATCTTTGTCAAACCAAATCTTGTTTGGTACCTCAGTATTCAAAGCAACTACAGGACTGAGATTAATAACATGCACTGCTGTGTAAAGTGCCTCACCCCAGAAATGCTTAGGTAACCTTGCTTCAAAAAGCATACACCTAACTCTCTCAATCAATGTCATGTTCATCCTCTCTGCTAAGCCATTCAACTGGGGAGTTTTAGGAGGAGTCTTTTCATGTCTAATACCCTATTGCTTACAATATACATCAAATGGTCCACGGTATTCACCACCATTATTAGAACGAATATATTTTACCTTCTTGCTTGATTGTCTCTCAACCAAAGCCTGTAATTGTTTGAACTTCTCTAACACTTGGTCCTTTGTCTTCAAAACATAGACCTAGAACTTCCTAGAACAATCATCAATAAAGGTAACACAATAAAGCGCACCACTAAATGACTTTATCTTCAATGGGCCACAAACATCAAAATGCACCAATGCTAGCAACTCTAACTTCCTTGAGGGAGGATGCTTCTTAAAGGATACTCTAGTCTGCTTACCAGTCATGCAATAAGAACACTTCTCCAACTCTGCATTCTTCAATCCTAGAAGCATGTCCTTTTTGGCTAAACAATTCAACTCTTTTTCACTGATATGACTAAGTCTTCGGTGCCATAAATATGCTTCAATATCCATGACATTCACACTATCTTTAGCAACCAAAGCTTTTGTCCAATACAGTTTAGAAATTTTCTCCCCTCTGGCCACAACCAAGTTACCTTTGGTGAGTTTCCATTTTTCATGACCAAAGTGATTATCATAACCACCATCATCAAGCATATGCACAGATATCAAGTTAAAGCGAACATTTGAAGCATATTTGACTCCTCTAAGCCATAATTGCATTCTTGTGTTGATTTGCAAGCAAACATCACCAACACCGATCACCTTGGTTACACCATCATTACCCATCTTCAACACTCCAAAATCACCTACAATGTAAGATGTAAAGAACTCCTTCCTTGATGTAACATGCAGTGTAGCATCGCTATCAATAATCCACATGGTCTCATTAGATACAAAATTAACCAACTCAAAGTCTCAAAAAATGACAAGATCATCACATGTAGCAGTAGTGACACGATCATCATCATCATCATCATCCTTCTCTTTTTGACTTACCCTTTTGCCTTTGTTACCCTTTTTGTCTTTGTTCTCCTTTTTTCACAAGAAACAATGTTTCTGTATATGCCCTGTTTTGTGACAATAGTGACACCCCACATTCTTGTATCTGGACTTGGATTTACTTCTACTCTTTTCTCTTTCCTTTTTCTGACTTCTCCCCCTATTTTCAGTGACAAGTACCTCAAATTGAGATGAAGAACCTTGTATCTTTCTTCTCATCTCCTCATTAAGGATGCTACCCTTTACCATTTGCAAAGAGACAACACCATTAGGGGCTAAATTTGTGATAGAGACCTTAAAAGTCTCCCAAGACTCAGGTAAAGAATTCAAGAGTACTAATCCCAAAATCTCATCTTCAAACTTGATGTCCATTCCTGATATCTGATCAATAATTCTTTGAAATTCATTCAAGTGATCTAGTAGTGAAGCGCCTCCTTGAACTTCAAACTCACAATAGAATTCAACAAAAATAATTTGTTGTTTCCACATTTTGAGGCATACAGAGATTCAATCTTCTCCCAAAAAGTCCTAGCATGTATCTTACTTACAATGTGATTATAAACATTATCATCCACAAAAAGTCGGATAAAACCACATACCTGTTGATGCTCAAAGTCCCATTCTTCATCAAACATAGATTTTGGCTTTTGAGCAGCAAAAACATGAAGATGCATTTTCTTCACAAATAATAAATCTTTCATCTTTTCTTTTCACAAGTGATAATTAGTATCATCCAGACTCATCATTTTATTTATATTACTCTCCATTCTTCTAGCAACTAGAACACCCTTCAAACTAGAGAGTTCTGATACCACTCTGATAATGAAAAGGTAATAAGATACTGAAAACGCAGCGGATATAAATTTTCCTAACTTGCAAGAATCTCCAAGAACCACAAATAAGAATATAATAATAATGAGAAGAATCACGCAAAAGACACAAATATTTTTAACATGGAAAAATCCCCTCAACGTGAGAAGTAAAAACCACGGGTTGTCCATACCAAAGAAATCAATCCACTATAATCAAATAAGGATACAAGAGTCTTCAAGTCAAGAACAGTATTTGTTCATACAACCAATCAGAACAAGCAAGCAAGCAAAACTTATATATGAAGAACAAGATGAAGGAACAAGAAAATAAAGAACCCACAAAATTGAGCTACTATGCGAACACGATTTCTCACGCCACAAACTTCCAAATAAAGATCCGAATTGTCAGGATGTAGAACTACATGTCTTGAATCTGCTGTCAAATTTCTAGCCCGATCCAACAATTAACGAAGTACATATTACAATTTTGACGTGACTATTTTGGGTTGAGATGAAAACATAACATCTTCCTTTTCTCTTTCACTCCCTTTCTCTCTTCTCTCTTTTTCCTTGTGAAAATTCACTCTCTCTCAATCTATGGTTTTATGTGTTCTATTTAATCGACCCTTTCTCCTCTTATAAAGAGAGACCTAGGGAATTTGAGAATATTAAACTTTTGCCCATATAGTTAGGAGTCCAAAAATAACTCCACATTGAGAGTTGAAATGCTTAATCAAGATTTGAGTTATTTATTTATTGTTAGAGTAGGGTGTATGATTTTAGTATTATCTCTATTTGTATTTTTATTTATTTTAAATGGTCACAATACATACTAGAGAGTGTCATTTATTTTGAATTATAACTATGAAAGAAATTGGGAGAAAAAAATTATTCTTTTGTATAGTTTCACTTCAATCTTTACTTTTAATCTAAAAAAATTTTAAATTTAAATTTTGTGAAGAATAAAACTGAAAACTAAAAATCACGTGATTCATTTCAAATTAGTTGTTTATAATCAATTAAAGTATAATGGATTAAACAAAATACTTAAATATGGTAAAGTATTTGGTGTTGGATTTCAACAAATAAAATAAAAAAAAATTGTGACGAACTGCGTAATTGATTCACGGAGTTCATTTTATTATAAAAACTAAAAGCACGGGAAAATTTTCCAAAAAGTATGACCAACGCATGTATTTTAGATAATTTTTTCTTATGTATATATAAGAATCGAACTTAAAAATCTGAATGTATGCTATCAAATTTTTTTACTGGATCTATTTTAGTAGATATATGTTAAAGAAACTAAAAGTAAAAAGATTCAAAAATAGGGAATAAATTGATATCTAGGCCTAGATGTTTTTATCACAAAATAGATAATTTGTAAAAAATATTCTGAAATAAAAAACATTTCACTCATTTTAAATTGATTGATTTTTAAAGTTTTATTCACACATTAACAAAAATAATTACTCTAAATTTTTTAATGGGACAAATAATTACTCTAAAATAATAATAATTATTAGAAAATAAAATTAAAATAAAATTTTAATATTTTATTAAACATTAAAAACGATAATTAATATTTCTATTTAATACTAAATTTTAGTCAATCCTCATAAAATTGAAGGAATATAGTAGAATTGTTGGTACTCCAAGATGATAATAATTATAAAGTATAAAGCAAAGGGAGACATCTTTATGTCAATTGTCAACTCAACATTTTAAAATTTATCCGCTCAATAATTAGTAACATATAAAAATATATCCGAAAAGTGATCCAGCAGTCAAACACGCCTCTGCCACGTAAGATCACTAGAAGACAGAAGTCACCGACAGCGGCTGAGAAGTGTTTTTTGTTTTAATTTGCCTTCTCTAAATTATGATTATGTAAAAATCATAAAAAATATTTTTTGGTTCTCTATAATTTATTTTTTTTTAAATTTTAAAACTAAATGTGCACTAACTAGAAAGTGCATAATTTAACATCTGAAAGAGTTATTTATGTTATTTTAATTTTTAAAAGTAAAAACATATAAAATGTGATTTTAAAAATATTAACATGTTAATAAATTTAACCTATCAAATTGTCACCCACTTACCTGTAAATATTATTATTTCTCAAGTGTCTGTAAGTGTAGACAAAACATTTCGTAAATCAAATATTAGTTATTCTTTTTCAGAAACCAAATTATATATTAACTTTTACCTACAATTTTGTAATAATTATAGTATAAAATATTCTTAAAAATAAATTTTTTAGTCAAGATTGGAATATTTAATATATGAAAATTTAAAATTATAAATACAAAATATTATTTATTAATTTAAAGTATATTTTATGAATACGTATTAATAATTTCTATTCCAAATCAACATTGAGAGAGCCAAAGTCTTCAAGACATTTGATGTCTACCCAATTATCTGACTAGCCTAATGAGATATTAGGATGATGAACCGAGAAGTACCTAATCGAAATTCGGAAAAATATCAAATATCAACCCCAAAAATCATGGAAGTCACGAAAATGTATTGTTTTAGATTTTAGAGTTAAAAATGAAATTATGTGTTTGGGTTGGTAGGGAGTTTTATATATTTTATTTTTAAATATAATTTTTAAAATAAAACGTGATGGAATAAAATGGAATTGAAATAATATGTTGATGTCTAACTTGGTGATTGCTCCCATAACAAATAGTACTAAAGTAAATTGTTGACATGGTGGATTGATGTTGAGGTGCACATGACACCAACATAAATTATTATCATGGTGTGGATTATGTTGCTCCTGATATCGAATATTTTTTATTTTTGAAATTTCAGACAACAAAAAAAATTGAGTGTTGAAGTTTGTCAAATTTGAATGCAAAGGACAAAAATTGTAATTTAATTCTTTTAAAACGTTATTACATCAACAATTCTGTTTAATATTATGTCCATTGTCACGTCAAGGTTAAATGGTCACATTTATAATCCACACCAATATTACTCATCATATAAGTGTTGAAATAGTCACGTCAATTATTCATCAATGACAAAGGATCATCTACTAACATCCTGACAAATTTTGCAAAATTAAGAATGAGAAAAAATGTGTTGAAAAAATCTAGAGAAAAAATATGTAAAATCGTAAAAGATACGTGACAAAATGTATAATTAAGTTAAATATATATATGATATGAATTAACCACTTATTAGTGTTGAAGATAATTTTTAAAAAGATAATTTTAAAATATAATAATTTTTAGTAAATAATATAATAGTTGTATTTAAACTAAAGATGAGGAAGTAGATAAGATTGTGAGAGAGTGGTCTTGATTGATGTTGGAAGTCCAAATTTTTTTTATGATTTTTTTTTTCTTTTAGCTTCCATTCTTGTTTTTGTGTGAGTTTTTTTTTATAGGACTCATTAGTCTTACTCTTCTCCTTTCTTATATTTAGTTTTTGAATACTTATCAATAGAGAGAGAGGAATAGTGTAGTCTAGTTTTTAGATTTTGAAAAATAAGCTTCATTTACATGACGTTATCTGCAAACAAACATTAATTACTTCAACTTATCTTTATTATTTTTCTAGGCCAGTCAATGGACTCTTCGATTTGCTGGATCCCGAACTTGTACAGTCACGAATTTTAATTAAACGTAAAAAGTCAAATAAATTAACCGAATGAAAGAAAAAAGAAAACATGAAGAAAAAAAACGTAGCATAACAGTGAACGAAAAAGAGAAGACAGGTAGGGACAGAGAGACACAAGAGTAAAGGCGGCTAATGTTATTGTTAGTTCATCCCTTCCCTAGTTGCCTTCCTATTCTTTCGCCTTTGTACTGTTCCGTCTGCTGATATTTTTCACTATCATTTTATTTTTTTCTATTTAAACCTCACCTTACTCTACTTTTCCACACATCTCTTCTCTCTATTCACTACAATTTCAGTTTTGTTTTGGTGATTTACATTTACATACGTACACCCATCATGGCCATGAAACGTGCAGCTTCCTCTGCTGTTCGCTCCCTCCTTGCCTCCTCTTCCACCTTCACCAGGAACATTCATGTAAGCTTAATCAAATGTTACAAATAATTGCATATTCTTTTTCTCAATTTTAATATAGAATTTTTTACAAAATGTTTCTAAGAAACACTATTCTTTCCTAAGAACATGAGTTTATCATTTAATACATAAATCAACAAACACAGTGTTTTAATTAGTATTTTTGAGTTAAATAAAGATATAATTAGAATAAATATTTCAAGAGAATATTATCATTTATAATAATTATATTTAGCTAGAGTAGAATTGTATAAGATATACGTGATTTATATTTTAATTTAGCATTTCTTGTTGGAGGTTCCTTTTTCTTCAATAATCGGAGGTGCGATCTGGAACTGTGAAGTTGTTGCCCTGTCTCTTTCTTGTATGCGTGATCCGTGTACTTGTGATTCGTTCACCTAATATCGCTACTACACGTGGTTTAGTTCACCCCTCAAACTTAGTTCATCAAATTTGGGCTTAAATATATTTGGAGCATGTAGTTGGAAAAAACAATGAAAGTGTATAGTCCAGCCCAGTTTTCATAATAAGAGATTATTTTATTATACGAAAGAAAAAGTAATATAATTGTTTAATGTTTGACACAATTTGACTTTTGCATAAAAATAAATGTGTTATTTATTTGTAGAACTGACCATGGTTAATTTTGCTTATGCAAGAGTATGATTAATGTTGAATTGTTGAACTTGGTTGATGCATGACCCGGATGAAAATTTTTGTTCCTTGAATAGGCTCCAGGTGAAAAGAAGAAGATTGTGGGGGTGTTCTACAAAGGGAATGAGTATGCTAAATTGAATCCCAATTTTGTGGGATGTGTTGAAGGAGCATTGGGTATTCGTGAGTGGCTGGAATCACAGGGCCATCAGTACATCGTCACTGATGACAAAGAAGGACCCGATTCTGGTAGTTACTATCTTCCTAACATTATTAACTCATTATGTTCATACTTGAGGATACCTTAATGAATTTATGTTGTGGCTGGCTATTTGTTGAACTGGTGCAGAACTTGAGAAACACCTTTCTGATGTGAATGTCCTCATATCTACTCCATTTCACCCTGCCTATATCACTGCTGAAAGAATTAAGAAAGCCAAAAAATTGGAGCTGCTTTTGACAGCTGGCATTGGTTCTGATCACATTGATCTCAAAGCTGCAGCTGCTGCTGGTTTAACTGTGGCGGAGATCACAGGAAGCAATGTGGTCTCGGTTGCAGAGGATGAACTCCTCAGAATCCTGGTTCTAGTGAGGAATTTCTTGCCAGGGTATCACCAGGCTGTTAATGGGGATTGGAATGTTGCTGCCATTGCACACAGAGCTTATGATCTTGAAGGCAAGACTATAGGAACTGTTGGTGCTGGCCGAATTGGGAAGCTTTTACTCCAGAGGTTGAAGCCTTTTAACTGTAATCTTCTCTACTATGATCGTCTTAGGATCAATCCCGATTTGGAGAAAGAGATTGGAGTTAAGTTTGAGGAGGAACTTGATGCAATGCTTCCAAAGTGTGATGTCATTGTTATCAACATGCCTCTCACTCAACAAACTAAGTATGTATACTTCTCATATTTCAACCAATCCAAATTATTATTTCCCACTTCCCACTCATGACTAGTGAGTGACCAACCTTTTTTGTTATTCAGAGGATTGTTTGACAAAAATAGAATTGCCAAGTGCAAGAAAGGTGTCGTGATTGTTAACAATGCTCGAGGGGCAATTATGGATACACAGGCAATTGTCGATGCTTGCTCTAGTGGCCACGTTGCAGGTAATTCTAATACCATCATAATTTCTTAGATGCTAAATTCATTTCATTTATGTGCTTTCATCCAACAACTTAATTAGGCTTTTGGTTTAGTTGGTTCATGACACCAAAAACTTTTTTCAATTGTTGTTTGTTACTGATCAAAATAATATTCTTGTTTATTAATATCCCTTTTTAAGTATTTTAGAGGTGAGAGAAATCTACGTCATCCTTGTCATTGCTAATTTTTTCATCCCCTTTCTGAATCTGTTATTTGTATAGGTTACGGTGGGGATGTTTGGCCCATACAACCAGCTCCAAAGGATCATCCATGGCGCTACATGCCAAACCATGCCATGACTCCTCATATTTCTGGCACCACCATTGATGCACAGGTATTTTAATTAGATTCTATATGCTTGCATTTTGTGCCTAATTTACTTATTTCACTTGGTAGAACACTAATATCAATAACAAACCAAACTTGTTCAGTTACGTTATGCTGCTGGGGTCAAAGATATGCTTGATAGGCACTTCAGGGGTGAAGACTTTCCAGAACAAAACTACATAGTCAAGGAGGGTCAACTTGCTAGCCAGTACCGCTGAAGATTGCTGTGTATCAATGTGCCCTTAGAGTCTTCTGTTTCTATGGCCATCCGATGAGCAAATAAAGATCTAGAGGCTACTCTGATTGTATAATGTACTTGTTCCCTTGAATTTCAACTCCTTTAATTCATCTCACAAATAAAATTGGAAGTAACACTATGTATTCATCTTGTGTTTTTCGAATTTGAATGTACTACGTAATATTCACCAGGTCATATATATATATATATATAAAGGAAAATTACTATTTTAACCATAAATATTATATTTAAGAAATATAATATATATAAACTTAATATAATTAAATATTATATTCATTAAGTATAATTTTATTAAATTTAATATACAGTACAAAAAATTCAATTGCAGATTTTCTTATAATTTTTTTTATCGCAAGAATTTCATGCAAATTGTGTTGAATTATTTTTGAGCTCCCAATTATGTAGACAAAAGTCCAATTCTCTCAAGCTCACTAAGTCTCTTTTTATAAGAGTAGAAGATGTTAGATTGAGAGACAAACATACAAACACATAAAAATATAATGATTGAGAGAGAGTGAATTCTCACGACCAAAAGAGAGAAGAGAAAGAGAGAGAAAGAGAGAGAAAGAAAGAGTTATACTTTCATCTCTACATAGATCAACACGACGTCAAAATCATAATATTTTCTTAATTAACAGTTGGGTCGGGTTGGAAATTTGACAGCAAATTCAACACACATAGTTCTTCATCTTGATCGTTTTGTTCTTGATTTGAAAATTTGTGGTGTAAGACATCGTGCTCGTACAATAACATGATTTTGTGAGTTCTTCATTTTCTTCTTTCTCATTTCTTGCTCTTCGTTTGTAAGCTTTGTTGCTTGATTGAGTTGGTTGATTGTATGCACAAATTTGTGCTCTTGATTGAACACTCTTGTACTTCTATTTGATCATAGTGGATTGATTTCTTTGGTATGTACAACCCGTGGTTTTTATCTCTCAGTTGAGGGTTTTTCCATGTTAAAAATATTAGTGTCTCTTGCATGATTCTTATTTGTGATTACTCATTAGAGATTCTTGCAAGTTAGGGAATTTATATCCCGCTACGTTGTTGCATCATGTATGTACTTTACTATTTTATCCCCAGCAGAGTGGTATCAAAGCCTGGTTTGAAGGATGTTTTACTTGCTAAAATAATGGAGGGTAGTACAAATAGAATGCTGAATCTGAATGGTATTAATTATCACTTGTAGAAAGGGAAGATGAAAGATTTATTATTTGTGAAGAAAATACATCTTCCTATTTTTGCTACTCAGAAGCCAGAATCTATGTTTGATGAAAAATGAGACTTTGAGCATTAACAAGTATGTGGTTTTATCCAACTTTTGGTGGATGATAATGTTTATAATCACATTGCAAGTGAGATATATGCCAAGACTTTGTGAGAGAAGATTGAATCTCTATATGCCTCAAAGTGTGGGAACAACAAATTATTTTGGTTGAATTCTATTGTGAGTTTGAAGTTAAAGAAGACACTTCATTGTCAGATCACTTGAATGAATTTTAAGGAATTATTGATCAGATGTCAGAAATGGACATCAAGTTTGAAGATGAGATTTTGGGATTACTACTCTTGAATTCTCTACCTGAGTCTTGACAGAATTTTAAGGTCTCTATAACAAATTCAACCCCTAATCGTGTTGTCTCTTTACAAATGGTAAAGGATAATGTACTTAATGAGAAGTTGAGAAGGAAGACACAAGGTTCTTCATCTCAATTTGAGGTACTTTTCAATGAAAATAAGGGGAGAAGTCAAAAAAAGGAAAGAGAAAAGAGTATAAGTAAATCCAAGTCCAAATACAAGAATGTGGAGTGTCATTATTGTCACAAAACATGACATATACAGAAGCATTGTTTCTTGTGGGAAAAGGAGGACAAAGACAAAAAGAGTAAGTCAAAAGAGAAGGATGATGATGATGATGATGATCGTGTCACTACTGTTATAGGTGATGATCTTATCATTCTTCGAGACTTTGAGATGGTTAATCTTGTATCCGATGAGAGCATGTGGATTATTGATAGTGGTGTTACACTACATGTTAAGCCAAGGAAGGAGTTCTTTGCATCTTACACCTCAGGTGATTTTGGAGTGTTAAAGATGGATAATGATGGTGTGACCAAGGTGATCGGTGTTGGTGATGTTTGCTTGCAAACCAATACGGGAATGCAATTATGGCTTAGAGGAGTCAAACATGCTCCAGATGTTCGCTTCAACATAATATCTGTGCATATGCTTGATAATGGTGGTTATGATAATCACTTCGGTTATGAAAAATTGAAACTCACCAAAGGTAACTTGGTTGCGGCCAGAGGGGGGGAAATTTCTAAATTGTATTAGACAAAAGCTTTGGTTGCTAAAGATAGTGTGAATGCAATGGATATGTAGGCATCTTTATGGCACCGAAGGCTTATTCATATAAGTGAAAAGGGTTGAATTGTTTAGGCAAAAATGATATACTTCTAGGATTGAAGAATGCAAAGTTAGAGAAGTGTTCTCAATGCATGGCTAGTAAGCAGACTATAGTATCCTTTAAGAAGCATCCTCCTTCAAGGAAGTCAGAGTTGTTAGAATTGCTGCATTCTGATTTTTTGGCCCATTGAAGGTAAAGTCATTTAGTGGTGTACTTTATTTTGTTACCTTTATTGATGATTTTTTCAAGAAGCTTTGGGCTTATATTTTGAAGTCAAAGGACCAAGTGTTAGAGAAGTTCAAACATTTCCAGGCTTTGGTTGAGAGACAATCAGGCAAGAAGGTGAAATGTATTCGTTTTGACAATGGTGGTGAGTATTGTGGACCCTTTGATATATATTGCAAGCAGTAGGGTATCAGACATGAAAAGACTCCTCCTAAAACTCTTCAGTTGAATGACTTAGAAAAGATGATGAATATGACATTGATTGAGAGGGTTAGGTGCATGCTTTCTGAAGCAAGGTTACCTAAGCATTTCTGGGATGAGGCATTTTACACAAAAGTGCATGTTTTTAATCTTAGTCCTATAGTTTCTTTGAATATTGAGGTGCCAGACAAGATTCAGTTTGGTAAAGATATCAAGTATGATCATTTGCAGGTCTTCGGTTCTAAGACCTTTTACATGTTCCAAAGGATGAAAGATTCAAGTTGGATATGAAGACTAAGCAGTGTATCTTCATTAGATATGGTCATGAGTATGGTTACAGGATGTATGATCCTGTTGAGAAGAAACTTGTCAGAAGTCATGATGTGCAATTCATGGAAGATCAAACCATTGTAAACATTGATAAGGTAAAGAAATCAACACCTAAGAAAGACAATAGTTTGTCTGAAATTGATCTAATTTTGATGTTTGAACATGATTTATATACTGCTAATAATAATGTTCAAAATGGTGAGCAACATAATTATGTTGGTGATAAGCAACTTGAAGATGGTTTTGATGTTCCTCTTGATGATGATGCTGAAGAGGAACAAGCGATGTCACAAGATGAGAAGCTGGATGATGCTCCTGAACCACCTCCAGTCCAACTCATGAGGTTTAATAAGAAGAGACAATAATCTACAAGATATACTTCTGATGAGTATGTGACCTTGATAGATGGAGAATAACCTGAATGTTACCAGGAGTTCATGGAGAGTGAAGAAAGGCAAAAGACTTGGCAATCTAAATTGCAGAAGTGTGTTGCTTTGTCCACTACCAAGACAGAGCTTGGTTTTGTTCAGGACGAATATTTGTTATTATGTGACAGTTAGAGTGCAATTCATCTTGGTAAGAATTCAACTTTTCATTCTAGATCCAAACATGTTGATTTGAGGTATTATTGGATACATGATGCATTGGATGCTAAGCTGTTAGAGTTGACTAAAGTTCATACTAATGATAATGGTGCTGACATAATGACCAAGATGGTTCCAAGAGAAAAGTTTGAAGCTTGTTGTGAGATCGCCAAACTAGTGATCACCTCCACATAGTTGTGATGGGGGAGATATGTTGAGTTATTTTGGGGTTCTCAACTATGTGGACAAAAGTCTAATACTCTCAAGCTTGCTAGGTCTCTCTTTATAAGAAAAGAAGGGGTTAGATTGAGAGACACACATAGAGACACACAAAAACACAGTGATTGAGGGAGAGAGGGTTTTCACAGCCAAAAGAGAGAGAAAGAAATAGTTCTACTTTCATCTTTTGCACATATCAGCATGACGTTAAAATCATTATATCATTTTCATTAACCGTTGGATTGGGTTGAAAGTTTGAAACAAGTTCAACACATATAGTTCTTCATTTTGACCGTTCGAATCTTGATTTGGAAGTATATGGTGTGAGACATCATGCTCGTACAATAACATGATTTTTTTGTGAGTTCTTCATTTTCTTGTTTCTCGTTTCTTACTCTCCATTTGTAAATTTTGTTGTTTGATTGAGTTGGTTGGTTGTATGCACAAATTTGTGTTCTTGATTGAACACTCGTGTATTCCTATTTGATCATAGTAGATTGATTTCTTTCGTCTAGATCAACCATGATTTTTACCTCTCACGTTGAGAGGGTTTTTCCATAATGTTTGTTGCGTGTTTCTTCTCATTGTTGTTGTCATTCTTATTTATTATTACTCCTTAAAGATTCTTACAAGTTAAGAAAATTTATGTGAACTACATTGTTACATCATTACATCAACTTTATTTCTTTTTCTCCATCAAATTGTACATCACATTAATAAGAAGAATGAAAAGTCAAAAATACCTCTTTTTAATATTGATTTGGTGAAGGCTTTTGATTAGTAGATTGGAAATTCCTACAATTTACTTTTAACAAAGTTTGGATTCCCACATCATGGGAGAACTTATCATAAATCGTATAACTACATTCTCCCTTGTTTGTGAAGTGGAATAACGGAAAATATATATAATTATTTTTATTGTTTATTTTAGTTATATATAATTATTTATTTTAATTATATATATAATTGTTATTTAACATGATATTTACGTGTGAAGAAAAAGTAAAAAAAATTATATATTAATTAAATAAAAAAAATTACAATAAGTAAAGAATACATCTCATAAGTAATTATAACCAAACTAACTAATAATTATATTTAATTACCTTTAACTATCATTAATAATAATAAACATTATATTACACGTATATTTATCCTATTAATTTTTATAATAAATAATTAATAATTCTCCTTTATATAATTTGAAATTAATTAATAAAATAAAATTACTCTACACTGTCCAAGAAAATTTTTAAACTTTAAATTGTATATTATAAATATAAAATATAAATTTAAATATATTTATTTAATATAGTTTTAATTATAATATAATTTATATTTAAATATATTTATTTATTATAAATTTTAGTTATATATAATAAATATTTATTTTATACCTTATGCCTAGTAAAAAAATACTAATTTAATTTAATCACAAGATTTTTATTTTCCCGAGACATAGGAAGTCAAATATTTGAATCCAGTGTGACTGTGGCGACTCGTCCCAAGTCTCAGAGCAGATTCAAGTTGGATCCATGAGCTCCACTGGATGCTAACAGGGCCCACGACCAAAAAGTTAAATAAGAATACATAATTTTTAATTATTTCCTTTCACTTGTTACTTATCATCATAAATTTAATTTTAGATTAAGCCATGAGAGGTCCATAACTAGTTATTATTTGATTATTATAAAATAAAGAGAAACACACACATTATACAATTAATGTGAACTAATTACTAATTAGACTTAAAGTCATACGCTAACTTATAAAAAATAATTTGATAATATAATAATTAAAGATTTGACTCTAGCAACAAATACTATGATTATCTTTTATATAACAAAGATAATTCAATTCGGCTCTTTTTTGTTAAATGAAAAAATTGTCAATCCGATTCAATCTATCAACTCATGGTGGGTTGGTTTATCTAAAATTACAAAAATAAAAAATTACTGAAAATTACCAAACAATATGAAAAACAGAAAAACCAGTTATAGTAATACAATTCAAATTATAATTAAAAATCCATACTTAAAGCCAATATCAATTGATGATACAAGTAAATTACAGTAGGTGGAATTAAAAATTAGAGCAAAACCAACGCAACAGAGGCCATAATCTGAAATAATCATTATTAAAAAATAAAGTGGTTTATTGCCATATAGCTATTATACAAGTATATTACAGTCACCATGCAAGGTTTAATAGTAAAGAATATGCCAACCCGTCGTGGAGTTGCGATATGTCCGTGTGCAGAGTATCTTTTGTAGTTAACTTTTTTTTAAATATATATACATATATATATTAAGGGTACAGTAGAAAGGTGAGTTGAGAAAGTGTATAAATTAAACTAGAGATTAGGAAGCGGATAAGATCGTGAGTGGTGACGTGACAGATGAGTGGTATGGAAGTTGAATTATTATACAAATAAAAGAGTGGCACGTAGGAATTAGACGGCACACGTGCAAAAGGACAGACACAAGAGCAAAGGGTGCGGCTTCTACTTCAACCCTAATCCAATCCCTTCCCAACCTACCTAGCTAGGTATGCATGTTCTCTCTCATCTTTCTACTCTTTTGTCCACTCATATCATTTTTATTTTTCCTATTTAAACCTCACCTCACACCCCTCTTTTTCCTATTCTCGATTATTACAATTTCACTTTTGTTTTGCTGAATTACATTTACAGTTGGATTGATTCATCATGGCCTTGAAACGTGCTGCTTCCTCTGCCGTTCGCTCTCTGCTCGCCGCTTCTTCCACCTTCACCAGGAACCTTCATGTAAGCCCAATCAAACGTTACAAATTATCGCATCTTCTTCTTTTTCTTTGTCAATTTTACTGGACATGTTTTGAAAATAAATAAGTTTCTTAAAAACAATTAATTCATTTTCTTAATCGGTGGTGCGATCTTTTACTGTCAATTTGTTGTCATTTCTCTTTCTTGCATGCGTGATGCGTGACCTTCACGCGATGCCAAAGTTTCTCTCTGTGATGTGCGTTTGTGATTCGTTCACCTCGCATTGAAACGACACGCGGTGGAGTTCCCCATGTCACCAAACTTGTCTCTTTGTGGATTTCCTACCGTGACTTTATTGCTGTCCGTATAGATGCGTGTCTTTTAGTAAATTTTATTAATATAATATTTTTATTTTAAAATTAAAACTTAAAAATAAATGAGAAAGTAAGATCGTGTCAGTAAATTTTGGCGTTTCCGTCTCTCTTCCTCCTTTGAATTAATTATGGCGTGACAAACAATAATTCCTCATCTGGACATAAAATTCGATTCAATTATCAACTCAAACCTATATTATTTTTAAAAAAATATATTTTTTATGTTGTATAATTTTACAATTTGATAATTTTTATGTTGGTATGATTATATAATTTTGATTTTTAATTTTTAATTTGAATATGATTTTTTATTTTCTCTCTTTTTTTCATATTTTTATTATTTTATTAACAGATCCAATAACACGATTATTCAACCAAAATATAATCAGGTTAATTCACTTCAAGTTGTGAAATTATTGAAGAATTCAAATAAGCTTAAACCAATTGGTATGATTTAGATTTAAATGTTTTCTAAACTGATTTAACCTACACCGTCCCACCCTAATGTTTAAAAGTTACCTTTATTATTATTTATTATTGTTTACTAAAAATTTATTAAATTACAAACAAGGTTTACTAAAAATAAAGAGTTGAATTTTCATAATTTTTTAAAAAAATCACTCAGTGAAAAAACGAATTTATAATATATATATATATATATATTATTCTTATCAATTATGTTATTTGGTATTTGACAGATTGAACACGAATTTACCAGAATACATGTGTAAATAATATATTGGCTATTTAAAATATAAAAAATAAAATATTAATTTGTCTGAAATCAAAGGTTCGTATATAACTTCCAACCATTATTTTTGCTAAGAAACAGCATTTCTCTATTCTCATTTGCTTGTCATTGTTTTCACATAAGCCACTTTAATTTTTGTGATGTATTTAACACAGCCAAACTGAAACACATGTTCCTCATGCAAAGCCCTACTCACCATGTCACTTGTACGTGTCATCGCCCAGCAACACCACTTTTCAATATAACACTTTCTCCCTCCCTATCACACACACCACTTTCACTAGCTGCTCTTCTTAGTTCTCTGTTGTATCATTTTTATTGCGATCCTAAACTTCACGCTCAACCATGAGTGATCGCACACAAGCACAAGCACAACCACACCAAGTCTATTACGAAACCGGTGTTACTGTTACCTCACACAACAACACACCCTCAATAAACGTGTGTTAGTCAATATTTAATTATTTATACACTCACCGTGATTAATTTTGCTTATGCTATGATGGACCATGATTAATATTTAATTCTTCAATTCAACTTTCTTTATGCATGACCGTGATTCATTTTTATTTCTTTCCCTATGATTGAGAATAGGCCTCGGGTGGAAGGAAGAAGATTGTCGGGGTGTTCTACAAAGGGAATGAGTATGCTTCACTGAATCCCAATTTCGTTGGATGTGTTGAAGGAGCATTGGGTATTCGTGAGTGGCTCGAATCACAGGGTCATCAGTACATTGTCACTGATGACAAAGAAGGACCCCATTCTGGTTACTATCTTCCCAACATAATTCAACTTTATATAATATTATTTATCTTTAGACTTGAATACCTTAATAAACTTATGGCAATTTGTTGTCTTGCTGCAGAGCTTGAGAAACACATTCCTGATCTGCATGTCCTCATATCTACTCCATTTCACCCCGCCTATGTCACTGCGGAAAGAATAAAGAAAGCAAAAAACTTGGAGCTGCTTTTGACTGCGGGCATTGGTTCTGACCACATTGATCTTAAAGCTGCAGCTGCTGCTGGTTTAACTGTGGCAGAGGTCACAGGAAGCAATGTGGTGTCAGTTGCTGAGGATGAACTCATGAGAATCCTCATTCTAATGAGGAATTTCTTGCCAGGGTACCATCAGGCTGTTAATGGGGAATGGAATGTTGCTGGCATTGCACACAGAGCTTATGATCTTGAAGGCAAGACAATAGGAACTGTTGGTGCTGGCCGAATTGGGAAGCTCTTACTCCAGAGGTTGAAACCTTTTAACTGTAATCTTCTGTATTTTGACCGAATTAGGATGGATCCTGAATTGGAGAATGCGATTGGAGCGAAGTTTGAGGAGGAACTTGATGCAATGCTTCCAAAGTGTGATGTCATTGTTATCAACACCCCTCTCACTGAGCAGACAAGGTATACATCTAGAATTTCTACACTTGAAATCTTGAGCCATTTATTATTTTCAAAACTACTATGAGCAGTATCATAAGTAATTAATTCATTGCTAATCCAACATAAAGATGACAAGCATTTCGTTTGAGTGATGGATAATGCACGAATATTCAAATTCTTTGAGCATTTCCCAGTGATGAGTAGTGACCAAAGATTTTTATGATTCAGGGGATTGTTTGACGAAAATAGAATTGCTAAATGCAAGAAAGGTGTCTTGATAGTTAACAATGCTCGAGGAGCAATTATGGACACCCAAGCAGTTGCTGATGCTTGTTCAAGTGGCCACGTTGCAGGTAATTCTAAAACCAGCTCACTAAAAAAAATGTGTTTCCAGTAGCAAAACATAAAACTATTATTCACGTAATGTAATACCATACTTTTGTTAAGATATTAAACCATCCTTTCCTTACTAATTTTTTCATCCCCTTTCCAAATTTCTTATCACTGTAGGTTATAGTGGTGATGTTTGGTTCCCGCAACCAGCTCCAAAGGATCATCCATGGCGCTACATGCCAAACCATGCCATGACTCCTCATATTTCTGGCACCACCATAGATGCCCAGGTATCTTACTCAGTTTCTATAAGTTTGCCTTTTGTGCCTAAGTTATTTCACTTGGTGGTGGAACACCGATATCAATAATGAACCAAACTTGTTCAGTTACGTTATGCTGCTGGAGTCAAAGACATGCTTGATAGGCACTTTAAGGGTGAAGACTTTCCAGAACAAAACTACATTGTGAAGGAGGGTCAACTTGCAAGCCAGTACCGGTGAAGTGGTGTGAATCAATGTGACTTTTGAATCTTCCATTTTCAAGGTGAAGTGGTGTTAATCAATGTGGCCTTTGAATCTTCCATTTTCAAGGCCAATGGATGAGCAAATAAGATCTTGAGGGCACTCTAATAATATGTACTTGCTTTTTTGAATTTGAACTCGTTTAATGAAATAAAATTGGAAGGAACACGCTTCATCTATGGATCTTGCGTTCTCAGTGTGTGCGTTCTTTGATAAACATCAGAATAGAATATACATCAGAATAGAATATGATATAGAGACTTGAAGGGCATAGGGATTTGCTTCTAAGATGTTGCTTCCTCAGGTTGTTGGTGCGGATAGTTTTGTTGAGGATAATAGAAAACCATTAAACATAATCGTTCAAGAGTGTGTCTATCCACGTAATAAAGCCCAGATCTCGTGTCATAGCCCTTGCCCATTCAAAGTTGTCCAGGACCACGTTATATATTCTCACCTCCAATAAAATTTAGGCTACATTATCATTTTGATTTTTTATTTTATTCTAAAAAATATTTTAATATTTTAATTTTATAAGATTTGTTTTGATCGAGGTTGTCTTTTTAAAATAATAACTGGTGCGTTATTTTAAATTCTTCTAAAATAATTTAAGACGAAAAATATATGTCAATTATATTAATGAGTGAACTAATTTTAATCCTAAAATTGTAATGACTAATAAAGTTGGTTGTAAAAATAATAAAATAATAAAATAATATTTAGAAGTGAACATGATTACTTAATTTACTCTTTTTAAATTGTAATGAATGGTTAAATTATTTTTAAATAAGTAAAATAGTAAAATAATTTATAAAATGTAAATTATTATTTAATTATTTTTTTTCTTATAATTTTAAAATTTTATAAATTTTGTCATAATTTTTTATCCATTTTGCTTTAAACCTCTTAAAATTGGAGTTTGAATCGTTAAATTAGTCTATATATAAAAGTATATTATATAATTATTTATACAATTACTGTATGTTTTAATTACATTTTACTTTAGTTTATATATAAAAGTATATTATATAATTATTTTAGTCTATATATAAAAGCATATTATATAATTACTGCATGTTTTAATTACACTTTGTTTTTCCTTATGGTTATATTTATTATATAAAATATATTAAAAGTTAAAGATGATAAATTTAGTTTTAAATTATATAAATTTATAAATTATATAAATTTATTTATTAAATTATGTACAATTATTTATTAGTTAAATTATATAATATCATATAAATTTATTTATTAAATATTTTCATTTCTCAATAATTGTAAATAAAAAAGTGAAAAATGTATCAATAATTTATAAATAATAAATAATTTTATATAATTAAAAAATAAATTTATATAATTAAATTAATAATATTTAATAAATAATGATTTTGATGGTCTAAATTTTTTTAAAAGGAGATAAATTTTAAATAATTATATAAATATTATACGGTAATATGTAGAAAATTTTTGAGAGACAAAATTTGTGAAATTTAAAATAAAAATTATAATTAAATTTTTTAATTTTAAGGACGAATTTAACTAACTATAATAAGAATAAAATTATTTTAAATTCTAGTTTAACCATTTATTACCTTTAAAGATTAAATTAATTAATAATATACCATTTCAAAAAATATTTTACTATATATTATTAATTTTATGAATAATTTAACCAATTATTATAATTTTAAGAACTAAATGAGTTATTTATTCTTATATTTATTTAATTAGTAAAATAATAATTCATTTCTGTGGCGGACATCTCATTTTATTAATTCAGGTCGCAGGTGTTGATGTATTTAAGTTACTGTTACAGCAACATTTAATAGTTCAGAGTTAAAAACAGAAAACTAATTGTCTTCACGAAAAATAAATAGATAAAAAGTGCTTAAAAAATTTATGTAGGATTAAAAATAAAGTTATATTTTGAAATAGCAATAATATATTTAAGAATATATTAATTTGAATTAGAGTACATTTATGTGCTATGAATCTGAATATTTAAATTTTTAAAATCATATCTATCATAACCAGGGAAAAGAGAGGCACGATGCCTCTCTATAAGTTTTTATTTAAAATAAAATTTTAAATGTTTTAAGTTGCTACAACTGTAAATATAATTATGTTTGTTTCATTCTTTAGAAAATATTGTTATTTTAAAATTTTTGATATATTTTTATCATTAATTTTACTTAATTTAGTATTGATATGACTAACAAAATAAAAAATATTAATTAAAATAATTAAAATAATTAAAATAATTAAATAATAATAAAAATATTTTAATTTAAAATAATTAAATTATTATTAAGTGTGTAATTTAATTAAATAATATATTTATTATTATATATAAACAAGGTAATTATATATGATTTGTTTTTATAATTTTAATATATTATAAACATCAATTAATATTATTCTTACTTTTTAATTTACTAATTTATTTTAATATTGTAGTTTTTTTTTTGAAAAATATATATATAATTTACTTAGTCACTTAAGAAATTTTTTTGAAACAAATCGAATATGTAATTTTGAGCCATAAATTGGGTCACTCGGTGCTACGTCAATGCTATATAAGTGCATGCGTAAGCATATGTTTATGTGTCACATTATCTTTAAAATGTCAAAAGAAATATGTTAAAATCTTGACGACATATTAATGAAAAGATCCAATTTACACGTTAAAAAGAAATTTTCAGAGATCAATCTGTCGTGCAGTTAAAAATGAGGAAACTAAAATTACACTATCATTATACTATAGGACAAAAGTGAAATAAAGTCAAAGGGTTGCAGTAAAAATTTGAAGGTCCCGTCAAAAAGAACAAATTCCACGGATGTGAAATGAGGAATGATCGATGCCAATTTTTTTTCTTAAATATATTTTTAATTTCTATAACTTATTTATTTTTAAATTTTGATCCTTATAACAATTTTACTTTTGAAGTATTTCTTAAATATATTTTCTTTTGCTATTGATATGTATCGTTAAAAGATGATGATGTAAGTAACGTCAAAAAAATATCACATCGGTAAAGAATGATATCATAATATATCACACTAATACTGATTAAAAAAATAATATTGATACTAAAAACAAAAATAAAATTATCAAGACTAAAAACCAAAAATATATAACTTATGGGGATTAAAAATAAAAATTGACATATTTACAAAAATAAAAAATATTTAATTTTAAAATTAAATATTAATATAAAATAAATACTTAAATTTGAAATAGACTTATTTAAAAATTTTAAAATGAAATAGATATTTATGAGTTTAAATTTGAGTTGTTTACCTCTTATAGAATATTATGGTTATTATGACATATTTAAAAATATAAGATGACTCTTTTTTATACTATTATCTGTGTCATTTTTTTTTTCTTTAATTCTCATTTCCTTTATTCCTCCAAGCCTCACTACTTCTTATAAACCACTTGGTTAAGAAACTTTGCACTTCTCTTGACTTCTACAAACATAATCATAGACAATGTGGTGGTTAACCACGATGTGGTGGCGACAACGATGGTGACAACAGTGATAATGATGACAATGGTAAAAATCAAATTCACAATTTTTTTGTTTTAAAAATGAATGTAAAATTATTTTGAAATTAAGTTAAAAATCATTTTAATTAAACACATTTTGTTTTGAAAATTAATTTAAAAACCAAAAAATCAAAAACTCGTAATCAACCTCTCGTGATTTTTAATAAACTTTAACTAAAAATATAAAATATGTTCAAAAGAGTGTATGATTAACCTTTCTCTTTATCTAATGAATGTACTAGCAACACTTTCTCTTTCTTTTCATTATGGGTTGTGGCTAATGTTTATCATTTGACTGGTCTTTTTTTTTTTCTTTGGTGCTTATTGTTTGACTAGTCTTTTTCCTAAGTACGCGAGCTAGGCCCATTCATCTTTCGGTGCTTTTTCTGTGTTATTGATATTCATAACTGTTGGGCCGGCCCAGATCAGTTTTCTATACTTCATATTTCAGGTCAAGTTGTTTACATGGATCTGTATGTTTTCTTTGTGTAATTGGGGCTTATATTATCTGAGAAAAGTAGATGTGAGATTAGGAACTTAGTATATTTTTATTATTGTTGGTATTATACTCTTTTGATAAATAAGAATCCGAATCAATATAGCTAAAAATCAAAATACTTTAAAAACATTTTTCATTCATGCTAAGAGTGTTTTATTCTTATATTAATGCAAAGATAATGATAATAATAAATTTATAAAAAAATATTTCATAATCATAATAAAATAATTAAAATAACTTTTTATTAATAAGAATCTTTAATAAATTTGAAGGTGAGATTTTCCTAATCTTACCATCTCAAGACACAAGTTTTAACAAATTTATGTTTTTTTTAAAACAAAAACAATTTAAACAAAAATTAAATTGCTTCAAGTAATTGACTTGGACACGACACTTCTATCAATTCAGGAATCCTCAAGTTTAATAAATATATAGAAAATAAAAATAACCAACACAATTTTTTTTTTAAATTCCGTAACTCTAATTCTTCATTATTCCAAAAGGTGTGTAGGAGCTAAGAACCATTCTTATTGAGTTCAAAGATAATAAATTTAATCATTAAGAAAATTAAAAATAAATAGTTTAATAAACAATTTTGGTAGAAGTTCTTGTTTGTAAATAATTCTCAAGGTGAGATAAACATTTTAAAAAATATTAATAAAAATCTCAATTATTTTATAGATGTCGTAGGATTGAGAACGTCTTTCCTAGGTATGATTCACCACCCAAATTTAGTTTTTGAAGGCTATTTTCTTTCCAAAGAGAATTTTGTAATAACTTTAAAAAAAATAAACTTTGGTGTCCACTCCTTTTATTATTAAGCTATTTTTGTTGTCCCATTGTAATCCCAACCTATTGCGATATGACTTTGCTCATAACAGGTCTCTCACAATGAACTAATAAAAACTGTAACCTTTAATTTATTTATTGCCAAATATATAAAACTATAAATAATTGACTTGAATAGTATTAATCATAAAGATAATTTATTAAATGTAAATTAATGATTTGTTTGTAACGAAAAATTCATAAAGATAATTAGTAACTGTTAATTAATGATAAAAACTAAAAAAAAAAATATTTACGTATTCTTAAAAAATATTATAAAACCCTTCCTCAGCTCTTAGTTTAAATCACATTCTGAATTGGTGATAACACAACTAAAAAATGGCTCAGGGAAGAGGCAGTGTTGCTATAATGCTATTGTTCTGTATGTTAGTGCTTTACTCTGAGATGGCTCATGCAACCACCTATGTGGTTGGGGATGCAGCTGGTTGGACCTTTAACGTTAATAACTGGCCTAATGGAAAAAGTTTTATGGCTGGGGATATACTTGGTTCGTAGCATCATATATAGTTTTGCTTGTTAATTATAGATACACATTAAATTTAAAAAATGTATAATTATCAAGAGTTTCGTTAAGTTACAATTTACTAATCACACAATACTCGTTCGACCATTCGATCCACAATTCAACCCACAACTCAACACAAATCAAAATATTTTGATTATAAACGGGATTAGCCAAACTGTGTTGTGTGTTAACAAGAATGTTTTCTTGTGCAGATTTAAATGTTTTATTTTTGGTTAGGCATGCCTCATTTATTGATTAATACTTGCAGAATTCCGTTATAATCGTTTCTTTCACAACGTGTTGCAAGTGAGCGCAGAGGGATACAAAAGATGCATTCCTACACTTGACTCAAAATTGTATTGGTCAGGAGATGATCACATTCAGCTAAACCCAGGACTCAACTACTTCATCTGCGGTTATCCTTTTCACTGCCTGCGAGGGATGAAACTTGCAATCAATGCTGCACATTAGAATAATCTTACTTAATTATATATGTATTTTGCTAAACATATTCAATCAAGATACATATCATTCGTTTTAGATAAATGCAAAAACAGGTGTTAAATAATACATGTCAAGATTAATGTTTATTAAGGATGACTTTTGTCTTAGAGTGTGTTTGAAAACACTTAGGAGTTACTACATGTGAATCTTTAACTTAATTAAGAATTATTTTTAAGTTGAGTTTGAGGTGATTTTACGTTAAACATGAATCTAAAAGGGGATCCAAACACACTTAATTATAAATGAAAAGTATTTATATTTTATCTTTTATTTGGTTTGTAGGAACTTTGTATGAAAATTATTATGATAAAATATTTTTTATATAGTCATTTTTATTAAAACAATATTTTGAACATAGTTGTAAATTTATTTAAATATTTAGGTAAAATAGTAATAAATGAGAATAATATTGAAAATATAATTAATATTTAAAAAAAGTTAAATTAATAAATTATTTGAAACTTATGTGTTTTTCTGTTTAGTTTTTGTTTCTAATTTTTTAAATGAGTTTCTTTTTTTTTTCTTATTTGACTCTTCTAAATATTATGAGTTTTTAATTTTGCCCATATAAGTGAAAAACTAAAGATGAATTCATGACATTTAAAAAACTAAATATGAAAGTCGTGATATTTATATAGAGAGATTAAAAGGAATGCTTATAATATTTAAAGAGATTCAATTAGAAACAAAAACTATGTAGAAAACATTTAGTAAAGAAAAATATTTTATAAAGGACTTATTTGAAAAAAAGATGAGAGATCAAATAAAGATATTACATTTTTGAGAAATAAAAAACTTAATGAAAAATAAAATAAATAATCTAAGTTCTCAATTCCCATAGCAAATAGATGACCCTGATTTTTTTTTGGCGTATGTAATTGTAAAAAATATTTATGTAAATATTTTTTTCTATTTTTAAGGAAAATAAAACAAAATTTCTCAAGATTAGTTAGACTTGCTTAATTAATACTTTGTAGCTCTTATACAATTAATATTGTTCACTTAGCATGGGGGAAGTTTTTGCTAGTATCTGCATTTTTGTTTACTTTCTATCAAGTGTGTAAATAAGAATTATATTTTATGTATCAAATTTAATATAAATACACTTTTGTACAGTTTAGATAATTTTTCGATAAATATTTATAAGAGAAAAAATAAAAAATTATATTGAATTTTTCTTACAAGTTAAATCAAATTATGTACTTTAGTATTTTTTTTAAAAAAATATTAGATGAGAAAACTATTTAAAAAAAAAGAGGTGTATGAATTATTTTAATTTTCGAAAAAATATTTAATTTATTTCACTTCTTTTTAAAAAGTCATAATTTTATATTGATAAATGTATCTAAATTAGGCATTTTCTTTTCTTTACTGTCACCGAAGAATAAAATAAAGAAAGCAAAAGTCAATATGTCAACGCCCCTTTCAAATTTTGCCTTCTTTTATTTTTATTTTTTTTTTTTTTCGTTTCTTATATTGCTGGCTTGAAACAAGTTCAACTTGGTGAGTTAATGTTTCTTTAATTATACCTTTATCATTAATACTATTTAATGTTTAACATTTAATTTCTTCGACACTCATTTAATTAAAATTTAATAGGGTCATAAATTAGCCACCCTCCACAAAATTCAACGCAATATGTGAGCAATAATATGAGAAACGGTCGAAAGGAAAATGCTGCCAATTCACATTGCACTATACAATTTCATGAGCTCTTTGTTGTGACGAGTCTTCCCATCCTTGACTTGCTCTCTAATCTAATTATCATAATTGCCACTTGACATATATAAAGAGATAAATTAAATATTTAAGGCAACAACTAGGATTAGGAACTTTCTCAATTCTAAAACTCTTTCTTGTTTAACTCTTTGATTCAACTACATTTTGAATTGGTGTGCATAGCACTCTTTGATTCAACCATATTTTGAATTGGTGTGAATTGCTATTTTGTATGTTGGTTGTTTGCTCTAAGATGGTTGATGCACACACTTATGTGATTGGGGAGAATATTTTGTCATCTTCTATTCTCATGCACATTATAAATTGTTTGCTGGATACTCTTACTGTACAAGATTCAATTGAACACGCACATTAAATAAAAATCAGGTGATTAATATATCATCTTGAAAAACTTGACTTAAATACATATATGTAATCAATCAAAATCATTAGATAAAGATTAAAGGACTTATATATTATCTCAATAAACCTAACTTAAAATACATATTTAAAATATAAATTGCCCAATCTTCATCAAATAGTCTAGTCAGATTTATGAACGCGTGAATGCACAAAATCCATTTATGATATACACATATTTTGAATTTAAGAAATACATAACATGCTGCTGAATTTTATTTTTCTTATTGATTTAATTCCCTAAATTTTAGGATGTTGCCAAGTGGATGTTTGATATTTCCCTAAATTAGGTTAGTAATGTATCCTTTTGGAGAGGTAAAGAGGAGAGAAAATTAATGAATAGTTGTTTTATCATTCTTCTATGCAAATGCAAGAGCGTCGTGCCCATGGTTTGTGCTATAATATAATTGTGATGACAAATATCACATGGGTCATCCATGTTCCACTGCCCGTTTTCTTCTTCTCTTGGTCAATTTGGTGCTCATCCAAAACGGACTATATATTACATTTTGCATTTAACATGTTCAAAATACCAAAATAGAAATTCAGTATATATAAGATGCAAAAGAAAGCTGATGCAAATAATTAATTAACCAAAAAAACATAGATAATTAAATCATAATTTACCTGAACATTTTTTTCTTTTCATTTTAAATCACAATTTTTTTTATATATTTTCAACTTAAATTAAAAAAAATACTTACCAGTTTAAATTATTTGTAGTTTAACTAGGTAACACATCTTAAAAATTCATTAATTGCACCAAAATAATCTTCTTAAATTAACAAAATACACTTATTAAAATAAATTGAATGTAATTGTAAATTAATTAAGTTTTAGATATCTATAAATTTGGATATTTTGAGGAAAAATTATAATTTTTTTAAGTGATAATTTTTTAAACAGAATCAAAACTTCTAAGGCGATAAATTATTTGAAATTAATTTTTTTTATTTTATTTTTTATTTCTCACCAAATTAACTTTTTCTACTAAACCCAACCTAGTTGAACCATTAGAGTCGGGATTTGGGTACTGCATTATTAGTGTTGTATTTTTTTACTTAAAAAAAACAACCTTGTTGTATTTAAAGTGGTACTATAACAGCATAAATGGAAACAAAATATATTTATTTGTTTTTTATTATTATTAATTATGGTTAATTATACCAACATTTGCTTAATTAGAAATTACGCCAACATATCTTATTTTATATATTGTTCTTATTCGTTACCGTTTTTATTTCTTTTTATTTGTCTGCATAAGAAGATAACACAGATCGAAGAACTTAACTAATACTCTCATTTATACTAAAATGATTTTATTTTCCAATATAACTCATTATTATTTATTTATTTTGACAAATTACGAAAATAGAATAGTAATAACATGATTAAAACTTAAGACTTTGTACCCAAACTCCTACCACTATGTGGTTCATTTTTCTTTCGCTCATGCTAACTTTGTAAAATATATAAAATTGGGCATAAATAAGAACACAATTGAAAAGATGGTAATTATTATTCTCCAAAATTTCTTAGTAAATAAATATGTAAAAACAAAATCTTAAAAAAATTGAACAAACAAAAAGAAATAAAGGAAGTAAGACCTCATAAGATTCGGGGAAAAATGAGTATGGTATATTTATGTATTTATAAAATGTTCACATCATATTACTATTTTCATTTTCTTAAAAAAATTATAATTTAAATTCAAGAAGGTCTTCTTAGAGCATTATTGAATTAAATGTATTAAAATAATTATAATTATTCTCACTAACATAAAGGTTAAATTATTTATGACAGAGAGCACCAAAATCATATTAATATAATCGTGACTAATATGCAAGTTTTAGTTTTCTTTTTAAATTCAATAAGCTATTTCAGATCAATTTTTGAGAATGAAGGAGGTTAGAGAATGCTTAAGTAACATAGTTTCGTATGGCGTTATGCTTCCTTTAACATATTTTATGATTGTTGTTCGTGTTAGAAAGCGTTCTGTTTCCTTGCCACCCTTATGGGACAAGTATGCTCCCATGCAAGAAAATTGTGGTAGTATGGTTAAGTGATAGGATATATTAGAGTACTATGGTTACCAATATGACTAAAATAAACCTTGTACCGTCTACCATTTGCTATCTAACTAAAAGACAAATTATCAGCCCTTTGCATATGGTTTGACCAAATAAAGCACTGGAAAAATAGGTGGACCATTTCATTGACAGACATGTCTAAGTTAATTACTATGCTTTAATTTACGTCATATTTTGTTCTGTCTTTTTATGAAAAAAATGTGATCATTTGATTAAATTTGCATTTTGGCACTTCAATTTGAACTTGTGATTTTTTTTCCAATTGGATATTAAACATGTTACTGTAAGAATGGGCTGAAACCAATGTATAGTTTGTGACCAATGGGCATTGTAGAACTTATTAGGACATATAAGACGTTTTTCAAAGGAGTAACTAGCTACATTACACTGCATTCTATAACATATAGGCAAAAATATTTTCCAAAGCCCTCAAAGCTTCTAAGGAATAACTCAAATGCAGCAGAACCTAGCAGTGTTGGTTTCATAAGCGATGAAGGGATCAACACAGTCTAGAAGTTATTGTAAAATAAAGGGTTTCCAGCGACACATTCCAACAGAGAGTTTTTCACAAAACATGGCAGAAACCAATTACCATGTGCATGAATCCAAAGAAATTCAACAATTAACAAAAGCAAATAGAATCATCCAACAAAGTAGTCAAACTAATTAAGTTGTAACCACTTACATAATTTAAAACAAGTATATATAATATAACATAGGTAAATGCAGGATAACTTAATTTCAACATGACAAAACTAAGCTTTCTACCTAGTCAAAGGAGATAATACCGGTGGATGGTTTGCCAGCAACATGACATCATCATTCTCAGACAAGCACATAGAAATCACTAATACCATTCTATAAGGATGAATGTCAGGAACTTTGAAGATGTTCTAACTAACATTCAACAACTAAGTTCAAGACTTTTCATCTCTAAATTTTCTCATTGGCCAAACAATAAAATGGGTTCTCTTGTGATCATGAGAAAGAACAAGCAACCCTTCAAAATTTCAAGATCGTGATCATTCAAAACTTGAGAAAGACCAATGGGCATCAACAAATATCTATGCGTCTCCTTGTTTAGATCATATGAAAAAACTACTAACTGATTTATTTTTCTATTGATGATCCAAACCCAACTTGCAAAGTGCTAAACAGTTAACAGTGCAGCTTAAAAACCAGCCATAAACTTCTCCATTAAGGTGCAACAACATGGAAAAATCAAGACAAATTAAAACATTTCTCTAACAAATGTCACAGAAGTGGTGAACTCTCACCTCAAAATTGTTCAATTTATTGTCGAAAACCTTAAAAGTATCACTCAAATAATCGTAACCAACCCCAACATAACAGAAGTCTCCCCAAATTTATAATGAAGGGGATGGAGACGTAGGGATGGCGAATTTAGACATAATCCTTGTGGCTGGATTCCAACACCGAACCCGAGATTCTATAAATCCATGTAGGACAAAAGAATAAATTAAACAAGTAAGGAAAGCAAGGCATTGCAAGAACCTAATATTATAGGTGTGGCAAGTGTGGTGAATAGTGGATGATGGATTATGAAGTAAAGAATATATGAAGTGAGGAGGAAGTGATGCTTTATCTACCTGTGATGGTGATCTCTCCTAAGCACGTTAATACGACGACGTGAGTGTTTTTCGATGACCAATTTAAAGAAGTAGGGACGATTGATGAGGGAATTCCAGGTCTTGGAAACGCATCTGAAACGAAAGAAAGATTTCTTAGGAGTCCATGATAGAATTTCCATTACAAGCTCGTCGGGGATTAGTACTGGAGAAGCAGTTACACCCATTGCTCTTCCAAAAACCCTAGCAGAACAATGCCCTTCACTCTTCAAAACCTGTGTTTGCCCTTTACATATTATTAATATAATATAATATTTTAAAAATTTTTCGGATCACGCGTTCAATTATCACCCTTTCATTGACCGATCCAATAACTCAATATCTTCAATGAATATCGAGCTTCAAAACATTGCTTACCACCTTTCCTATTTTTCTATTCTTCAACTATTAAATTATAAAGACAACACCAATATCAAATTATGCATATTTAATAACCAAAAGAAATGTATATTTGTTAAGGAAGCCAAAATTAAAAAGTTTTTATGAAAAAATATTGCTAATATATTTTTACCATTGTTTTCAATAAAATCTTTTGATTTACAAATTTTTAATCAGTATCTTTAAAACACTTCTCAATTTAGCCAAGAAGAAAAAAGATAAGTATACCTATTCTTGTGTAATATAAGTTAAGGTTGATTGCAAATAAATTGGTCCCATTTTAAAGAGAAAAATATTTGATTCAATCATTTCCATTTTTGAATTCATCATCGAGTATGTAAAAAAAATAGTTTGGTTTAAAATTTAAACTTAATTCAATTAAAACATTTTAGATTGGATCTGCTTTCAATTTTGGTTTTATTTTTCTTTAAAAAAGTACTAAATAAACAATATAATATATATATATATATATATATATATATATATGAATAATTATATTGATGAGAATATTTTTAACTCTAATTTGAGAATGTTTTTAGCTGTTTTTTTTTTCTTTGTGGAGTGTTTTAAAAAAACTATTTTTTCTTTTTTAATCTATCACGTTTAATATCTTTAGTAATTATAATATAATTTATATATTAAGATATATTTATTATTATAAATTTTAGTTATTCTCTGTCTGTGTATTGGAGTTGGAATAATTATATAGAATGATAGGGGTTTTAACTGTCGTTTCCAAGTAGTTTGCAGGAGTTTTTTTTTCAATAAAAGTGTTTTTCGATATTTTTTACTCTTTTATTGCAAGCGGAAATGTTCAAGTTCATCTAAAAATTAATTTAAATGATATAACAACTCAATATTTTAAATTTAATAGGTACAAATAATTATTTAAAATATATAATACAAACTTTTTTATAAATAAAGAATATATTATATATAATAGTAATAATTACAATAAAATTAATTTATAACATGTCGCAACAAAATTAACCAATGAATTAATTTTTGTGAGTAATTAACCCAAAAAATTAATTTAAATGACACAATGTCATGTGTTTAAAATTTAATTATCTACTAATTTTATAATTTTGTAAATTACTTGATGTATTGACTTACTGAATTGATACACTTACTCATTTAATTGTCTAATAAAATTTAATTGTCCAATATTTTTTTTTACTTCTATTTCTTTTCTAAACACATCAATTACATGTATTAATATTAACGCAAACATTTCTAATTGTTTGAAAGGGAAAAAAATTACTTTCCTCCCAAAGCAATAAGGTTTCTCCTTTATAAAAAAAAAAAAAAACATAAAATTACTATTATGTGTGTATGTGAACAATAAATAACATAATAAAAAAGAAAACCTAAACCACGTCACCTATACAATATGACATTGAAAAACACCTAAACAACATAATATAGAAGCTGATAGATATCTTAAAACAAATTCTATAAATAATTTCTAATTTTATAAAACCATAAATAATTGAATTCAATACATTTATTTAGTTTTAGTATTCTAAACTTAATATAACGAGCTAAATATCTTAAAACAAATTTTATAAAGAATTTCTAATTAATTTCTAATTTTATAAAACCCTAAATGATTGAATTCAATAAATTTATTTAGTTTTAGTATTCTAAACTTAGTATAACATGTTTTTTTTACAAGAATATATATTAGAATTTAGAACACTATTGATACTATAATATTCAAAAAAAGACTGCGTAATTAAATACATATTTTTAAAATAAAACTTTAACCTTACCAGCGTGTTTAATAAATATACTCATCAATAATCAATAATAGAAGAGAAAAAAAAAAATCTAATGTTATATCTCATTATCCTCCATAATTTCACTAAGACCTTGTAAATGTAAAAGAAAAAATACACACAAATTCGAAAGAAAATCAAACATCACTATACATTCTACAAGTAGCAACACACTCTTTAAAAAAATTATGTTTATTAAAATTTATTAAAAATTATAAATTTTTAATCAACAAAATTCATTAAATAAAAGTATAATCTACAAAAATTTATAGCTTTTAATAAATTTCAAAGCAGGAATGCAGTGTTTCCAAGTGTCCTGTACACTCTGTACCTTATTTATGTGAAGGTAGATTGCAAGCTTTCCTTTCACAGTAGTGGCAAGCTCATGAATTCCAGTGCAAACATAAAGCTCTTTTTAATGGGAATGGAAGGTGAAAAGGAGTTATTGTTATAAGAAGCTGAAGCACTTTGTTGAGTCCAAACATAGCCGAAATGGTGGCTGATAGGATCAGTACTTTGCCAGATGCAATCCTTTCTTACATTCTATCTTTTCTTCCAACCACACTAGCTGTTGCAGCCAGTGTTGACTTGCCCTCTGTTGTATTTAGCTGCAAAACTCTTGTGGTTCTCAAGTTGACAGAGTTTACACTCAAACATTTTTTCTCTGTTGATTTGCCTTCACTCTAAATTCAGATAGCTGTAATTTGTTATCTGTTTTTAGTTTGTTTGTTTTTCTGATTTTCCTTACTTCTTTTGTACATAACATATATATGAAAGTTACTTCTACTTTACTATTTAGATGGTTAACAGTTTTTAAGGGAGAAAAATGTAATTTCTGATTTTGCATTGTTTTGTAACTCTTGCAGGTGGATCAAAAAGACCTGATTCCTGAGTTTTCCAATTTAACCCACATTAAAATAGACAATTTGCAATGTACTAAGGACTGGCTTCAAGTGTTGGAAGTGCTCAAGTATTGCCCCAAGCTTCATACTCTTGTCGTTTATAAGGTTTATGGATAGTTTTGGTTATTGGCTTTTTTACACGTATTTGTATTAATTTTATTTTATGATTGTTGTTAACAGAATGACTGAGTTTCAATTTGCAAGATATATTATGCATAATATATCTTGTACACATGAAACTCTTTGAGTTTCAGTTACGAACCATGAAAATCTGCAGTTACCATGGTGCCAAACAAGGTGAAAGAGTTGAAATGTTGAAAGATTTATCCTCGTACACAGAGTGTTCTGAAACTTGTACACTTTCATTTTAATAGTTAAGATCTGAACAGTTGCAAATAGTTCCTTTTTGTCAAATTAACCTGCTTGTTTTTTCACCTATGAGTATTTGTAACTTTGGTTATTAACCTACATTTATGAAGCATGAGTACTGAAGCTTAACCGTGAATTGTGCAAATAGCTGTTGGGAAATAGCAATACCTATTCCGTCCTCTGTGAACGCAAAATGGGCACTATGCGGAAGCATAAAAGAAAAATAACTGAAAGAGTAGAGGGAAGAAGACACAAGAATTTTTACGTGGAAAACCCTCTCGGAAAAAACCACGGGGACCAAAGTCAAAAAAAATATCTCTACTATAAAAGTAGGGTTCAAAAGTGTTTCTCTCAATCTCCGAGGATCTCTCAATGAATCTCTCACCCTCTGGGATGGTATACAAACCTCTCTGTATATAACTCTCTTTCTCTTAAAGAAGAATCTGAAAAACACTCTAACTTTCTTAGGATTTCTTCACTTGGATATATTGTTGTTGTTATCTCTGTTGTTTCGTCAATCTAACCCCTTCTCCTCTTATAAAAGAGGTTTTAGTGGAACTTGAGAAAGTATTTGGGCCATTCACATAATGGGAGCCAAAAATAACCCATATGTTCATCCCCATTTGTGACTTGTGAACCCTGATTGAGAATTCCAACAAATCTCCCCTTCCCGACTTAATTGGGAGGCACCACAATACCAGTACTTTGGCAACAACCTTCAATCTTCTTGGTTGGCATTGACTTAGTCATCATGTCGGACCAATTCAAATCTGTATGAATTTTCTCTATCTTCAATTCCTTCCTATCCAACACTTCTCGTATCCAATGATAACGGATGTCAATATGCTTTGCGTGAATGGAACATGGGATTCTTGGTCGGATGAATTGTACTTTGATTATCACAGTTCACCACATAATCATCTTGATCATGTCCCAATTCTCTCGAAAATTCTTCATCCATAGCATCTCTTTTGAGGCTTCAGTGACTGCTACATACTCTGCTTCAATTTGTAGACAATGCCACACATTTTTGAAGTTTTAACTGCCAAGAAACAACTCCCCTGCAAAAGTAATCAAATAGCCTGATGTTGACTTCCTTGAATCCACATCTCCTGTCATATCTGAGTCTGAATATCCAATGAGCTTTAGATTTTCATTGCCAAAACATAAGCTTTTGTTGGCAGTTCCTTTTAGATATCTTAATATCCATTTAACAGCTTCCCAATGCTCCTTTCCTGGGTCTGATAGGAATCTGCTCACAACTCCTACAAAGATAGCCAATATCGGTCTTGTACAAACCATTGCATACATAAGGCTACCCACGGCAGAGGAATAGGGCACCTTGTTCATTTCTTCTCTTTCTTCTTCATTCCTTGGACATTGGGATTTGCTAAGTTTGAAATGTCAAAGAATTGGAACATGAGCAGGTTTGGCATTGTGCATGTTGAACCTTTTGAGAATCTTCTCAATGTAATCTTTTTTGAGATACCACAACATTCTTTTTTGAACGATCTCTAGAAATTTTCATTCCAAGAATCCTCTTTCTTCGCACTCGGGTCTTTCATGGCAAAAGACTTACTCAATGCCTTCTTGAGAGCAGCTATTTTTACTTTGTCATTCCCCACAATCAACATATCATCAACATATAAGAGAAGTATGATGGACTCACCATTTTCATATTTCTTCACAAACACACAATGGTCTGCAGAGGTCTTCTTAAAATTATGTTGGGTCATAAAAGAATCGAATTTCTTATACCATTGTCTTGGGGCTTGCTTTAGACCATAAAGGCTTTTCTTGAAGACGACACACCAAGTGTTCTTTGCCAGTTCTTCAAAGCCTTCTGGTTGCTTCATGTAAATTTCCTCCTCTAGATCTCCATGTAAGAATCTTTGTTTTTGACATCCATTTGTTCAATCTCAGGTCTAGTTTTGCTTTGCTAGGACCGAGAACTGCTTCTTATAGATGTCATCTTCACCACTGGTGAGAATATTTCATCAAAGTCTATTCCTTTCTTCTGGTTGCATCCCTTCACGACAACCCGTGCTTTGTATCTTGGGTTTGGATTGTTCTCTTCATTCTTGAGCTTGAACACCCATTTGTTTTGTAATACTTTTCTTCCTTTCGGTAATTCTACCAAATCGTATGTTTGATTATCCTTTAAGGATTGAATCTCTTCTTCCATGGCTTGCAACCATTTGTCTTTGTCTTCCACCTCAATGGCTTACGCAAAACATTGAGGTTCACCTTCATCAGCAAGATTTACATATTCATCTGAAAAATACCTTGTTGACGGTTTGCTTCTCTCTTGTTGATCGTCTCAATTGGGTTCTTGCTTGAACATTCTCAATTGCTTGATCTTCTATCGTCATGTTAGGTTGATCTATCTGATCAGGTTCTTCAGTCATCTCATCAAGTTGTCGCTCCTGAAGCGGGCTCTATCTGAGGAGTCTCTCCCTTATGTTGTTTACCACAAGAGGACTTCGATTAATAATCACCTTGAGTGTTGGTTTCTCTATTTTCTTGATGTCTTGGATTGTTTGATCTTCAAAAAACACCACATCTACGCTTCGAATAATCTTTTTTATTTGCAGGATCCCATAATCTGAAACCAAATTCATTTCTTTGGTGAACCAAGATATACACATTCTTCACCTTTTCATCAAGCTTTGCTCGTTCATCTTTTGGAATGTGAACATATGCCTTACATCCAAAAACTCTCAGGTTGTGGTATGAGGCCTTTTTTGCGGTCCATACTTCTTCTCTGGTATCTCTCCATTTAATGGTCTTGAGGGTGATAAGTTGATCAAATCAGCTGCAGTAACTTTGCCTCTCCCCAGAATGTTTTAGGAAGTTTTGCATGAGACAACATACTTCTTACCTTCTCAACAATCATTCTATTGAATCTTTCAGCTACACCATTCAATTGAGGTGTCTTGGGAGGTACTTTCTGTGTCGATCCCTTGAGTCTTACAATAATGCTCGAATGGACCTCTATATTCTCCACCATTATCACTCCTCAAACATTTCAACTTTTTATCGGTTTCTCGTTCAATTGAGGCGTGAAACTCCTTGAATGCTCGAAGAACTTCATCTTTTCTCTTTAATGGATACACCCACAACTTTTCTGAGTGGTCATCAATAAAAGGTAACAAAATATTGAGCACCACCAAGGACCTTTCAGATGTTGAACAAACATCTGAATGTACAAGATCCAAAATATGCTTTCTTCTTCTTCCACTATCAGGTTTATGGAAGGATACTTTGTCTGCTTACCTACTAGGCAATCTTCACATAATTCAAGTGGCTGTCCCTTTATGCTTTGGAGATGATCTTTCGCAAGAATCTCTAAACCCTTCTCGCTCATGTGGCCCAATCTTTTTATGCCACAACTCCTTACTTTCTTCTTGAGCAACATTTGTCTCCCCTTTGCATATCTTTCCTTGCATGATGTACAAGGAGCCTTCCTTCTTGCCATGAGCAACAATTAAGCTTCCTCGGCTAAGTTTCCATTTTCCGCCACCAAACTGGTTGTTCATTCCAAGTATCATCTAGTTTGCCTATTGAGAGAAGGTTTAGGCGTATCTCGGGCACATGCCTTACCTCCTTTAGCACAAGTTTGTTGTCATTTTTCTGTTATCAAAGTCACTTCTCCTATTCCCACAATCTTGCTTGTGGACGTGATTGCCCATCTTTATTGTTCCAAAATCTCCTTTTTTTGATAAGATGAGAAGAATCCTTCATGAGGGTAACATGAAAGGATGCTCCCGGTATCAACTATCCAAGTGCAATCATCAAAAGCAACATTTAGATAATTTTCTTTACCAATAAGGAATGCGTTTTTCGTAAATCGACACCACCGCATTGTTGTGGTTTTCTTTTCCAACTTCTTTTTGGGGTCTATCTCGTCGGGATGGACTGATCCAGCCTTCTCGATCTCTCTTCAAGAATCTACATTCTTGTTTCTTGTGGCCAATTTTTCCACAATAGAAACATGTCAATCCTCTAGGACGAGACTTGGTTTTTTCTCGTGACTTTCCGGCTTCCTTTGCTTCTATGCTCACTCCTTCCTCTATTCTCAACAACGTTGGCTTACGAGTGGCTACTCATTCCTCTTTCTTTCCTTACGGATTCTTCATTCAGAATTATCTGTAATAGTATCCAGACTAAGCTTTCCATCTGGTGTTGAGTTGTTGAGAGTGACAACCAATGTGTCCCAACTCTCAGGTAGAGAACTAAGGAGTAGAAGAGCTTGTAATTCATCATCAATCTTCATATCTGCCTTCATTAATTGATTCACAATACCTTTGAAGGTGTTTAGATCTTGATCATATTCCTAAGTTGTCGAGAATATTCTAATTTCACCAACCGTCGACAAGATAAGCTTTGTTTCTAGGAGTTTTTCTTTTGAATCATAGATTCAAGCTTTTGTCCACAACTCATACTGTGCGTTGGTATAAGTCGACACATGCTCAAACAAGCTTTTGTCGATGTATTTTTCGAATCATTTGCAACGGCTTTCACGGTTCAGAATCTCCCAATCTTTTTCAATCATCCCTTCGGCTTTTGATCATTTGTGATTGGCTCATACAAATCTTTGCAAAGTATAGATGATCTTCCATCATTGGCTTCCAATAGGAATAATTATCTCAAGTAGATTAGCTTGAACATGTCTCCATCATGGCGAATGTACCTTCCATTTTGGATTCACGGGACTATGATTTTTCAAACCAATAGCTCTGATACCACTGTTGGGAAATAGCAATACCTATTCCGTCCTCTGTGAGAACATAAAATGGGCACTATCTTGAAGCGTAAAAAGAAAAAATAACCGAAAGAGTAGAGGGAAGAAGACACAAGAATTTTACGTGGAAAACCCTACCGGAAAAAACCACGGGACCTAGTCCAAGTAAAATATCTCTACTATAAAAGTAGGGTTACAAAGTGTTTATCCGAGGATCTCTCAATGAATCTCACCCTCCGGATGGTATACAAACCTCTCGTATATAACTCTCTTTTTCTCTCAAAGAAGAATACAGAAAAACACTCTAACTTTCTTAGGATTTCTTCACTTGGATATATTGTTGTTGTTATCTCTGTTGTTTCTGTCAATCTAACCCATTCTCCTCTTATAAAGAGAAGCTAGTGGGTTTGAGAGTATTGGGCTTTTGTCCACATAATTGGGAGCCCAAAAATAACCCAATATGTTCATCCCCCATTGTGACTTGTGAACCACAATTAAGGAGGGAATTCCAACAATAGCTTCACAAAGTATGTGCAAGTAACTCGAATTGAATTGGAATTTCATAAGCAAGATTTTGGATGCAAACTTTATAAATAAATAAAAAAATTGATTGAAACGAGAGATCATGCTAAATATAATATGTCATGTTTTTTGAAAAAGATTAGTTATAGATACAAGTAGTGAATATTTTGTAGTAATCAAAATATAATAATCCTTTGAAAAATAGTTGTTGACCTTTTTAATTCTTTGAAATGCTCAATATAAAACATTTTCTTAAAATAAATAACGGTTTATATGTCATTTACGTACGCCTTACTATTATTCAATTACTTTTGATGGCGTAGGTCACTCATATAGGCTAAATATGTCATAGTGGTCAAAATCTTGTAGAAAACCAATTTTAACTCCCTTGAACAAAAAGTAATAGGTTCCCAATGAGAGAAAACATAATGCCAAGCCAAGAGTGGATAGCAGAAACCAAGCCAAAAAGGCTCTTCAACTCTCCTAATAGGTCAAGGAGGCATACCATGCTAGCTAGTGCATAAAGTATGCAAATTAAGAAATTTTGGAACCAAATATGCTCCTACAGCTCAAATATCATGTCAATATTGTGCCTACCAATTTTGGGTTTAACTAAACAGTGAACTAAAGCACGGTGCCATGATCAGTAGAAGCAATTTAATTAATTTTAGTGAAATTATAATATTAAATGCAAAAAAGAGAGAAAAAAATATGAAGAGAGGTTCCGGGACAAAAGAATAGTGGTTCGTGTACTGTAAAAATACACCCAAATTCAACACGCGGGGGTAGCTAGACAGATTTTATATTACTATTAATTAGAAGGATACAACCCTAATTTAAGGAATCAGTTGCACATCCTAGTATCATAGGAGCCACCAGTGATATGTATAATTTTTAATTGGAGCAAGATTTTGAGGCGACACCTTTTGCTACTGTTTTTTTAGTTAAATTCGAATTACTTGTATAGTTTGAGGAAAAGATACCTCCCATAACACAATTTAACCCCCTAGGTTACAAAATGTAGTACCATTTAGGCTTAACTTTAGGGTGACATGAAACTAATCTCTCTTTTTTTATAGGAATTTAAGCCAAGTTTTTGCACACAATTGAGATGTGACAATTGTGTTTTAAAGAAAAGCTTTTTTGTGATTTAAAGAATTGCAATTTGCTTGACAAAGATAGAATTTATTTTGTAGCAGTTGCAATATAGTACACTTCGCATGAGTATAGTTTTCACTAGTATCTTCATTTTTTTTAATTTCCTTTTTATAAGAATTATATTTTATCTATCAAATTTAATAAACATACACGTTTGTTTAGTTTGGAATAACTTTTCAATAAATATATATAGGTCAATTTATGCGACGAAATTAGTTACATGTCCTCGTATTTTATGAGATAAACACCTTTCTTGTTTTAAAAAGTCGATTTAGATCTTTGGTATTGTTTTTTCACTTAATGATATCATATTGGTCTCCAATAGGAAGGCATTTTAGCTGCATACTTAGCACAATACATTGATACAATAAGGCTCTTCATTTCAAGAGTGGTGGTGAAGGAAAGAACTAGATCACTTCAAAAGTTTAAAAAGTACAATGGCATTAGAGACATGATTTACTACCTTGACCATTTATACCGCTAACAGTAATTACATGAGATTTCTGCATTTTCAAAAAAAGTCATAACCCACATTTCAATATGGATCTGAAAAATAAGAATATGATCTAGGATGACTGTTTTTTTTTTTTTGTGAGTAGCCAAAAGGCTAAACCAGCTTAGCTTCCAAAGTGTAATTTCATTCAATGCATTATGTGATGGAAATCACAGGCTTCACCTAGTTAAGTCTCACTATTTTGTTGAAGGAACTGAAGGTCTTTCATTTGTATTTCCACAGCTTCTTTTGATAGAGGCTTGAGTTCTGAAACATAATCCTCATCAACTCCAGCTGCTACTTTCTCTGCCTTGTCTTTGATGAGGCGCTGGATCTCTTCGCGCCGAACTGATGGGAAAACAGCACTAAGCATTGCAGTCAGCAGTCTCTCATCTTCTTCCTCCACAGAGTCCTTTCCAAAGCAACATACATAGATAGCATCAAGAGCCTTCGCGGCTCGAATCTCCATCGGGATAGCAGGAGGTTCAGCCTTTAGCTTTGCCCGTCTCTACAGTGTTGAATATAATTTTTTGAGTTGTTAGGGTAGCGGCACATAGATAAAACATTTATCTTCACTATAATCAAATTACCTAGCATACAGGTGTAGAGTTAGAAATCTCATATCATCTAGTAATATGGTCAAAATAGAGTATATAAATAAAGGATAACTCTTATTTTATAAGTCAATTTTGTAGGTTAAGTTAGATTCATATCCAAATTTTTAATACTGTCATGGGGATTTGTCATTACTCATTGAAAAGTTACTTGGGAATATCCTAATCTTTAGACCATTCCTATTAGTTACAAATATGCATCTTTACAATGTCAATCTATGGTTAATACCTATTTGCCTTGATCCAAAAGTAATTAAATGTATTATGGGGTAGGCCTCATGTCACAGATAATAGAATGACCTTGATACATAAAACACACTGAATGGCATTGCAAAGGCACAGGGTAAGTTTTTCAGTTTTTTATATGCCTAGGCAAGAATGTCTCATGGTAGTCTTGAGGTATTAGCAATGTTTTTTGCCGTTGTAGTAAGCTGTTGTTATAGGAAATTGTCTTTATCAGAGAGAGAATGACTTAGAATTAGGGAAGAGAAACCATTATCTTTTTGGTAATGTAACACATTAATGATTTCCCCAAACAAGAGAACAATGATAGATAAGCCTTACAGAAACCTCTGAATCACTAATTATTTTCAGTAATTTCCTTAGAGTCAATAAATAAGTACTAGAGAAACTGTTTAATGTTGATAGAGTTTAGACAACATATTTTGGAACGACTCAGTCAGTTAATGCAAACTTATAGAGTTCCCCTTCAGATGCAATATAATATTAAAACTGAGATAGAGACCAACCTCCTTTGCCTCATTCATCAAAGCCATGAATTTCTGCTCCTCAAATTCAATGTCATTTGAGATCCGGAGCCTAGTCACCCCTTCCAGAATATCCTCAGTTTTGAGAAGCCCTGCACCAATAGCTGCTAGCCAACAGCATAACAGAACATAGAGAGGATCCCCTTGCTATCCACAACAAACAAACACCAAGTCACACATCCATTCCACTTTAGCACACCAAAAGCTAAACCAACTTTCACAACAAAACAATGTGAATAATAACGAAAGGAAAAACACACACAAATCAACCTCATTAACATTCAAGTTTGATTATGGGGTAGGAATTAAAAACATTTCACCACCAATCCCATCAAGCCTAAACTCATAAAAATTGAGTTTTGAGCAAGAAATCAACCTCATTAAGTTTAACCATAAAACCCAAGAACCAAAGTTAATTACGGGTTGTAAGTTAATAAATCAATAAAACAAAATTTAGATGCAATTACTTAATTACTTTTAGTAATCTGCACAATAAAAATTTATTTTTAATTAAATAATTAATAAATAAATAGTGTATACATTATTTCTAAACCGTAGTTCAATAGCAAATGATCATGTACTATAAGTTTTGTTAACTTTCACGTAATTACCTTAAAAGGTATATAATTATGATTTCTTATAAGGTGAAAGTGATAAAAATGACTTTTTTTTGTGTGTTAAAAATGACAATTTGTTAATTTTAATAATGATATTAATAATAATTTCTTATTAACTGACTGTAAGCTTTTATAAAACTTAAGGTCTTAATTAATTATCCCACCTTAAACCATTTGAAGGTTAGAAAGATAGAATTTTGAGAAAACCATGCAATGAAGCTGACAAATTTTGTAAGGGGGTGTTTGGAAAATGAATGATTAGTTACCCGTCCTCGTCGATCTTGGAAGTCATAAAAGGCAGTGGAATCAGCGTCGGAGCACTTGTTCCCAACGCGCCTTCGGAACTCGGCAAAATCAACGAGGTCATCGCCAACGCCGCCTTCGTTGCTGAGGATCCTGGCAATGAGGCCAACAACGGGGAGTGCCCCGATGACCCTGTTGACGAAACTGCCCAAGGAGTTTGGGTTCTCTATGTAGGCTCTGACGGAGAAGTGAGCAACTCTCGAAGTGGGTCTCGCCGGGTGGACATGGTGGTGGCGGAGAGAATGTGGGGAGGCGATTTTGGAAGAGGACGAGAGATTGAAGAAGTGGCAAGTGAGAGACGAGAGTGGTGAAGTGGACTTTAAAACCACCATACTTGGAAGTCAGGTTTTGAGTTTGGTTCTGTTTTTCTTGGCCTCTCTTTTATATATGTTATCCACTTGCTTTCTTCTTCTCACTTCTCTTCGCTTCATAGAGTCACTCACACAATCCTGATTAAGTATCTACACTTCTATTCTCCCAGGGTCAATCCTCTTTGCTTTAAAGTTTTTTCTTGAAATTTCTAAAACATTTTAATTATATAGCAAAACAAAATTACTCTTATATAATTTTTAAAATAATTATGGTAAAAATAATAAATTCATCTTATATGATTGTCTATAATTGATTAATAATATAATTCTTTTAAATGCATATATGGTTGCATAGACTATTATCTTTTAATTACGACAAAAGTTGTCAATATAGATTGATACAAGTAATTAAAGATTTGGTAACATTAGTTAAGAATTTGCTACAATTTTTTACATTTTTTATGAGTGTGGATTCAAATCTTTCACTGTTATTTTCCTAGTTTGATGGACAATTGAATAGATTTGTTTGCGATTCGGACTTGTCCACTAATCTTCTAGGTGGATCTCTATTGGCACCTTAGAATTTAAGGTTACAAAATTGGGTATGTTATCTTGGAAGCCCTAAACTCCACCCAATGAAATGTTCTAGCCTGACCAAATTATAATTCGATGTGAACTTAACCCATAAATACCTGTCAAAAACTTGAAAACTAACTTTTTATAGGGAAAACTATTATAATTTATAACTTACACTAGGTGAAGTAATTCAGTTTGACACCTTTACTTATCATGTTACTAGTGTCATGCCCAATAATATTGAAGGTGTCTCTTTGTATTATCACTTTATTTAAAAAAAAACAAAAGTTTTTCCATTTCTTAAATGTTAGATAAATCTCTTATTAAGAATGTATTATAATAAAATTCCTCTATGTCAGTAAAAAAATAAAATTATTAAATATTGAAACTATAAAAATTTTAAGACGACAACAAATGATAAAATAAATCATAATTGCGTATAGTTAAAATATGATAATTATTTTAAAAAATTAATCACGTGAATTATTAATAATTAATAAAATATCATTATAACATTTTATAAAATCATAATTTTTATCATTTAGCAAGTGTGATATTGCATTGAAACTAGAAAAGCATAGAGAAGAAGAACATGTTCATCAACTTTTGATGCGGCAGATGATGTTAGTTGTTGAACTGTTTGATCCAACTTGCTTGTTGCGGCCCTTTGCCATCATTGAGTAAGGCTTATTTGACTTTGATTCAGGAGGAAAAGTTTAAGAATATCACTCCATCATCTTGATTAGTAGGGTGGTCGTGCTCGAGGTGAAGGAAAGTTTGGTGGGCGAGTTAAATGATAGTTACATGCAAGAGTAACTGTTGGAATTGGGCGAGAGGACATAGTGCGTGCTAATGTTGCTCTAACTGTGCGAGCAAGTGCAAATGCTTCAGCATGAACTTATACATATGCAAAAAATGTTGGTTTGACAAGATTGAATAATGAGCAATGGTAAACTCTACTCGAGATGTTGAACCATAAGTCGAGCACAAGTGAAAGGATGATTGGTAAGCATAAACACATTTCATATATAATTGATACAGGGCATCAAACCACATGACATGGAGTTTAAAGAACCTATGTGAACTACAAGAAGTACCAGCATGTCTAGTTGGATTGCCAAATGGACAACATGTTGATTGACGAATCTTGATGGGGTTTTGCAACCAAGGAAGGATCAATAAATCTTGATGGGGTTTAAAACTATGGTTTAAATTACATTTTAATTCATGCATTGTAATTGATTAACAAGTCAAACTTCATTGTCCAATTCACTAATAATTTGTGTGTTTTATGTTCCTGATTTAAATTGTAATTTAATTTATGCATGGCAATTGATTAACAAGTCAAACTGCATTGTCCAATTTACTAATAATTTGTGTGTTATACAATATTGCACTATGAGGATGCTTATTCAAGCGAGTGAACAAAAGAATAGACTTTATTTTTTTTCGAAGGGTATCGAAAGTGAAGGCATTCAAGGCTAATGGAATAAATCAACTAGATCTTTGGCATAGAAGTTTAGGGTATCCTTCTTTGAAAATTACTAAGTTGGTTCCTAACATTAGTTGGAGAATAATAGTGAGTTGTTAAATAAAGCATGTGAGGTATATCAACGAGCAAAACATAATAGAGGCAATTTTATTTTGAGTAATCAAAAAGCTTAAGATGTTTTTGAATTAATTCATTGTGATTTAAAGGACCTTCCAGAACTCTCTCTTCTTGTTGTGCTTCGTATTTTTTTACAATAGTAGATGATTGTTCTCATGTTGTTTGAATATTTTGTTGATAGATAAGAAAGAAGTGTCACGTACATTGATGAATTTTTGTGCTATGGTGGAAAGACAATATGATCAAAGAGTTAAAATTGTTCGAAGTAACAATGCGACAAAATTTACATGCATGAAAAATTATTTCCTTGAATGTGACATTGTTTTTCAAACTAAACAAGGACACCCCAACAAAATGGAAAAGTGGAAAGGAAATACCAACATATTCTAAATGTGGCACGAGCATTGTGTTTCCAAGGGAATCTTCTCATTAAATTTTGGGATGAGCGTGTATTAATTGTTGGTTACTTAATTAACCGCACACCATCAACAATCTTGAATGGAGAAACTCCATATGAACACCTTCATGGGAAGATACTCTTATATGACCACTTGAGAGTATTTGGCTCGTTGTGTTATACGCACAATCAAAGCAAGAAATGAGACAAATTTGTCAACATAAGCCATAAGTGTACTTTTGTCGGGTATCCATATGGTAAGAAGGGTTGGAAATTATATGATTTTGAAACAAATGAATATTTTGTATCACAAGATGTTAATTTTTTTGAAGCAGAATTTTCATTTTCCTAAGACATCTTTATACTTAAGGAGTGTTCTTCCACAAACATTTCTCATGAAAAAACTGATGAAGAGAAGAATCATCGAGAAATTGGTGATAACTTAAGCAAAGATATTACAAAACAAGAAAGAAAGGTAGGGATTAGCATAAGCGGGCATATATAATAAAGATGAAAAAAAAAGGCAAAAGTTGTAACACCAGGTAATGGTGATGAAGTAGATGATGTGAGTAATCCTTATGGGCAATGTGATAATGATCACTTGGGACAGGGACATAGAGAAAAACGTACATCAATTCGTCTACGTGATTATGTCACTAACATTATTCAAAAAATGAGTTTTTCTATAAGAAACTCATTCTAATACATCATCCAAGTGAGCCTTACTCTATAGCATATTATGTGAATTGTGATAAATTCTCTTTATGACATCGAAATTTTTTTGTAGTGATTACTACATAACAAGAGCTTATGTCCTTTCTTGAAGCTATGAAGGATTCTCAGTTGAGAGAAGCTATGCAAAATGAAATTTATGCTCTTGAAAATAATGAGACATAGGTGCTAGCACATTTACCCCCTCATAAGAAGGCACTTGGCTGGCTGCAAGTGGGTATATAAGATAAAGTACCACTATGATGAAACTATGGAGGGTTTCAAGGCTAGGTTGGTAATCTTTGGCAATCACCAAGTCAAAAGGGTTTATTATATAGAAATGTTCACATTAATAGCTAAGATGGTCACTGTATGGACGATCCTAGTTGTGTTAGCAACAAAAAAGTGGAAGCTACATCAAATGAATGTGCAAAATGCCTTCATTCATGATGAGCTTTAAGAAGAGGTTTTCATGAAGATACCTCTTGGCTTCAATGTGCAGCAATTGAGCATGGTGTGTAAGCTTCATAAATCACTTTATGGGTTAAACAAGCTCCAAGATGTTGATTTGCAAAGCTCTCTACTGCATTGAAAGAATATGGTTTTAGGCAATCTTATTATGACCATTCGTTGTTCACCTCACAACAAAAGGGCATGCAAATAATTGTTCTTATTCACATTGATGATTTGATAATTTTTGGAAATAGTCAAATTGACATTCAACCATTCAAATCCTATTTGAGTATAGGTTTTCACACGAAAGACTTAGGAGACTTGAAGTAATTTTTAGGAGTTGAGGTTCCTAGGAATCTCACTGGCATTTTTCTTTGTTAACATAAATATGCTTTAGATATTATATATGAAGCAAGGTTGTTTAGGAGCCAAGCCTGCTAGTATACCTTTGGTGCATAACCATCGATTGACGTTGTTAAATGGTTGTTTGCTCCATAATCCAGAAATATATAGGTGCTTAGTAGGTTGTTTGATATATTTATGTTTCACTAGCCTAGAATTATCTTACTATGTCCATGCTCTCTCCCAATTTATGTAGCAACTGAAGGAAGAACATTGACAAGTTGCACTTAGGGTAGTATATTATTTGAAAAGTAATCCAATACAAGGTATTTTGCTGCGCAATGATTGTGACCTTCAGTCGTTTGGGTGGTGAGATTTAGACTCGACAAGTTGTCTTTTGATTAGGAGATCTCTCATTGTGTGGTTTTTGTTATTGGGTGATTCTCCAATTTTTTAGAAAATTAAGAAACCATGTATAGTGTCCCGATTATCGGCAGAAGTAGAATATAGATCTATTGCGACAACAAGTTGTGAATTAAAGTGGTTGAAAGGAATTTTTTTCAATCTTGGTGTGACACACACCAAACCTATGCAACTTTTTGTGATAGTAGAGCAACATTCCATATAGTCAAGAATTTAATTTTTCATGAGCAAACCAAACACATTGAAATTGATTGTCACCTTGTCAAAGATAAGATATTGAAAGGCAATATTCTGTTGTCCTATGTTCCCATCCATACACAACTAATGAATATATTCACAAAAGCCTTCAAAAAATCTCAATTCAACTATTTTCTCGACAAGTTGCAGAAACTTCATACACCAACTTGAGAGGGATAATAACTATATATTTGTAAATAATCCTATTGAGAATCATGTAGTTATAATATCCCTATTAATAGCACAAAATCTGCTAATTTTTGTTTGTTGGGATATGTTTATTTTTTACTGTAATCTTTGTAATTACTATTGAGAGCAATTATAAAAATAATTAAGGTATACATTATTATATATATATTTACTGCAAATCAATGTAAAGATGAAAGATTGAGATTTAGTCGCCTACTTTTCTTTACCTTGGACAAAAAGTTTAAGTAATTACGTCTTGAAAGTTCAATACAATTAAGGTAAGCCTACAAGGTTTGAAGAGAGCTTACACAAGTATTTATAGATTACTCACTAATAAAGTTCTAATATCAATGACAAGATTTTGACTCACATTTTGTCAACTTGATTAATTTTTGTTAGAATAGAGCTCAATTATATGATATTTAGTGATAACAATATATTTTTTAATATGTTTTTAAATACTTTTAATTAGTTAAAATTTATTTAAAATAATAATTATGTGTGAAATTTATTAAATAAAAAGTAAGATTCATGATTTTTTTATAATTTATAATAAATTTGAATTAATAATACATAATATATTTAAAACATTATATTAGATAATATATTTTTAGCCTTTCTCTTGTATGATATTGTTTCTTTTTTATACCTGTAGTTGTAGGGTTAAATTTCCCACGCTAAAAAAAAGTAGTGTTAAATATATGATATCGTTCAACTGGGAACAAGTTCTTTGGGCCGAATGTGTTACTTGTATATGTTTTTGTTTTACTTTTCTGCTTCTTATCATTTACTGTAATAATAATAATATGTTAAAATTCTTTTAGATTCTTCATTATTAATACTAATAATATTAATAATAAAATTGAAATTCTTTTTACCGTTTTATCAATAATAATATTTTATTTTATACTCTGGTTATGTTGTTATATTTGATCTATTTTATTATGCTTTTTTCTATGCAATTATAGAATTAAGCATATGATATTGTTTTGATTTTTATTTAAAATGATCCTTGATACTTATTTTATAAATATGTTACACTTAAAGTTTTTAAAAAAATATTTATTTTGTATAAAATTGACAAAATGTCTTTATCACACTTTTTACGCATTACACAAAAGCCTTTCCATTTATTAAACATTACATAAATCTCTTTCTATATAAATATATTATAATTAAATTCCTGTATAACAGAAAATTTTAAAATTATTAAATACTTAAACCATAAAAATTTTAAGATAAGAAAAAAATATACATCTAAAAATAAAACAACACTTCGAAGTTTTTATGCAAACTAATGCGTGTAAAATTTTTAAATAGGTTAATAAATATATAATCTCAATATATTACATTAAGAGTATTTTTTTAGTTTAAAGTGAACTTTATCTTATAAAGTATAAAATTATAAAATTAAAATGTTATTTTAACATATACAAAATTTAACCAAACTTAGTTTTAGCCTTTGTAATTTAAAATTGATAGATTTAGTCCTCACATACTACTATATTTATGCTTTTTTACTTTTGATAATATTTAAAAAAATGTTAAAAAATATAAAAAAATATTACGTATTAGTTTTAGTAAATATTTTAATAAATCTTATAAAATATGATAAAATTGGTCTTTAATGTCATATGACTCACCAAGAACAGGGACTAATGAAATATAGGAACTAAGAACAAATTTATAGAAGAACTACAAATTATTTTACCTAATTTATAATGATTATTAAAATTTTATAGTATACATTGTGATAAAATATATTTATAACAATGTAATCCTCGATAAAATCTTTAAAATAAAAACATGACGCAATATGACAATAATATTAAGATATCATATTTGTTAGAAATATAAGCAAAATAATCAATACTCTTTATAAGACAATTCTCATTTTGGAGTTGAGTTTTGAGAGTGAACTAAAATTATTTTATTCCTAATATAGAATATGATACATAAATGTCTCTATAATTCTGATATTCAGTCACGCACAAATGTTTAATTCTAAATGGCTTAAAATATAATTTTTTAATTAAATAAACTTTTTAACAAATACTAACCTAACTCATTTCATAAATAAATTTAATATAGATTTTCAAATAATATGTGCAAGGTAATAAATTCTTAATCGGCTGCTAACTAATTCCCATCCTCAGTGGTTAGTGCTTTCTTTAATGTTTTTAGTCCACAAGTAATTTTTTTGTAGCGGTTTTCTAAAAGAACACACACTTTTGCTCTTTTAGTGCCATATATTATAAATATTAAACAAGTACTAACCGTGACCAGTTAAAAAATGAATACAATGGTTACCAATAGTTTCTCTGCTCATTCCACTAGGAGGATTATGTGTTAACCTCATTTGAGGGCTGTTTAGAACCAATCTAAAAAAAATTGAAAACCAATTAAAATCAAAATTTTTAAACGATTTTTTTTTTGTACAATTAACTGATTTAATCGATTTTTGGTTAGTGGTTCAAAAATTGAACCGATCAATATCAAAACTAATATTTTTTAAATATGTGTTTTACCATGCATTTCACATCTATATATATGTATTTTATAATCTTAAAAAGTAAGTCGAGATATAAAATATGTGATTCAAAAGGAATAAGAACAATTAAGTTTGATTGGACAAATAAAATTGGATAAAAAAAATGATTTAAAATGTATCATACATATTTTAGTTTATATTTATTTTTTTTTAAATTACATTAAAAAAAATAGGTGAAAAATATAGTAGACTAATTCAACTTGATTTAACAAGCTAATGGATTAAATTGTGTCAAAAAAAAATATAACTTATTTAATTTTTGAGTTAGATTGTACCAATTTGTTAGTTCTAGTATTTTATGCTTTTGAATGTTTACATTTTAGTGTTTTATTTTTTGCTTCTTTGTTCTTTTTTGATGTTCATCTATTTGCATATGGCACATTGGTTAGCAATTAGCAAGTTTTTAGTTTATCAATAAAAAAATTGATTTGTAATATATTCTTAGGTATAATATATTAGAAATTTATAATTTTTTATTTTTTAGATATTATATTTTAAATACAATTATATCAGCTATTTATTTAAGGTGATTATAATTTTAAGTAATTTGATAATCTTATATGTAGATTAACACATCATAAAAGTTAATGGTTCTTAATATACCAAATAAAAAATAAGTTTTCTGTTCTTCCCATCAAAAGAGAGAAATGAAGGTCCTTGGAAGAATTAAGGAGATTTGGTTGAGGAATACTACAATACGTCATCATGGTTGTTGAAGGTCCCTATAGGTTGAAAGTTATATCTACATAATTTTAAAAACTTTAATGATTTAATATGTCGATAGCAAACATGGGAATATAAGAGTAGAAAAATTTTAACAAATATAACTATATAAAAATGTCTCTTCTTTCAACAAAATATACATATTATTTTAATATTTAAATCAAATCATTTTTTTCTTAAAATTAATTTGTGAATTCCTTTAACCACACTACATGTTTTAACGAGTATGAGATTAAATTATAAAAGAAAAAAAGTTATAATTTTAATTATAAAATTAAGAGTAAATTTTGATAATTTCGTTATAATATAATAATAATAATAATAATAATAATAATAATAATAATAATAATAATAATAATAATAATAATAATAATAATAATAATAATAATAATAATAATAATAATAATAATAATAATAGTAATAATAATAATAATAATAATAATAATAAATAATTGCAATGGTATATTTTTCTTTATAAAGTATATTTTAAATGAGTCAAATCTATATATGGTTGAATGCTTGATAAGATAGCATTGATTTTCGTTGGATCAATTGCCAATAACTTTCTTTTTAAAGCATTTTAAGAGCTTTCTATGTTTTTCTTTTGTACAGACTTCCTATGCATTTTATCTGCAGAAAGAAAGTTCAGCAGCGGATAATAAATTCATAGGTATAGGTACTTTTTGAAAAAATTACTGTTAGCAACCTAAATCGTGACGTGGGGTCGGCGAAAATAGAAGATTTGGATTTGAATTTCTTCCTGGGAAAAGAACACGAAGGACGGAGTGTCACCAACTTTTTTATGGAAAAAGCTAGAAAACCTTTGAATAAATAAGGCTGGTTTTGAATCCGGAGAAACGGGTTCAAAAGTTAGTTACGCATGAGGATCACTGGGTATCCCAACACGTTTATAATGCGATAGTTATCTTGACTGACTGCATGAAAGGGGAATGACTCTTATGTTTTGACTAATGCCTTCCTAAAGATGGAGTGCTTATATAGAATCAGTATGAAATATTTTGGATTTTTTTGGTGGATAACTTGACAAGAGTATGCCTCTTGCTCCTACATATTTTCTTTTAATTGGAAAAATTAAAGTTCACGTAGTCCTGACTAAGAGGCTTGGAAGGTAATAAAAAGTGTAAACTAGGGGGAAAGTGGACTACCCATTGGCATCCAAAGGAGACTGGGATACAATGGGCTACATAACTAGTCTGGTAAAATGCAGTCTTAGGGAGGTATTAAACTATCCTACGGACATGCATATGAGATTTTAATAGCTAACCTGGAATCCAGAAATTTTGGCAAGTTTTGGTGTTGTGCTCTTCCTTCTCCTTTTTCTCTGGTAGCATTTCTTGATTGGAACAGTCTTTCCCTTCCTTCTTGTCTTCAACCCTCCTTTTTTTGCGACCCTTTTCTCTTCATTTTAAGACTTTATATAGACCTCGCAGATTATTATCTCCTACTCTTTATTTGGAATTCCACTCTATGATAGGATTAGGGTCCCACAATTATCTAATATTTTGCAACTATTTTTTTTCCAATCATATCATAGAGAATTATAATTACTTGGGGTTAAGAAAAAAAAATGGTAGCGTGGTGGAAGATTTAACACTCAATACAGGTTTGTTTCATTGTATGAAATTACATTTCTAAAAATTATATTTTCAAAAATATTATTATTTTATGAATATTTTTGGTATTTAGTATTTTAATAAAATAAAAATGATTTGATTAAAAATAATAGTGAAAAAAGAAACGTATAGTAAAATGAAGAAAAATAGATTAACTTTTATTTTTATGAAAAAGTAAAAGACAGATCTAATGTTGCTAAAAATTAACCATTCTTAATTTTTTTTTTCAAATTTTATATTAAACATGAGATTATGAGTTCTCAAATTTACTTTTTCAAAACACTTTTAATATATTAATTATAATAGGAAAAATTATCATAATTATAATTAACCATGATGATGGTACGATAATATACAATTATTTTATATTATTTATATATAATTTATTTTTTCTTGCTATAATTGTGTTAGTTATATATTTTTCACTTTTTATATATAAAATTGATGTAAAATATGTACAATTAAAAATATGATTAATATATGTTAAGAACTTTAAATTTATTGGACGATAAATATTTTCTTTTTATATAATTTTTTTACACCTAAAATTAAGTTTAAATTTCTAACTTCTTAGTTAAAAATTAAAATAAGTGAGTCTAATGTCACATATTCTTTACTTTAAAGCACAGGTGTGTTAAATTTTAATAAAAAAATTGTCTAACACCAAGTGTTATATGTAAAAACGCACATGGAAAACATTATTCAAAATTTAAAAGTATAGTTTCAGCAAATCCTAGTTGTCTTCCTTGTATTGGGAGTTTCAGAAAAAGTTGACTTAAACAGTAAGCATGGCCTATTCCCATTGACTTGGAATAGCGTAACGACTCCAAAAACTATTACTTTATGACTCAACTCCACTACTAAATTTCTCAAAAGAATTAGTCATAATAGCTAATACTTTCTTTCATCACTTTCCTAATGTGAATAAAAGAGTACACAAAATTCGTTAGAGTATTTAAGTTAATTATTTAATAGTGCAATCAATATAAAATTTTATTATTAATATTAAGTTTAATTTTTATACACAGTTAATTAATTAAAATTATGATAAATAGTATTTTAAAAACAATTAGTATAATAAATAATAAACTTGTTACATACACGATAATATGATGTTATTAATGTTTAAACTATTTTTTTAATATTAAAGGCTGTGAAATTAATATTCTTCTTAAATTTATTTTTTGGTTGAAGAAAAACTCTTCATGTCATAATTAAAAAGGATCACCAAAAAAAAATCTAAACACAAATTATATAAAATAGGTGGAGTTTTATAATAATTATATTAAAAGTATATAAATAATAATTTTTAATTAAATTATAATATAAATTTATTTTATATTATTAATATATAATAATTAAATTTATTAAAAAATTTAATTATAATACAATATATATCTATAGTAAGATGGTTGGTTGATTTTTACTATACACTTTTAAAAATCATATTATGATTTGTGATTGGATAATTATAATTATTAAATTATTTTTTATATTAATTAATAATATAAAAAATTATTTTTAATATAATTTTAAATAATTACTATAAGAGGAGATAAAGGCGTAAATGTAAGTGTATATATTATTTATTTATTTATTGTTAATTAAAATTTTAAAATACGTATTTTTTATTTAAAATTTGTGAATTCTTCTTACACTATAGATAGTGGTTGAAAATTTAAACTTGAGATTACAGAAACAAACAAAAAGAAGAAGCTGAGTTCTGTGTAGAGTTGATAGGCTTATAGCAGAGAAAGAAGGAAGGAAAAACATGGGGGCATATTGCAACGGCGACGTTTCGTTGCGACCATCCTACGACGTCGCTTCGAACCAAGATCCCAGGTTCTGCAAGCACGTTCACGACAACGTCCATGGCAATATTTATCTCGATCCCGTAATTTTCATCAACCGTAAATTATTTCATTTTTCGAAATTTGTTATGTTTTAGTTAGAAAGAAAATGAAAATGCTAACTTCTTTAATTTTATCTTTTTTTTTGTATTGTTCGTTTTTTGCAGCTGAGTTTGAAGTTCATGGACACCGAGCAGTTTCAGAGGCAAGTTTGAAACTTTTTGCTATTATGTGGTCACTTCCACAATCTTGTTCTGTTCGTTTATTTGTTAATAGTGTGGTTTTGTCCTTATTTTTTATTTGTTTATGTTGCAGGCTTCGTGAGTTGAAACAACTAGGTGAGTTAATTTCCGTTTCTTGAATCCAATAAATAAGAGAAAGTGGTTTAGACTTTAGAAGCTACTTTGAAATCAAAATGAACTTGCACTATTACTTGTTGCCGGCTATGTTTCATAGTATTTTGCATTTTTATTTTCCCTATGAACTCAAAAACAATTTGTTTGCTTTTAGATGCTTGAATTGTTTTTGCAATGGGGGAGATAGCATGGAAATCTTTATGCTTGGAATTTATGTATCTTATGAAGGTACTTAGGTTAGAGTGGGACCAAGATTTTATGTATATTGATATTACAGGAAATTGTGGGCAAATGCATGTGTTCATAGTTGCTGTCATGGAGAGTCAAAAGACCTTGACTTTGCAGCCAAAATTGCAGTCATGGACCATTTTTAAAAACCATGAGTGAGACATATTTTATGATTGTTTCCTGGCATGCTTGTTTGTTTGGTGATAATTTTAGTTAGTTTGTTTTTTAGTGGTTAAAATCAGGTTAGTAAATAAAATGGAGTAAATAATAGATTATCAAGTACTAATTTGGACTGTTGTAAAATTTATGTTATTTTGTTTAAATGCTAGGTATCTTTCTTAGCTTCTCCTTTTTGGCAAGAGGATTTTGAATGTATTTTGCTAGCTGGAGAATTTCATGGAAAGTTGTTTTTGCTGCTTCGGGATTTTTCAAGTGTATTTTTCATGAAGTATGCCAAGATCTTGGTCTTAAGTTCAATTTAAAAAAATACCAAAAGGAGATGCTTTCATTGGTCATCAGTATCATTTTTCATGTGCTTGTCATGAAAATCTTATGTACTTCTAATGAGTTTTACTTGCAGGAAAAGAGTACCATGCATGTGTATTGTTAAACAGGTTTTAGAGTTTGGAAGTTCATTTATACTTGCATTATAGCTTAGCTTTGATGTTGGATTTACACTGTTCAAGAGTATAGTTTCAAATTTTGGTGAAACTGTTTTTGCTTTTCAACAACATTGTTGTTACACAAATTTGGCTTCATGATGTGAAATTGTGAGTGTATGTGTCTGGGTTTTTTGGTAATTATTATGAGTTTATAGTTTGTTGAAAGTGCCATGAAGGAAGAAAAAAGGTATTTCTGAATTCCCACTATTATACAGAGATGAAAGTGCATATTGAGTTTTATGGAAACTTAAATAAAATAATTTTTTATGCATTTATGCTATGACATAACTAACAATAAAAATATATCTCTATCAATAAAAAATTTGCCTTTGTGATGCAATGAAATATATCAAGGATCTTGTGAAATATCGGTCAGGTCTGTCAGTAGATACTAAGTTTATTTCTTCGTTACAAAGTAGTTTCTGTCATTTTCATGTAACCTTAAGAGGAAGACTGTTGGTGTAAAAGGTAATATTTAAAACTGCTTCAAACACTGTTATGCCATTTATACACACTGGCTTGACATCCCCTTTGAATATTCAGTGCGTATAATCTCTCCAATAAATCAATTTGTTTAATGTTTCAGGTTTTACGCACATGGTTTATCCAGGTGCTGTGCATTCTAGATTTGAGCATTCTGTTGGTGTGTATTGGCTTGCTGGGCAATGTGTGGAAAAGCTTAAAACTTATCAAGTATAAAATTTTATTAAATATTTGACCCTTTTAAAGGAATAGTGAAAGTCTTTTTGACAGGATGCTAATTTATGCTTGTGATCTTGCAGGGCTTGGAGCTTGGTATTGATAGATTTGATATTCAAACTGTGAAACTTGCAGGTATCTTATGTTTCTTAGAACTGATGATGATTTTAATCCAATATAACTTAGACCGTGGATTCCATCATTTCTGTAGGACTTCTGCATGATGTGGGACATGGCCCTTTCAGTCACTTGTTTGAACGCGAATTTCTTCCCCAAGTTATCAGTGGTTCTGATTGGTACTCTTATTTTTATGTTTTTATATATTCTTGCATTTAACGATCTAATTTATTTAATTTTCCTCTGTATTTTCCCCCTCATAATGTTTAGAGAAAAGTTTTTCTTCTGTTTGTTAAATCCTTAAGATATTTATGTTTTATCTTATTTTTCTTAAATTTATTTTGTGATCATAATTCATTCAATGTGTCATATTTTGATTGGTACTCTTATTTTTATGTTTTTATATATTCTTGCATTTAATGGTCTAATTTATTTCATTTTCCTCTGTATTTTCCCCCATAATGTTTAGAGAAAAGTTTTTCTTCTGTTTGTAAAATCCTTCAGATATTTATGTTTTATCTTATTTTTTTAAAATTTATTTTGGGATCATAATTCATTCAATGTGTCATATTTTGTATATTGTAGGTCACATGAAGAAATGTCGGTCAATATGGTCGATTATATAGTTGATGAACACCATATTGATGTTGACTCCCAAATGATAAGAAGAGTCAAGGTAAAGCTACTATTTACCATTATCTTTTTCCTGCATTAGATTAAGTGTCTTCAGATTTTGAGCATCACTTCTTAACCATCATCAACATGAGTCTTAGATAAACTAATTGATAAAGTTGTCAGTATAATAGATTGAGTGCTTAGTCAGGTACACTTGGAAACACCTTTGTTCAATAGTAGCCTTCAGTAGGAAATGTGTGTTCAAGCTTTGAACTGGACATCTTCAAAACAGGTTTAGAAGGTTGTCTAGCTTCCATTTTCCCATCTCCATTTCTTGTGTTTGTGTGGATATCCTAAGTTGTAAGAGAGCAATTGGGTGTGCTTATGTTCCCATAGAGATTTAGTAGAAAGAAGTTTGCATAAGAAGCATGCTGCATCACTCAGATAAATGGAATTAGAAAGAGGTTTGCATCTTCATCCTAATGGGTGGTTAATATTGGCAGGAGATGGTATTGGCAAGCACTGAATCTGCTCCTGCAAGGGTTAGATTTTTAATTTATTCTATTTAATATTGTCTGTTCTCAAGGTGTAATTATTAATAGTTTTGGTGGATGATTTTGTTTATTCTTACCTTGGGCATTTGTTACCAATGTCTCCTTTTTTTTCTTTCTTCTTTCTTTTCCTCCCCTATTTGTTGGTTATTTAGAGCTCAAGTGAGAAAAGTTTCTTGTATGATATTGTTGCAAATGGCCGAAATGGAATTGATGTTGACAAGTAAGTAAACAGATAAAATTTAACAGTCAAATCTGGTTTATAGTTCTTTTGTATATACTCTCTTTCATATATTCTTGGGTATCTGAGTATCTGAGTTATGGTATATTGTAATGCTCTGTGGAAACTATTGATTTGCAGATTTGATTATATTCCCCGTGACTGTCGGGCTTGTGGTCTGGGATGCAACTTTGAGTTTCAAAGGTTTTCATGATTTTCTTCAAAATAACTAGTAACTTTTTAGTGGTTTGATAATTTTTCTTAGCTAGAAAGTAAAAGTAAATAGAGGTTATATATCACTCCTAGCATCTTAAATTGTAATTTACTTACAGGTTATTGGAGACAATGCGGGTTTTAGATGATGAGATTTGTTATCGTGCTAAGGACTGTTAGTGTCATATTCAAACATTTCTTTGTAATACCTTTCTAGTTTTCTAATTCAATTGTATTTCTAATTGCCCTTTGCTTTTGGCTGTGTAATTTGTTAGACCTTACCATCCACAAAATGTTTGCCACTCGAGCTGATCTGTATAGAACAGTTTATACACATCCAAAAGTGAAGGTATGAAGTGGTTATTTTATTAAGAAAATTGTATTTTCTTTCCATCTATTTAATATCTATAAACTTACCCTTCTTGGTTCTTACAGTTTCTAATACCATTTTGATGTTTCCAGGCAATAGAGCTTATGGTGGTTGATGCACTTGTTCACGCTAATAGTTATTTGGAGATTGCATCTCACATACATAATCCTTCTGAGTACTGGAAGGTTATTATTATGAGGGCTTCTTAAAAATGAACTTGTATTAAAAGGATTTTTTTACAATGTTCTTTTGAATCATAAAATATAATTTACTTTAAAAATGCAGTTGGATGACACAATAATTAAAACTATTGAGACAGCTCCAAGTCAAGAACTAAAGGAGGCCAGGGAATTGATCCTGCGCATTCGAAGGAGGAATTTGTACCAGGCATGTTTTGACCTGTTGCTTTTCTGTGATTATCAGATATATGCTATTATGTAGTGATATTTTCTCAAGCTGTTCCGCACGACTTCCCTTTTGTTTTGCAGTTTTGTAATGAGTATCCTGTACCAAAGGATATGCTGGACAATTTTAAGAAAGTCACTGCTCAAGATATTGTTTGTTCTCAGGTCTTCAATCTTGTCAAACCTTCTCATTTGCATAAACTTTTGATTCTTTCTGTTCAATGAGGAATTCCATATTTGTTTTATATGTAAATCATTTGACAGAAGAGTGGTGGGGTTACACTGAAAGAGGAGGATGTAGCTGTTTGTAATGTCAAAATTGATTTGACTCGCGGAAAGCATAATCCTCTGGAAAGGTATTCAGAGAAAGAATAATCATGCATGCTGAACAAAAATACCTCCAGTTTGTTTTAACTTCCTAATATCATATACTAACGTATTGTTTTTTCTCTCTTGTGGTGCAATGTTTATGTGGCAGCATCCACTTTTTCAAGGTACATCAATGAAGCTAACTATCTTTTATCAAGATATTTCACCTATAATCTTATATTTTAACTGGTTTTGCTGGTGTCTATATTGTTTGTATTAGTGGATTATGTCTTCTTTTTACACTAGTAAACCCTCTTACATCAATGTCTTCTTAAACCACTAATCTCATGGAAGGAAAACCTGAAAATTTATTTTATCTTTTTGCTTCTAACTAAATATACATATGCTGCTAGCTGTTTACTGGTTCAATATTGTATCTAGGATTATGAAAGTGAAGAGAAATTTACAATACCTGATGACCGCATAAGCCACTTGCTACCTACATCATACCAAGATATGATAGTTAAGGTGTATTCCAAAAAGCCAGAACTGGTTAGTACTTTGTAGAGTTGATTATTGAATTTATGCAAATTTGAACTTCTTTGCTTTACACATTCAGGTTGATTCACTCACCCTTTGCTTTGTTCAATCCCATAGGTGGAGGCAATTTCAGAGGCTTTTGAAAATTTTCAGTTGAAAACATATGGGATTAAAGCACAGGCACATTCAACTCCACAGAAGAAGAAGCGTCGTTACAATTCATTTATATGAGGGCAAATATATCATTACTATGATACTACTTTTTTGGCCTTTCTTGTGTCTCCCTTTTTTTAGTATATACAAATACTTACATTTTCAACAATTGAAATATAGTTTAAGTTAAAAGAAACCAATGCTACACGTTCTGAAGGTTGTATTTGAGTTACCATATCAAAGAATCAATTAATGTATAGCAATGGTTTATTAGTGTAACAGTTTCATTTAGCTGTAATTGGCAGTGAGAGCAATCTTTTATTGTCACTGCTAGTTGGCAGTTTCAACTTGCAAATGTTTCCCAAATCTCATGTTCATGAAAAATTGGTCCACTTTTCACGGACGAGAATGCATCTCTAGTCTATCCTTTTTTAGACTACTAACTACTATGCATTCATTACGTTAATTACAATTGTATCTAGTTGGAAATAAAAGTCAGCTAATTAACTTGATTTCAATGTACAACATAAAATTATTGGATAAAACTGATTGAGGGATTTGACCCCGAGGCAAGGAAATATGTTGGATTGCCAAATTGAACTCCTTATGGTTGAAAATCTAGCAGCATATGCGTCTCGTGACTAAAACGTTTGTGGTGCCTCAACCCACATTACTCATACACCACTCTGCTTATCTCAATATCATTTCATGCCTACATCACTGATGATGTTAGGTGAATTTTTTCAGATTTTAATTGAATTTAATACAAGTGTATTCTGGGTGAAAAAATGTTTATAGTAATCATTCAAAATTTTCATATATAATGGTAAAAGATGTAGTTAAATGATATTATCTCCAATCTTTTATATATATATATATATATGAAAAATAAAATAAAATTTACGATAATTAAGAAAGTTGGTTAAGTATTATGGTCTTACTTAACAATAAACATTTTTTCTAAACTAATTTTAGTTGAAACTTAATATCAAAAATAAAATAAGGAATGAAAAATAGAACTTCTAATAAATGAAATGATATTTTAGAGATAACATCTAATAAATAAATGATATTTTAAAGATAATTTTTTTAAATTAGATAAAATTAATTAAAATTTATTTATATTTGATATCAATTTTGTTTTGTTTATATACGAGACTAAAAAAATAGATTTTTAATAAAGAAAATAGATTATGTACTTACTGGAAAACAATTTTACATTTAATATACATAAGATGTGAGTTGATGAGTATACGAGTATATGACTATTAAATTGTTGTTGATATTAGTAAATGTATTATTTATTCTTCAATGATATGAACTATGATGGATACAAATTTTTGTCTATGACTCTGTTTTGGGCCTGTTATGTGTATTGGGAAGGGTGGTCATAGTTTTTGTTTTGGATATTGGTGGCTCTAAGATCACGGGTGCTACTATTTACTACTACTGATAGCTATTAATAAAAATCTCGAGCATTTTGCGATTCAGTTGAAACTTGGCCTCGTGATTCATGACTATGTTGAGACTTGAGAGACATCTTTTTGGTCACATTAAAGTCCAAAAGTAGGCTTTCACGGGTAACCATTTAGCATAGAAACAGAAATGTCATTTACCCTTTTAATTCATTGCAAACCAAATGCCTAAAACTTCATATTTCCTTTTTGGAATTTAGCCACCATAGAAATTCACAAACATACATGAGGCACGTCACATGAATATATACGCCATCATTTTTTTCAATTTAAAATCTTAATAAAATTCGAGATGTCGGTCATGTTTGATGTGAGTTTTGGATAAATATGCCATGGTATATCATATTTACAAATACAGAGCAAAAGCTCAACAATTTATAAATTAATCGAATTTCAAAGGGTGATTTTAGTTAACTTAAAGAAGCATTTTCTTTTCTTCTTGAATTTGGAATAGATATCATAGAATTGAATAAGACTATTGTTTATTTATTGGTGAAGAAAAATGAGTCCAGGCTGTATTGTAAATTATGATAATGTGTACTTTTTTGTGCTCATGATTCCAAAGTGTTAGACACCGACTAACACATCGTGATCATTGAAAAATTGAAAGCATCTTAAAGGAAAAACGATTTCAGAAGAAATCATTGGTTTAATTTGGTTCATCCAATCTATATTTGATATTTCAGTTTCCAATCAAATAAACATGTTATATGATGATGATCCTAGGTTATGTAGATGATGGTGGCCCATAAAAATTAGTCTGATTCTTGCATCGACACCTACTTGCTTGAACTAAGCAATTTATAAAGGAACTGTTTTTTCTTTTTTAAAACAATCTGTATGGGGTAACATAGAATATCACATTTGGTGGCCAAGAGTCTGAGTTTGCTTCTTTATACTTTATTTAGAGGAAAATAGTTGAAAATTCAAATGCAACCTTCCCCAGATGAGATGTTCAAGCTTGTCATTGAAATTCTCTTTCAGCAAAAAGAAGTCTTTTCCCTTTACTAGAAGAAGTCTTAAACAAGCCAATACTAGAGAGACATTTGGTATGTACTTAGCCACTCAGGGTGTCAAATTGACATTGATGAGTATGGACGGTAAGAAAATAGACCAGAGAAAACGAATTATGAGAATCCATTTCAATGATGATGAGTACAAGAACAAGCAAAACAATTTTGCTTCTTGTCACCTGGATGCATGCACTCATGTCTCACCAACACTTTTTATGAGTAAATTACCTTCATGAAACTAGAAATTAGAAAACTATTAAAATTGAAATTCGTTAGTTATATTATAAACTATAATAATAATAAATTATAAAATTTTTAAACTATAATGATATTAAGTTATATATATTAAATACTACAATTTTAATTTCAAAGATTTATTTAATATTTTTCTATTTTTGAGAATTATGAGATGTTTTTATGTTACCTTTCACATAAATTTTATAAGAATATAGATTGTGAATGCTGAATCAAACATGTGCTTCTCCATTAAACATTTTATTGTTTATTTTCTCTGATGATAAATTAGTTAGTCTTGCCTTGATCATTGCTCTACCATAGTTTCCTTGAAATAATTCTATCTCAAAAAATAATTTATCATTAATTTCAAATGGGATGCATTTTTTTTAACATAAGAAAGTTCTGTAAAAAGAAAAAAAATAGTAACATATTTCATTTCTTGTGTACTTAAAATTCTGGATCACTCATCTATATTTTGCAAGAAATTTGGATGGTTTTGTCTGATGTGACTTGTATTATCTTTTAGTATAATAATTTCCATTGCTTATATTTACTAGTATAACTATTATTTGTTTTTGTTTGACTATTTTGGCTGCCATCATTTTCAGTTTAGACATGTTATTTTCCCGTAACTTCGTGCATATCAAGTAGTGTCTTGACAAATTGGAGTTTTACAATTCAATCAAAATCCAAAGATAAGTTAACAAGTAATTATATATCAACATTTTAACAATATAAATATTTATAATTTTTCTCTATCTTTCTAGAATGTTTATAAGCATGATTGTCTATGCATTATTTTTCTAAATTAATTTGGTTTGTGTTAAGTATTTAATATAATACAGTATAGTTCTTTTTACTAACGAAAGTTGTCTCCTACTACTTAATAAATTAAAGTTTAAATTTTTATTAAAAATATTTATATTTAATTTTTTACTTTATCTCAAACATAATTATTTTTTAAGAATATATCTGAGAAAAAAATAATATAATTCTTTTTCACTTAGTTTTCATCAAACAAGTGAAATGTAAGATAAGAAATCATTTAAAAAAATATTTTAATAATTAAATGTTCCTCCTCTCTTTATCATTAACCTAATCCATGGTTTCCCTAAAACTTTGCTGCTATTGTCTCATTGTTTTATTGGATTATTATATGTTGATTCGACCAGCCACAACCACTAATAGGAAGAAAAAAAAACCTTGTTCTGTCAGTTTGTGATGTGGTCAGAGTATTAATAAATGCCTCTGTGAACTTCAGCAAATTAAAAAGTTAAAACTATGATTCTATCTATGAAGTATAGGTGAGTGAAGCTATTTGTCCAATTCATCAATCCTGATTACAACTAACATGATATGATACACTTAAGAGATAATCACATTGGTTAAGCATGTGATCAAAATATAATTTATAAATAGTTAAATTTTTAAATGTGTTATGAGAAGTTTAATTTACGATTATATAAATAAAATTTTATTTCCATAATATTTGTATCTAAAGAAGAATTAGTCTTTAATTATTGATTTAAAAATATTCTTAATATAAAAAAAATGTAATCAAAACTTTAATTTTAAGATTTATGTTAATAAAAGAGTTTATCTTGAGTTAAAATAAAGTTTAGTATTTTAAGAGGTTAATCTCTTACTTTCAATTAAAGTATACTCTGAATTTGCCAAAAATCGATGATGATTACAAGTTACACATTTGCCTTTGTGACAAGTGACTCCCTTAACCGTTTGCATGTCACCCATTGATGAAGCCAAACAACTTGAATGAAAGGGATGTCAACATGTAAAGGTACGATAACCGTGAATGCCATAAATGAAATTGAAAAAAGAAAAGAAAAAAGAAAAACACACCAAACAACTAAACAAGGCAAAGCCACCACAGACACAGAAAGAGATCTTTGGTTTCAATAAATCAGCAGAAGTTGAAGGGCTCGTTAATTAGAGGGAGAGACCAAAGTGGGTCAGAAACACACGTCGTGTTCAGGCAAAATCCATGTGCCCACATGGATGATTGAGAGAGAGAGAGAGAGAAAGAGAGAGCATTATATTTATTACCTCAACATCACCTCAAGCAGCAGCAGTAGCAGCAACACCTGCAGTGGCAGCACTAACATAGTAGAAGAAGAGAGACACAATAGACCCACCAAGGAAATTTTGCTCAAAACAAGAACTTGCACCCAAAGTTGGCAACTTTTGATGCTTCTAAGTAACTTGAGCTTCAAAGTCCGTTGTGGGGTGTGGTGAAATTTTTGGTTTTGAAGTGGGGAAGAGATGAAGAGTGAGAGTGGGGGGTATGTGAGAGCGGATCAGATAGATCTGAAGAGCTTGGATGAGCAGCTTCAGAGGCATCTGAGTAGAGCATGGACCATGGAGAAGAACAAGGAGAAGGAAGAAGATGAAGTTGAAGGAAGGTCCACAAGAAGCAGACAAGAATGGGAGATTGACCCCTGCAAACTCGTCATCAAGACTGTCATTGCTCGTGGCACTTTTGGCACTGTTCATCGTGGGGTTTATGATGGCCAAGATGTTGCAGGTACTTCACTCTCTTGCTTTGCTCTCACACTTCAACACTTTTGATTTTCCATTTCATCTTTGTTTGTTTGCTTGTTCTCATATGCAACTAATTTTTCAAGAAAGGAAAAAAAAAAAAAAGCATGCAGAGTTTGTTTTTCCCTCCCTTTCTTGCACTCTTTTGTTTTTTTGGATGATGTGCCAAACACTAATGCTTCTGGTGCTAAGATTCATTTAAAGATTCTAAGGATCAAACTTCTGATCATGTTTTTAAAGAAACATAGTTATTTGTCGACAATATTAAATCGTGATGGTTGCACTCTTTTGCTTAACTCCACATACATGTGCAAGGGGAAGTTTTGTTTACTTGGAGAAGTTCATGTAGTTGGTGTTTGCAACTTAGACTGTTGCATAATGTGCACATGCTCCCAAACTGTCCTCTCCCCTCTTCGTGAAATGTGTACCGTACCAGGTTGATGGATTGTTGGGCCTTCTTTTATGTGAATGTCAGGGTTTCATTTCACAGACAAGCGTCTTTTCTATGATGTCTTAACTTTGAATGGAACTGCAATGAAGGGTTTGAAAGAGTTGGTTAAAAATGATGTCATATTTGGCCATCATCCGCTGCTTTAGTTTTGCTTGTTCCTATTTGTGGTTTCATTGTGCTTGTACCTTACAATCAAGCAACAATGAATTTTTTTGTTTCTCTGAGTTATTTGAGAAGGCAACTAAGTTGATAGTGTTTGGTTAGCCGCAACTGCCAAGCATTAGAACTTTGTAGATCAAGATCTGCAAAATCCGTGATTCACAAGATTGAGTACTCTTTGCTCTTTTCTTTTTGCTTCCTTTTTGTTTTCCCTGGAATTCACAAGATCCAGTTGACTTGACAGTTATGTGCATGAACTTTAATGTTCTTCTTTTCTTTTTTGAACTTTCATGTGTTCTTAGTTATTACTATTGTGCCCCTGATTTTACTACCATGGGGTGGTATAAGGAGTTAAAGAAAAAAAATAATTGAAATTGTTGACTGGTAATGACTGGTTATTATGTTGCCACATACATTTCTTATTCATAAAATATTCTTCTAGTGGGATTAGCTACAGGAACTCTTCTCGTGAGAGTTAAAATCATCAATGATTTACTAATGCCTTTTTGAGATGTTATGATTGTCTTGTGTTATGTTATATGCTGAACTTTATTATCTTCACAGTTCCTGGATGCTAAACTTGTTAACCCTGTAGCTCTCTACTGAAATTTAAATGAACGAACAGTTTAAAGTAACTCGTGAATGTGAATACATGCTCTCCTGCTGCTTTCATAACATGAAATTTATCTTTCATTTGTTTTTCTCAGTTAAGCTCCTTGACTGGGGGGAAGAGGGCCATCGGTCAGAGGCCGAAATAGCTTCTTTGAGAGCGGCTTTTACTCAAGAAGTTGCTGTTTGGCACAAGCTTGACCATCCTAATGTAACCAAGGTAATTTTGTGCCTTTATTCCTTTCTTTATGTTATCCATGTTTCTTCTTTGTCTTGTGTATGGATACCTTACTAACAGGTTTCTTATGTGCTGCCATTTGCTACTATGAATCAAATAAGATAATGATGGAAATTATGTGTGTGTATATATATATATATAGAAATAAGCAAAACGAAAAGGGAAAGATAAATGATGAAGGAGATCTTGAGATTTAATGCATTTCTTGAGGCAAATATTGAAATACATTCCAGGAGGAAAATATTGCCTGAACCTCGGACTGTTTTGTCTCCTCATAGTATGAATGTGATATCGTGGCTTGATTCTGGTCACATTTATGTAAAATGAATTTGTCTTGAGGTTTATTTTCTGTTGTGATGTTTTCTCTATTATTTTGGGGGTATGGTAAGAGGATTGAATGGTAGCATGACATAATAGTTTGAAACATTTATGTGAGGATTTTCTTATTCAGTCTTGCTGTCAAATCCATTTTGCAGTTTCTTGGGGCAACAATGGGAACATCAGAGCTACAGATACAAATGGAAAACGGTCATATAGGCATGCCAAGTAATGTTTGTTGTGTTGTTGTTGAATATTGTCCTGGGGGCGCGCTGAAGTCTTATCTCATTAAAAACCGGAGAAGGAAGTTGGCTTTTAAAGTGGTTGTTCAACTGGCTCTTGACCTTGCAAGAGGGTCCACTCTTTATGCCTACTCTGTTTCATATAATTTTAATAGAATAAGCTTTCTTTCTCAGCCTGTGAACATTTTATTATTTACTTTACAGGTTGAGCTATCTCCACATGAAGAAGATTGTCCACAGAGATGTTAAAACAGAGAACATGCTTCTGGACAAGACACGGACCTTGAAAATAGCTGATTTTGGAGTAGCTCGTATTGAGGCTTCCAATCCTCATGACATGACAGGTGAAACTGGAACCCTTGGTTACATGGCTCCTGAGGTATATGCTTTGACTCCTTTGAAAATCTCTCTCGTGCATTGTTCTTTTGGAGTTTGTTTCAAACACATTAATATCTAGTCCTTCCTCTACTTAGATAAAATTTGGAAACAGCTGACCTAGGATCTTCTTCATGTGTGAGAACTGGGATGAATATTTTTCTCTTAAAAATATAAGGGAAAGAAATTACTGAAAAGGAAATTTTGATTAAAATATTTACCATGTTGGAAAAATAAGGACATTGCATTGTTCCATCACTGTCCATACTTTTAACAGGAATTCCTTTTGTTATAATTCACCCAACAATTATGTATATATCCATGTTGGTTTTGGTACATATTTACTGGAAGAAATCTCTACCTTGGAAGGTCCTATTTACATTTACTGAGATCTAGAACTTCAGCATGGCACTGATCTCGTGATATTTAAAGTACCTAACACAACATTGTAATTTTTTTTTTTTAAAGTATTCTAAGGACGAGTCTCTATAAAAGAAATCTCTTTTGGCGAGAGACTAGTCGGTCATTTATCTATAGCTTTTTGAAATGCATGGCTTCTCAAGTGGAGTATACTTCTTATTTTCACTTTTCAGAATTGTAAGCTTGATTAAAATTGCATCAATGACAAGAAAAGGGGTGAAGGGGGAACCAAACACAAATATATAAATAGGTTTTGCTCAAATATTTAGTACTACTCCTGCAAATGATGAATAACTCTCTTCAAATACACTGCCCTCATAATATATTTTGCTTACTTTACAATCAGTCATACATAGCTTGGCTTTGAATAAGTAATTAATGTTTTGTTTGAACAGTAACAGATCTTATACATTGCTATATGTAACTCACCTGAAGAAATTGGGCAGGTTCTAAATGGTAGTCCATACAATCGAAAGTGTGATGTGTACAGTTTTGGCATATGCTTATGGGAGATATACTGCTGTGACATGCCATATCCCGACCTTAGCTTCTCAGAAGTGACATCAGCTGTTGTACGACAGGTATTTTAAATGTATTAAGTGACTTTGCCAACATAAATTAACAAATATGATGGGAAAAGCCAAAAAAACAAGTATTTTCTTAGGAAACACCAACAGGTACAATTGTTGGTTTATTTACAAATGGACTTATACAAAACACAATCATATGTACCGTTTATACACCCCTACTAGCTGCTTTTATTGTAGTTAGATGTTCAGATTCTTTATGAAACTGCAGAATCTGAGGCCAGAGATTCCGCGATGTTGTCCTAGCTCTCTGGCGAATGTGATGAAAAGATGCTGGGATGCAAATCCTGACAAGAGGCCAGAGATGGATGAAGTGGTGTCCATGTTGGAAGCTATTGACACTTCAAAGGGTGGAGGCATGATCCCTCATGATCAGCCTCAGGGTTGTTTATGTTTTCGCAGTTATCGAGGACCTTGAAAGATTTTTCACTGTCAAGGAAATTGATTATGGAGGGATGATATACAGTGTTCTTCTGGAAACCAGTTTGTATTTTATTTCATTGAAGGAATAGGGAAAGGAAGACTCAGGATGGAATGCATACACAAAAAGTGTGAAATCCATAGTTGAAGAGCTCTGCAATTACTTGTTACTTTGTTGGGCTATAATTTTTGTAAAGCTAATTGTGCTCTCTCCTCATTGCACCCATTTTTATAATGTTTCTATGTAAGTTGTACACTTGACAGTAGTAGCATGGATTGTTCCAACACTAATATAAAAGTCCTGATGGGTCATTTGATGTCCTATGAGCCTACAAGTGATCTGTTTTGGGAAGATCTGCTCATGTGCAGAAAGACATGACCTATAATATGTGGAATAAATATACAATTTGGCCCTTAAAAGATGTTATGTGTTGTAGATTGAGGAAACTTTTTCTGTATACAATTGACACTTAAGTATTCACATGACACAAGTAGCTATTAGTTTGGTTCTTTTAAGCATATAACACAGGTTCAATTTTATACTAATAGAGCAACACATATAGATAGAAAAATTGTCTCTTAATTGGTACTTCATTTTTTCAGCCGACTAGTTTCATAGTTTCTGACTATGAAGATAATTCTGGGTCCAATTATGGTTGTAAGAAAAAAAAATTGACACTTTAAGTAGTTAGCTAGCTTCCAAGTTTATTGAAGTTGTTACTTGTGAACAAGTTTATTTTTACGGTCAAAAACTTTAAAGGATCGGAATATATTATTTTATGGTCAATTATGTCCCTTTTTGACCAATGAAATTATGTTGAAAGGAACCCGTTAAGGACTAGGGTTCATAACAGCACTAGAAAAAAAAAAAAGTATTGCTAATATAATTAATTTTTAAATGGTAAAATCTTACATGTTATTTAAAATGTGAAAAACTCATGTCAGAATATCAAATTCCCTTCAGAATGCTAAGATATATTAACAGCTTTGACCACCAATCCTCAGTCAGATTGAAAAGGTTTCGATACAATAAATCAGTTGACCCAATTTTCATTCCAAACATGATTTAAAACAAGCCATGTTCTCAAATCAAAATTTCTGCTTCAAATTATCCATCACTTTTGTTCATTATTAGGGCCAGTTTGCTATGTATAAAAGATCTTTCTGTTAGAGATTCTGATTGAGCTGTATATGAAGAATTATCGTGGTGTTCAACAGCTGTTTCTGATCTGTTAATGATATCTTCCATTTCATTTACTACCTTGTAAATAGAGATAACAGGAGATTAGAGAAGTTCCCTAATACCTCTTTTTGGGCTACAGCTTCAGAAGAAACCTCATCTAATAAGACACAAACAGCTACATAAACAGAATCACTTTTGAATCAGTTCTGCATCACACTAAGCCCTGCTTCAATTGCATATATGGTTGACTTCAACTTTTGCAAGCAACTTCTGGTCAAAGATTCTTTCCCTGGTCGAAGCACACAACCACAAGTGTGGAAAATGACATAAATAAATATAAGCAAAGAGAGAATCACCACCAACCTTCCTCAGCCATATCTGATATTGAAGATGAGGAAGGTAATTAAAGACATGCTATAAGATTGGTATACATTGACTTCCACATATATGGTGTGAAACTTGGAATACAATTTGGATGATGCAATATCCACTACCAAAAAAGATGCTATGTTATCTTTAGATATTTTTTTTCTTTTTAGAAATTGTGAAAGAGAATTTTTAATATGCATGCATATAATCAGTAAATACGATAGTTAAAGATGAGGCTTTTAAATCTATTATAGTATATAAAAATTGAGACGCGAACGTCACCTGAATTTTTTGAACTTCTATCATTTAGTTATGTAAGCAAATTTTACATAATTTTACTCTTTGGTTGAGCACCTTTTTACCTTTCTTTTTAACAATTCTTAACCTTAAACATGAATTGAATCCTAATCATGCTCAAGGGACTCCTATTATTTATCAATTGTGTTAAGCTTTGATGATATATCATAATACATAACATCATATTACTTTTTTGTGTACATAATCCCTTTATTCCTTAAAAAGGAAAAAAAACTCTTACTCTAATTTAACCATAAAGTAAGTGAAAATAAACTCTTCCAAAAGAAAAAAATTATTAGATAGTCTTTAATCACATAATTTTTATTAATTTTCATATAATATATAATCAAATATTATTAATTGTTTTATAAATTAAAAATTTTAAATGTGTCATATAGAGAATGATTGAAATCATAGATACGTAATATTCTTGAATACAATAATTTCTCCACTAAAAGAAAGATGGTCAACAATCTGCAATTTTCCTCCTCCGAACTGATAAATCTAAAATAACTTTAAACAAAAATTCCTTGGTAAATAAATTTCGGAGATCATCAAGCCCTTTTCTAACTGCTGGATCGTTAATTTGTTTTAGGTATGCACCATTAATTACCATAATGTTATTGTACGATGTTATCTTCAATCCTTCAAGCAATTTCCCATTAACATAGTGGAAGAATATTTTTCACTTTTTTGGCACAGAAAAGAAGGTGCTTTGATATTTCAGAGGTGATAATAGAAGGAAAATACTACATAAAAACTCAACAAAGAACCGTCCCACAAAACCATTGAATTGCATATGTTTTTAATATAATACTGCTCAAATCCAATGACTGATGTAATGGTACAAAGAATTATGTGAATTTCTATAATGTATATTTATGTAACATTATTCAGGTCAAAATAACCTTAACAAGGCATTTGGTCTAGTGCTCACTTGATAATGAGTGTTGTTCCTTTCATAGTTGGAGTTTGTGTTCAAAGTAGACATAAAATAAGATAATTCTCTCTTCAGATATTAATAACTCAAGTATGTGAATGTCAGAAACTACATGAGAATGGCCTACAATTTCCTCACTACTGAACAATCATAATTTTATTGATGAATATGTAGAATGAAAGTTACAAGCCGAGGTGGTGAATTCAGTCTTACAACAGAATAAAATCTCAAGCTGTTGTTCTAGTAAAATGAAGACTGTCTTTTCTGATAACAATGGAAACAAACTAAGGGGAGTGAACTTTGCAATGTAACAACCTGCATTCTTGAATGGCCTTGAAGTTCCAATAAACACAAGTGAAGTATTTGATAGCAAAAGCACAGAAAGATCACTAGCCAGCAATCTTGTAGCTTGGATTCACCAAATTATCCAGGCCAGAAACTACTTGAATAGATTCTATGACATCACCAACTTTGAGGTCTGCCAAGTAATCTTCATTTTCTGTTACATAGCCAAACACTGCATATCGACCATCCAATATATTGGCATTACTAGGAGTTAGCTCACTTTCTTTCAACAGCCAAAATATCTGGCTAGAGGCAGAGTTATCCTCAAATTCCTATTCAACAACATAAAAGGAGTAAATAAAAGCAAGAAAAACAAAAAAGATTAGCATACTAAGAGGACAGCCATGTCAAAGAATAGATTCTCACATCTCTTGCCATTGCCATAGTACCGAAAGCATTAAATGGAAGCTTTGTTTGAGCCTTGTATAGACCAAGCTCCTGTCCAAATAGATTGTTGCCAACAACAGATGAGAAAGTTCTAAACCTTGAGAAGAGGAGAGCAACAGGTATGACAATACAAAATACATGATGTTATAAAGTGAAACTTCATGCAAGAAACTAATACTACTAAAAAACACTTATTTCTTCTTATCATACAATGAGGCTTGTGGTACAGACCTCATAAATATGTATCCATCACTTGATTGGTTGTATCTTCTTTGACATTGAACTTTAAGAATGCATAAAGTACACAATTTTCTTTTCTTAATTCAAATGCTACCTCTTTCTTACAATTCTGACTCATACACTTTGTTCACTCCAATATCGGCTTGCCAACACATTATACAAAATGCAAATGTGCAAATATATAACATGCCTCAAGAGTGATAAACAGTTGAAGATTACCTCTAAAGTTTCTCCATAAACAGGTGCCTTTTCTCCATTCACGGTAATTTCTAATGGTATTGTCCTGGTTTTCTCTGTACTTGGATCGATAAAACCCTCAGCAGGGCCTTCAGGATCACCAGTTTGGACAACAAACCCATCCGCTGCACCAAATATAAAAAAATTGAATAAAACAATTCAAGACTATCTTGGTGAAAGTGTAACTAAAATGGAACCACATGCAAAATTACAGATATCAGTAATGGTAAAAGATCATTCAGCTTCCTTAACATAAGATAAAATACTGTTAATTCATTCTCATTAAAGGATAATAATATAAATGCATACATCCTTCCATGTCATTTCCTCTGTTTTTGGCTTTGTGCAATGGGTGAAACTAGTGTACCTAGTATCTATGTTCTAAAACATAGCTAGAGAAGGTCTAAAACATTCTTTACAAAACCAGCTATAGCTAAAAGGTAAATCAAAAGCAAAAATGCATGTTCAATAAAGATCAGATTTATTACCTCTTTGGATTTCCATGCCGTCATAGAAGTGTCTTTGTACCAAGTCCACAAAATTTCCAGCAGTTACAGGGGCATTATAGCCATCAAGAACTATGTGGAAAACACATTCATTCAGGTTTGGATTGTCTTTAACCTTGACCTTCATATCCACTGCTGCTCTCCCCTTCAATAAAGGCATATTTTGGTATTCCTCGGGTACTTGATATGGGAAGCCATCAACCATGTCTTCTTCAATACTGCAGAAATGTAATGCCCCAGGAACATCTCAGCTGCAGTCAATAAAAGGTTCTATATGAGAGAAGTCTTTCTCAAGAAGATTAAGGGCCTGTCTGATTCCCTTCTCACTTTTTTGTTTTAAAATTTTTTTTTGTTAAATAATTCCAAACTACTCAGCAATCAATTTCTCATCCAAAAAATCTATTAAGATTTGAAAATTGTTTCCAAAACAAGTGTTTTAAAAACCAAAAAACAAAAATAACTAGGAGATGTTTTCTCATCCTCTTCTTTTGTTTTCTTCAAGTGCTCGGGGGACAAACAAATTTTAGAAAATACAAAACTGTTTCTGAAAACAGTAAACAAACAAGGTGTAACATCTGATATTCTAATATCATGTCAATTTACCCCCACAGGCATTGTTATAACCAGGGCAAGTGGACAACTCCATTCACTGGTGATCTACTGGTTGTACCAATGGTGCAGCTTGCTGACTAGGTTGATGTATGGTCAAGGTTAAATTGCTTTGCCCCATAGTTTTAAGCTAAAGTCTACTTGTATCATTGAAGCAACTAACCCTTGACACAGGTCTCTTTCTGGCAGTCCCTATGCTCAGATTAAGGAACATGAAGTGCTTTATATTGTCATAGCACACCTGCGTAATTTTTCTAAATCCTAAATTATAGTGCAATATATCATGCCACAGTGCAAAGTGAAAACATTTAATGAACCCACAAATCCATCTTTCATTTCTTCCAAGGAAGAAGAAGAAAACCAACCATTCTCATTGAACACATGTATGGAAGGATACACTCTTTGTGTGGTTTATCTAAGTGATTTAGTAATCGAGATACTTACCCTCCAACATATTGAAGAAGCTCTTTCTGTTTTGGTGCAACTGCATCTCGATTCCTATCCTGTACTATCAGTTCAAGCTCATCCATACCAGCTTCCAGCTTACTAAGCAATTCAACTGCATGTTCTTTCTTTGATTCAGCTAAACCTGATACAATTAAAGTCTTCCCTTGCTTGAGATTTCGAGATGCCTGCCTCACATTCTACATTCCATGCAAAAGTAAATCAGTTTCTATCCTTAAGGGGAAAGAAAGACAAAATCTCATGCATAAGCTGCATAGACTATACACTTCTCCACAAAAAATAAAAATCTTATGTCTTACTCTTTCCACAGAGTCAAGTGCCTTGACTCCAGCTATCTTGAGACTTTCTGTGATATCTTCAAGTGGCTTTTGTACTTCTCTAATAGCCTTATTGTCAATAGGAAGAGCATATCTCAACAACGCTCCAGGGTCCTTAATTGGTGGTCCGGATATCAAAACAGACAGTTCGGGCAACACAGGGTTAGCTGCTTGGGCATTAGTGGGGGCCCCCAATGTAGGAACTCCTGTTATCAACCCAACAGCCAGTGCTATAGATATTGCACAATGTTTGAGGGAAAACGACTTCCCATTCTGCACCAAAATACAACACAATAAGCTTTCAGACTGCAATCATACATTGCAGCAATCTAAAGAACACAAGGTCAAGAGAAAATAAATAAAGTACATAAAAGAAGTACACACAGATAACAACTTAAATTTAGCAAAGCACATGATTCCTAACTATTCAGTATTTACAAGCACAACTGTAAATTGAAGCTTTAAGGACAGCATGTCATTAGTGGTACAGCACACTATCATTTTTCTTAGGTTAAACTATTCACTTGGTCCCTATAGTTCTCTTCATTATAAGTTTTAGTCCCTAAACAAGAAAACCATAAGTTTTAGTCCCTAAGTTTTTTGCGGTAGTTTATCAACGGCAGCAAATTTTGTAGCAGTTTTACACCGTTACATAATGTCTCTAGTGCTAGCAATAAGGACCAAAAGTTTTCTTTTATGCATATGTAGGGACTAAACGTACAATTTTCTCGTGTAAAGACTACAAATTAAAATGAGGACAACTACAAGGACCAAATGTATAGTTTAACCTTTTTCTTACAATGCTTTTAACTCAAGGCTGGAACACTTGACTCAAGTAACTTGAGTGTATTTGGGGCAAATGCGAGTCCCAAAGATCCACTCTCTCAGATATAATAGCACCAGAGAAGTTTAAGCCTTTTAAACTACTCTAACCCCTTACCATTAGTTCCTTACTTGAGGCTTATCTTCCACACTGTAATGTATAGAACCTACCCTCTTTTTTCCCTTGTGAAATTCAGTTCTACTACTCTCATTTTCTTTTCTTTTCTTTAACAAATTGATTGCATACAAACATGAGATGAACAAAAAAAACAGTAAAAAAGCAAACTTCATCTCCTAAATATCCACATCTCCGCCCCAGATGAGCAAATCAATCTTCATGTAAAACAAAGAGCATCCAAAATCACAAGATCGAATTTTTAAGAGACTGACATGCTTGGTCTGAAATTCAGAATGATGGGGCGGTTGGTAAGAGCAACGAGCATTGAAACCTCGGAGTTGTCGAAGTGGGTTGGGTAAACGCCCAGAGTGTGTGTTGTTGGAATTGAAGCATCTAGGACTGAGGGAAGTGACTGCGGAAGCAAAGTAGTGGCAGGGAATGATGGCTGCCATTGAAATGATGTGAAAAAGAAAATCAGAGAGCAAATCTCATGTGACACAAAGATGGAAACAAAAAGACAGACAGCGGAAGTTAAGTTAGATAAGGTTTGGGGCAAACTGAGGTTTGTGTTTTGTAAGGGATGGTTGAGAAAAGGATCACCGTTGAGGGAACATCATCATCCATTCATCTTGATGCTTCTTTGGATAAGATCACAGAGACACATTTTATTTTTAAAAAAATTAGTATTTTAAAAAAAAAAAAAAGTTTGGTACTATTTGACTTTACTTTTCTTTTTTTTCTTGAAAAGTTAGGCGAAACACATTTAAAAGTTAGGTGACACATTTAAAGAATGAAAAACAAGCCTAGGAGTGTATTCAATAAAAACTTCTAAATAATATAAATAAATTTATGATATTTAATTAGAAATGTCAGAAATTTTTAAATAAATTATCAAAATATTGTATTATTCAATTGAGATTTTTTATAATTTAAAAAGAAATATTTTAGTATCTAAAAACATATAAATTTTAATAAATTATTTTGCAAGTAAATTTAAAAAAAAATAGTAGTAAATTAAATCTTTGAGATTTTCTTCACTTTCTCGTCCTATTTTTTTTTCTACCCACGTCATACTATTCTTTCTCTTATTGGACATAATTCATTCTTTTTTTTTTAATTTTGTTAAAGGTAATACCTATATTAGTATTATACGATACTTTATCAATTCTATCTTCTAATCATACATATTTTTCTACAATTAAGTACAAAATTTTCTACTTATTGTGTCTTTAATTTAACTTATTTGAACAAATTAATATTAAAAATACATAAAAATTTATTGAGTCTTTAATTTAACTTATTTGAACAAATTAATATTAAAAATACATAAAAATTTATAAATATTTGATCTTTTCTCATGCTCAATTAAATCACAAACAAATATGGGATATTGTAAATTGATTCTATTATAGAAAAATTAGTTCTATTCTATCTTTTGGTATCATCTACCATTTTTCATATATTTTTTCATATTTTTTTTGTCCTTTTCATATCTTTTCAATCATTGTTATAAATAAATTAAAAAAATAAATTAAGAAATTTTATTTAAAAATAATATTATTTATAAATATTTTTTACAAACATATTATTTAGTTAGTATAATAGAGATTGTAAAATTGATTTTCTTAATTGAAAATAATTATATTTTTTAAGAATATGATAACTATTTTATATATGTTGTATTAGTAATTTAAATAAAGATCTTCAACAAGAAAATAATAAAAAAATGGATAAAAATGTACCACAAGTATCTTTGAATATATGCTAAAAAAATCATAAATTATTTTACTTTTTATAAATTTATAAAATTCTTTTGATTCTTATAAATTCTTATAACATAAATCTATTAAAATGTAAATTATATAATTTTGATTATAAAAATATTTTATAAAAAATCTTATAAATCATTATATTCTCATATAATCTTTTGAAATTCATAATATTTTTTTATTTTTTTAAATCTTAATCAAATATATTTCCTTAATTTTTTATATAAGAAAAAAAAACTTTAAAAAGTAATGTTAATTGAAGTAATTTTTTAAAACAAGTATATATTTAATTTCTCTTATTCTCATCATGAACTAATGATATAAAGAAAAGAAAATATATTGAATATATTTTCTTTCGTATGGTTGGAAAATAATAAAAATAAAAAATAAAAAACGGCATCTAAATAAAAATTTTCAACAAAAAATAATCTTTCACTTTTTCTTACATTTAAATTTCAAACTTTCCCCTTCTCTCGTATTTTTTCACTGTAACAAACGAACCATAATAGATGCAAGACAACGAAATAGAATTTTTAATTTAAAATGAAATTTAAAAAAACTTCTTTTAAACTTTAATTTTAAAATACTTTTAAATAAAAAAAATATGACTTGAAATTATTAGACCAAACATAGCCTTAAAAAATATATTAACGAGTATCGCACATATATACCAATATTTATAAATATAGATTAAAATATAATTTTGGACAATCTATAAGAAAATATTACTTTCTAGTAGTAAATATAAATTAAAATATTAAAAATAAATATTAAAAAATTTAATTAAAAAAGTATTAAAAAAATAATTCATTTAATGACTTGACCCAAGCTAATTTAGATTTTTGACTGAATTGGTTTCAGTTTGGGTTGACTATAAAAAAAATTGAAAAAAAAGCTAAAATATCTTTTTTTATAATTATTTTTAAAATTTTGGTGTTTAATTTAAATTTTTTTATTTTTCTTGAAAAAATATGTGAAACACATTTAAAGAAACGTGCTTATTTTACAAAAAAAAAAATAAGAAAAATATTTTTAAGAAATAAAGTTAATTGAAGTATAAATCTAAAAATTTGTTCCAGTTTTTGGTTTCGTGCTTCAATTAAATTTAATTTTTAAAGATATTTTCATATTTTTATAAAAAAATTATATGTATAATAAAATTTGATCTACCTTTTAAATTATATATAATAATAATAACAAGAATGATGTTCATTTAACCCTTCATTGAAGGTTATTAGTCAGAGTATTTAAGTAGTAAGGATGGGAGTTTGAATCTCAATTCTCCGTGAATTTTTTTTTTCTCATTTTTGTTTGTGTTAGTATGTTAAATGAAAATTTATAAAATTATATGATTGTAATATTTAAAAATTAAAGTGTAATGAAATCTTTTTAAATATAAGTTACATATTTTAGTCTCTCTTTTTGGTAAAAAAAATTGTAGTGCTCAATTAAGATTTTAAAATAATATAAATAAATATTAAAATATTTAATTAACATTATTAAGATTTTTTAAATAAGTGTCAAAATTTGATAGTATTTAATTAAGATTTTTTACAATTTATAATTAATTTTTTTAATTTAAGAACATATAAATTCTAATAGATTATTTTATATATTAGATTTCAATAGATTTTAAAAAATTATATAGCAATAAATCACTTCTCCAATTGTCTCACTCAAATTATTAAAAATTTTCTAATTTTATTATTCTTTTTATTGTTATTATTGTTGTTGATAAATTTTTCTTTCTCTAATCACACAAATTCTTCTCTTTTCATTAGAGATAGTACAAAGGTTAATACAATACTTAATTATCTCTTTATTTCAATCCTAAGCATCTTCTCTACAATAAGGTTAAAAAATTGTATACTCTGTGTTTATCTTTAATTAATTTGTTTAGACAAATTAATTGTGTGAATCATGAAAAATCCAATGTAAAAAACTCATAAAGTCGTTTGAATATATGGTCTTTTCTTTTCTATGTCAAAATGAATTAATATAATCTTCTTTATATGTAGTATATTTTAAATTGATTTTATTGTATAAATATTTGTTATGTTATGATTCTTTTAAATACAAATATAATTATATGAATCACTAATTTTTATGTCTTTTTTTTTGTCTTTATTGTGTTTTTTTTTTTCATACATTTTCAATTCATTGGTACAAAAAATTGATTTTCTTGATAAGTTATAATTATTCTTCAACATGTTGTATTAGTAATTTAAATAAGGGATTCACAACATCTTTTAAATAAGGGATTCTTTTAACTTTTATAAATTTTTATGAAATAAATTTATTAAAATCCAAACTATAAAATCTTAATTATAAAAATCTTTTAAAAAATCTTACAAATCATTATACTTTTACATGGTCTTTTAAAGTCTAAAAAAAATTATAACGAAATAATATTTTAAAATCTCAATCCAATATATCATCTCCCTTAACCTAACATAAACATTTTAAGAAATTAAAATAAAATATTTTAAACTAAAAAAATAATATAAGAAATCAAAATGAGTATTTTAGAAAGAAAAAAAAAATGTAAGATAACATAACTTCATTTAATTGAGTTACTTGCGACCAATCTTAATGTTGATTTAGAAGTTAGTTTTCATGGGAAAGTTCAGTAATGAATTGACTAGGATAAATTAATGAAAAATCGTGTATAAATAAATGACGGATTAAAATAGAATAATAATAATTTATCTATCTTAACGTTTTAATTATGACTACTAAATGAATCCTATAATATAAATATATATTCATAATGTTGATTGTAAAGTTCATTAAAATAAACTAAAAGAATAAATTTTTTTGAAATTCTTTGTAAATTTCACTAAAATAAGTTAAAAAATTATAAAATAATCACATAATCGTTTTTATAAACCCATAAGTTTGGTAAAAGCTTTTTTAATACTCCTCACATAAACACTCATTTTTGTGTGTGAGATGAGGGTTAGGAACATATTTTTTAATATATTTTTTATTAATTTAAATTTATTAAAAATTATATGATAATGAGTGAAATTCATTAAATATATTTTTATAATCTTGAATAAATTTCAATTATCATGATAGTATATTAGAAAGAGTGTATTGTTAGTGTTTTTCTTTTTTATTATTCCTTTTGAGGATACATCCTAAAAAAAATATTGTCCAAAATTATTTGGGTATTTTTGGAAGAAAAATAAAAATACTTTTGAAGTAATATTTTCAACTAGAAACTATTTTATTTTTCTAAAATATCTTGTCTAGTTTTATTTTTACCCTTATATATATCAAATTAAGTATAATAATTTAATTTAATATTTTTTTTTATAAATCTTCCTCTTTATCCAATTTAAAATATTCTATGTTTTAATTTTATTTACCTTTAAGATTTTTTTACAAAATTAAAAATTAATTATTTCAAGATAATAGCATTTATTAGAAGTTGAGTATTCACTTTCTTAATTTTTATAAATACATTATTAAGTATTACAAGATAATTGTATTTATTGAAGAATAAAATTGAAATTGAAGTTTTAATATTTCACTTAGAAACTAAAATCAACTATCAATGTGAAACAAAATTTAAATGCTGAGAGGTAAATTAATATAAAACTGAGAGCATATGTTTTTAGCAAAATTAGAACTAGGAATTTTGTTTACTAAAAATATATCTCTAAAAGAAAAAGAAAAAGAATTTTCTCCATTGGAACTAACCTTACTTGAAAAACCTAGCAAGAATAAGTGTTTTTCAACTTAGATTGACCGACTTGAAAAACCTATCAAGAATAAGTGTTTTTCAACTTAGATTGACCGACTGACTACCATGACTCGACTTAGGCCGATCGATTACAACTTGGCAAAAATCTGAGACACTAGGATGGATACAAAGCACGTAAGTCAATGACAGTCAGTTGGAACTTTACAAATATCCAGCACACACTTCCAAATGCATCCTAAAGACGAGGAAAAAAAATCATTTATAACCGACAACAACAATTTATGTTACAAAGTAATGTTGATTAGGCTGAAAAATGTTGGAGTCACTTAGCAACGGCCAATGGACATGATATTCAAAGACCAAATTTGCTGGGAGATAGATGTATACATCGACGACATGGTCGAAAAGTCACCTTATGAGAGCCAACATTGTGAGGCCCTTGCTAGCGTATTCGCCACCCTTCTAAGGCACAAGCTAAGGTTGAACCTTAAAAAATGTTTTTTTGGTGTTCAAGTTGGAAAGTTCTTGGGTTTCATGTTGACACGAAGAGAAATTGAGGCCAACCCCAAGAAATGCTAGGTAATGATTAAGATGCAAAGCCTGAAGAGCGTAAAGGAGGTTCAACATGTAACTAGTAGGATAATGACCCTAGCACATTTTTTTTCTCAATCTGCCAAGACGACACTTCCATTGTTTCAATGCTTAAGGAAAACTGACAAGTTCCAATGGATAGACGAGTGCGGGGCTACATTCTAGATGCTAAAAATGTTGGCAACCCCTCCAATCCTCACTCAACTAATCGAAGGTACGCCAATTTTGATTTATTTGGCTATTTCTAACGAAGTAGAGACTAGTTTACTTTGTCAACAAGGTCCTCTAGGGGGTCGAGACCCATTATCAAAAGAGAGAAAAGGATGTCTTTGTGCTCATAATAATAGCAAGAAATTTGCGAATGTACTTTCAAAGCCACATGATTGTAATCAAGACAAAACTCCCAATCAAACAAGTCCTAAGGAAGCCGAACCTAGCCTGAAGAATGGTGGGGTTATCTGTCAAATTATAAGAATTCGACATATCATACGAAAGACGAGGGTACATCAAGGCACAAGTTTTGGCTGACTTCATAACTAAATTCACCTCGACAGGGGAGGACAAGCAAGAAAGTAACGATTGGACACTGTTAGTGGATGGAACATCCAACCAGATGGGAAGTGGAGTCATAATTATTTTGGAAGGACCAAATGGGATAATGATAGAGCAATGACTGCGATTTGAATTCCAAAGTAGTAACAAACAGGCCGAGTATGAAGCACTATTGGTAGGAATGAAGTTGGCCAAGGAGTTGTGGGCGAAAGTATTGATTGCTAAAAGCGATTCTTAGCTTATGATCGGGCAAATGAATGAAGAATACCAGGCTAAGGATCCCTAGTTGATAAAATACTGGGGCAAAGTGCGGGAATAAGATTTCACCAAATTTACATTAATGCATGTGCCATGGGAATAGAATAGCCAGACAGATTTACTCTCTAAATTTGCAAGCACTAAAAGGCTTGGAAACAATTGCTTAGTCATTTAGGAAACTGTAAGTCATCCAACCATAGAAAGAGAAGAGATCTACTGTATGGCCCACATCTCATCATGGATGGATCAATTTTTGGACTACTTGCAAAAGGATATACCACTAGTCGACCCTTTGGAAGCAAAAATATTAAAAAGAAAGGCCACCAAGTATGTTGTAGTAGTGCAATGGCTGTATAGACGTGGTTTCTCCTTATTGGTGCGGAGAATCCCCTTTGGTAGAGCTTGATTGCATCGACCAGATACCAGCTAGCTCTTCTCTTGATTTTCGCGGCCTCGGTCTTGTTGTCCAAGGTGGTTCCCTTCGTCAAGTAGTCCCATATAAGTGTCATTCACTCTCGGTCAACTCTTTTTGTGCTTAGTACCTCGACTTCTTCGATTGCAAGAGACTTTATCGTTTTGTGAAATGTGGTTCAGTATTGGCCTGTCTTGGAGATGGCGAGTTTTGACAACATGTTTGCTCGCATGTTGTCCTCCCTTGGAATGTGTTTCACCTTAGATGCATCAAAATTTTGCAATGTATTAAAGACTTTGTGGTAGTACCTTAATAGAAGGGGATCCTTCACCTGGTAGGTCCTCTTGATATGCTTTGTGACAAACTAGGAGTCGCTATGACAAGCTATTTGACGAGTGTTGACTTCTAGTGCTAGGTCTAGACTTGACAACAAGGCTTCGTACTCACTTGGTTGTTAGAGGTTTTTTGAAATCGAATTTTAAAGAGTGTTCCAAGACCATTGAGAGTTGGCTCGGGTGTTGAGGCCATCTTGATTATGAAGTTTGCCAAGACTTGAAATTTGATTATTCCTCTGAACTTGTACTTCAGGGAGAACTCGAACAACTTGACCGACCATGCGGTCATCCTCCCAACGAGCTTAGCTTTTCACAAGACCTGGCAGATGGGGTGATCACTATGAATGATTATTGTGTGGGAGTCGAAGTAAGGTTAAAGTCATCGAGTTGAGGTGACTATGGCCAAGACCAATTTTTTGATAATCTGGTACTAAGTTTCTATTTCTTTTAGCATTTTATTGATGCAGTACACATGGTCTTAGTGCTTCCCTTGTTCTTGGAAGACCACCACGCTAATGGCGTGTTTTAACATCATGAGGTACAGGTAAAGGTTGTGGCCCTCGATAAGTTTGGCTAGGATTGGGGTCTAGGCGAGGAACCTCTTGAAGGCTTGAAAGGCTTCTTCGCAGCTCTCATCCTAGTGGACGATGGACGACTTTCAAGGAAGTCGAAAGAAAGGTTGGGCCTTCTTTATCGCTTGTGGCAAGAATTAGGACAGCGACGCCAGTCGACCTGCCAATCCCTACAGCTCCTTCACGCTTTGGGGTTTTTCACGTTGATAATGGCATTGCACATGTTGAGGTTGGCCTTAACTCCCTTATGGGTGAGCATGAAGCCTAGAAACTTTCCATCATGTACCCCAAACTCACATTTGTCTGGGTTCAGTCACAATTGCTGCAAAGCGCTCCATGAAGGAGCGGAGTGACTCGTCCTCCTCCTATCAAAGATTCACCAGTACAACCGACGTTAGGTGGTGAGGCTTGTATGTCATATAATGAGCTACAAACTTCTCTATCAACGTCTTGAACGAATCAATCGAGTTGGACTATAACTAGTTCAGGGTGGTTTTTTCAAGGACATTGGGAAATGCCCTGCAAATGATGGCATCATTGTTAGTGAATATGTTTACCTAAGTTACGTAGGCATCGATGTGCTCGTTAGGATCCAAGGTTCCGTCGTACTTGTCGGCAAGGGGTGTCAATGATGTCGTCTACGAAAGAGTGTTTTCGTAGCTAAGGCTGTTTTCGGGAGCTTTTCTCAGCTTTTGAGCGTGTGTTCGTCTCCCCTTGTGACTTAACGTCCTAGTTGTCAACGTCCTCGATCTCTACTTGTTGGCGGGTGGACATGTTTCTCATGTCGATCTATTGATATTGGGTCCATAATTTGTCGTTCTCCTTCTACAATGCCTCAATCTCCTCGACATTTCATTTCCTCATCTTAGTCTTTTCTGCAATTCTCTTCCTTATCTCAAACATCTCTCTTCTCAGGGTCGTGATCTCTTGGAGCATAGACGACTCCCTGGGATGTGCTTGGGGGCCACGATCTCATCTTTTAGTGTCTTTTCATTTCTCATCCCCAAATGGTGTCAAATGTTCTTACCAGATTCTCTTTGGTTGTGATGGTCGATCTTCGACCTCCTCCAATCAGCTTTCACTCTCTACTCGCTGGTCTCCAACTCTTCAATGGGTGAAGGGAGGGATACCTACAAAGACACTCTAACACTCAACTCAATCCTCTCTCTTTGGTGTTTTCTCTGGATTAGTGAACATACCTGGTGATTGACCCTTAGGCTCCTTTTTTATAGCATCTGAGGGCTTTGAACATGTTACTTGTAGTGGTTGCACCCTTGAGGCACGCTCCACATCTGGCGGTGAGTGGTTATCGATGCATCGAGGATCTCGACCCATATCTTGATGAGTGCTTAGGTGTGAGACATGCTGGTAGAGCTAGGTTCTCGAGTCTGGTGAGATCCGAGATCTTATTCCAAATGTTCGAGGTATGCCCAAGTACACAATTATATTATTAGTGTTTAATTTCTATACCTTATCATGGTAAAAATTTTACACCATTAATTTATCAAAAATCATAATAGATCTGATTTTCAAAATAATTATAATAAAGATTAAAAAATTTGTCATACATATTAATTTGTAATTGAATGATAATGTAAAAAAATATTTTTATTATACTACTACTATTATTATTATTATATAAAATATCATATTATTATAATATCACATATAAATACATAATATTGTAATATTTATATATTATAGTAAATAATATAACAAAATAATACATTAAATATAATATTGTCTATACAAAATAAAAAATTTAAAACTACTAATAATTAGTATTTTATTTATATTTATATAAAAATTAATTATAAATATTTTTTTATTTTAATTTTTATTATAAATCATCTAACAATTATTTTTTTTATCAATTTTTGTTGATAAAATAAATATATACAATGACGAAAACAATAATAAAATTTAAGAGTTTGTTATGTTAGCCATACCTCCACCACTTAGCTCATCCTAATAATTTTAATTGATCTTTTCATGCTATTTTTATTTTTTTCTATATATTTCCTTGTTTTCCCAATTCAAATTATTTTTTCCACCCATTTCTTGCTCATCCACATATGATTATTTATTTTTTTAATGATGTTTTCTTTCGTTTTTCTATTCATTTGCATGATTTTTTTTCCCACTTATTTAAATAACTCTCCAGTAATTTTCAAAAATTAGATTAAAATTCATGAGGGATGTTGATTGTACTGTACTTTCTATATATTTTATTTTAGTCTCGTTCTTTTCATTCTTTTTTTTTTTTGGTAACCTGAAGACTGAAGTTAAAATTGAATTTACTAATTTATTTTTTTTAGTATCAAAGGTCAACCATGATACAACTTAATTCAAAGAAGTTACATACGAGTAATATCCGTAAATTTGTTTATTCTTTAATTAATTTTCTTGGCTACAAATCAAGAGCAAGTCTCATTGTCAAGACTCCGGCCGTTCGACTAACATAATTTTTAGGCTTAAATTAAATTTTGAAGTAAAATATTTTTTAAAATTAATTATTTTATCATACACAAAAAATTATAATTTTATGAGTTAAATTTGCTAAAAATTGATATATTAAGAAATAATCTATTTAATTGAGATTAATAAGTAATTAATTTTTAAATAAGAGTTCAATAAACATTAGGGCTTAAAAAAATAGAAGTGATTTTTGATGATGCATGAGTACTCATAATTTCGAACAAAGTTAATGTACTTCCTTCTACGGAGTGAACCCGGAAACTGAGGAATGTTATTCTCACTTTATATTTTTATAATAATATTTATAATTAATAAAAAAAAAACGAACAGATAAGAAAAAGAAATTACTGTAAAAAAGCGAACTTAATGGATCTTGCATTATATATTAAATGCTAAATCAGAAATATACTGTTTCAGACTTTATTAATTAATTGATCTTATAAAAGGAAGAAGCGGATAGAACATAACACAAGACGTAATATATCTCAAACTTGTATATAATGGCCCTCATAAAATATGTACATATCTAATATTGTAGTTTAGGATTTCAGAAACAAAAAATAAAAAATAAAAAAAACCTAACTATAGTTGTCAAGCATATGTATGTATATAAGCATTGCATGCCTATTTACATTAGACATGTAATGGAAGGAAATTAAACATGAACATGAGGGGGGCATTCAGTGTCTGCAACCCCAGTTGACATCTGAACATCATCACCATCATCATCATTTTCTCCTCTGCAGCAGTAGCAAGCATATAGTATGAGCTGAACAAGTCCAGAGATTGCTCCAATGCTGTTACTGATCTGCAAGAATATGCAATGCAAATTTAGGTAATGATGGGTAACAAAAGATTATTCACTCAATAACAAGAACAATAAATAATAATTAATTACCAGAACAAAGAGGTCGAAGGGGTGGATGAGAGCATATACTGTCCAGCACACACCATTAAGGAAGTTAGTCAGAGAGAGCCAGAATGGCATATATTTCACGCTCTTAGTTCTTATAACCTTTGCCTGTTCATTGTTTATACCAAGGCCACAATTAGTTGGAATGTAAAACTTTCAATTCATATGTCAAACTATGGCCTCATATTATGGGATATAATAATAATTATATAAATTCAAGACTTACCATGATTGTAAGAGGAGAGACATACATCATGACATTGAAGACATCGCAGATAACACCAACCACTAGAGACCTTCGCTTAGTGCCATGCACTGACAGCATTGTAATAAGAACAACGGCAGCAAAGAAAATAGCCTCCGCAAGAAGAAACAACACTAACTTTTTCTGAAATTAAGAGACTGTGAGTGGTATACAACACTAAGAACAGGAATAATGGCTACATAAGCTTGATCCGAGTATCTTTTAAGCATTCATTAGTTAAGCAACTCAGTTTTGGAACTTCAAAACAAATTGAATTTAAGGAGAAAAAAAGCAGATAATTTAAAAAATAAAAGTTTATTTAATCAAATCGATTGTTTATTATATATAGTATATGTTTTTGTCAATTTAGCGGTTCAAAAATAGCCATGCATTTCTGTAAGTATAATAAGAAGAAAAATATTTACTCTGTTTCTATACAAATATAACAAGTAAAGAGCAAGTTGTTTTCATAACTCGTATCAAGCAAAAGCATCAACTAAGCAGGGAAAGGAATAAGAAAAAAAGAAAAGTTGCATTTACATAAAATTAAATTGAGTTTTTTGTATACTTAAACAGGTGATCTCTCTCCACGTACGTCCTGCGTAATGGGTCGGTATAGTTTCGTTTATAGGAAAACGACAATGACAGAAATTTTCCACTTAATTAAGGAATTATTACACATGACACGAAATGACTAAATTACAGAAGGATACAAACAGGGTTTACAAGTATACATAAAACACTAATTAATGTTCCCTCATTGTCTAAAAAAACAAAACACTAATTAATGATTTTAAAATAAAGAGTATTTTCCTTTATATATATATATATTTGCTAAAAAGTCACAATACCAATAGACAAAAACTACCGGAATGAGTGAGGACATAACCAAAGAGGAAGTATATACGCACCCGTCCTTTGCTTTTTGCATAGGTAAAAAATATGGCAAGATATACGAACTCGAACACAAGCCCAATGCTATTGATGGTCACGACTAAAAGGCTGTTTGGGTGCACGAAAGGCATTCCATAGAACACCCAAAACGCACAATTCAGCACCGTAGCTATGTAGGGATCAGGCTTGAACTCCTCCACCGACTTCTTCTTTATAATTTGATAGAAAGTTGGACTGAAATTCATCAAATAAACCATGATTTTTCTTAAAAAATAATTATATATAAAAAAGAAACTACTACATAAAATGTTAAAAAAATATTTTTTTTGCATTAATATGGTAAATAGTTGTTATTTAACCACATATTGTTTTATGAAAAATGTATTAATTTTTATAATAATTATTTTAATAAATATATTTTTTGTTCTATTTTCGTTTAAATTTAATTTTAATAACTTAATGATATACTAATGGTTTGATAGTATAAAATAACTATCGCCTAATAACTAATAATTATTAATATAATTTTTAAGATAATTAATATAAAAATTAACAAACTTATGTACGATGATTTTATAATTAAATGATAATAAAAAATTAATTTATATGACCCATCCATAATCTATTTTCTCTCATTTTAATCTTATAATAATTTGAAATCAATAAAATTAGTCTCTAAACTTTTAGGAATACACTCTTATTTTCATGATAACAAAATCACTTATAAAAAAAATGAAATAATGTGATTTTAAAAATATAAAAATTAAAATCAATTTTGATTAGTATAAACACAAAAATAATTTTTCTCTATATTAATAATGATTTCCAATTAATTGAATGGATAAAATTTTCTACCATAGAAATTAAACTCAATATGTTATGCATTATTCCACAATTAATACATCAAGATATAAAATAGTCGTATAATATGATGAATGAATTTTTCATTGAAGCTTTAATTATGAATCTTCGATGATGCATTAAAGAGAACGCAACGAACTATGCAGCCATACATGGCAACATAAAAACTAAAACAGAGTAAAGAGAGAGTGAGAGTTTACCCTGGTGAGAAGAACAATCCAAAAGAGATAACATTGCCTGCAACGAAAAAACAAAGACCGATCAGAATTCAGAAGCATAAACATAGAAAACGTGTGTGTATATGCGCAAAGTGATTAAAAAACAAAGCTACATGAAATTAAGCAGAATTAGAAAGCAATTGGAAATGAAGTGAAAGTTCTACTGTAGAATGACGTTAGGTAACGTATACGAAACCAAGCGCAATCAATGCAAACGAAAAGTGAAGATGAAAAAATTGATAAACGCATTGAGATTGAAGGAGAGAACGAACCTATGATTCCAACGACATTACGAGCTATTGCAGCGCTCACCATTTTCGGATGTAACAGAGAAAACACGAGAAATTAGAGAGAACGAGACGGAGGAAAGAATCGAATGCTTGTGAGTTGTGAAACAGAAACACAGAGGGTTTTTCTTTTATAATGATAATTTAATTATTTTATTATTTTTTTAAACGATATGTGATTATCTCTAATAACCTCTTTTGACGATAAATAAGTTTTCTTTTTAAAAGATAACTATTATTATCCTCTTTTCATTAAATCTACACTCATAAGATAATTATCCTTTTGGCGCTAACAAGATTTATGCCTTTTTCTTCTTATAAAAAAATCCCGGGGATTAGTTGAAAGAAATAAAACGTTTTCATATTCTAAAAATAAAAAAATAACATAAACACAAATCTCGTTTATTTTAGTTTTTTCTTCTCATGAAAAAATATTTTTATTTTGAATACTAAATGCTTTTAGAATTTTTAGCATGTTTGTTTAAACTTAACATCATTAGACTTTTTATTTTTTTGAGAGAGTATAGAAGCTTTCAAAAAAAAAAAGATAAAACTTAGATGCAATATTATAAAGATTTTTTTATGTTAAGTATTAAAGTTTTATGTGGTTAATTCATATAATAAAAGATTTTATTAAATGTTAATGCATATTATCAAGGTCAGATTTTAATTTTGATTAAAGATAGTATCAACAACATTTATGATAATGCATTTAAGTTTTATTTTTTAAATTTTAATTTTGATGAAAGACAAAATTTATAATAGTGTATCTAAATTTTGTTCTTTAAAAAAACTGTAATTACAACTATTTTTAAATTATAACTGAATAAAATATTGGCTCAAGTAAATATAAATATTTTTGAAAGAGTTTTTAAATTCTGAGGCTTTCTTTATCTTGAATTAAGGCGTCTCCGTCACTCCCTCCCCTAAATTTTAGGTAGAAAAAATATAAAATTTAATTAAAATACACTAACAATTTAATTTTACAATATCATGGATTGTTATATATGATAAAAAAATTAATTTTATAATGATTAATTTAAAAGTTATATATAACCTCTAGAATGACTTTTAATTGATTAATATTATAAAGGTTTCTATGATAAAATTGTATAAAAATTAAACTCTAGACAATGAATTCCGATTTGCATTAAAAATATCTACAGAACAAATTGTTTTTTTAATTATTTTATTAAATTGTTTTTTTAAAGCCTAACGGGCCTCACTAATTTTTTTAATTTCTATTCAAACTTAATGATTATGCATGTCTTTGGATATTTTTGAGAAAAACAAGTTATACTATGATTTTTAATTATGTATGTTTCAACTTTTTTTTTTTACTTTTTTTAAAATTATCTTATTATCATAATATTTTTCAAATATTTTAATAGAAAATAAATTTCTACTATTTTTTCAAATAATAATTTTATCTAATATTAATATTAGACAAATATCTCTTCCCTTACCGCTTCCCACTTCAGCAATATTATCTTTCAACTTAAGTTCACTCTAATCCAAGGTTTTTAAAATTGGACAATTATTAAATTGGTAAATACTCTTTTAAATTTTAATTGTTTAATCGTTAGGAGTGTTGACTAATTAAATTAGTTTGGATTTAGAATAAAATTAAATCTGAACCAATTGTGTTTGATTGTATTTATTTTTATTTATTTTATTTGGATTTAAAAAAAATTGTCAATCTGAACAAAATCAAATCAATTAAAATCAGATTGGTTTGGAATGATTCACCTGATTATGATAAAAAAAGTAAATAATTATATATTTTAAGTTTTTATTTTATATTTATTTTATTATATTCATCCTATTAATGTCTATTTTATATACATATTTAATTTAAATCAATAAAAGATAAATACATTTCTTGTGTTTATAATAACATTATTTATTTTATTAAAATATTTGATTTTTATATTATCTCTCTCTATATATATAATTAGTTTCTTTACCTAAAATATAAAATAAAATTATATAATAAATATCATAAAAAATGAAGATATTTGATATTATTAGATAAGATCATAAAAAGTTAAAATAAATGAAAAGGAAAGAAAATAAAAAAAAGCTTTAAGTCTAAGTTTAAATATATTAATTAAAAGTTAAAATAATTTATTGGATTAGTTTGGATGGAAAAACAATGAATATGATAACCAAGTAATTATAATTAGTTTGGTTTGAATTGTTAGATTTATTGATAAATTCGATGTGATGAGCACCTAGACTAATGATATCTAAATCATAATTGAAGAACTAATAATTATGGATGAGAATATTTTAAGATAGTCTAAAATTTGCATAAACATGTGTAACTTGTTTTATAAAACTAAGGTTTAAGTTTAACCTATTATTTATTAAAGACTTTTTTTTAAAGTATGGTCTATTAGTTTACTTAAAAGTCGATTTTATATTAAGATTCTTAAATAAGTTAATAAAATTATTTTTTTAAATAAGCTAACAAGTTAAATAGACCAATAGGTATATTTTTAAATAAACAATTAGAGGTATTTTTAAATAGGCTAACAATAATATTTTGTTTTTAAGAATAAAAAATTATTTTATTTTGGTATAAGAATATTAAAACATTAAATATATAAATGTAATATTACATTAGTTTTTAATTATATAGAGATAGATAAATAGATTAGTTTGATAAGTTTATTTTATAAGCTCGAGTCTAGCTTATTTAAATAAATAAGTTTTTCTAAAAACTAAAATCTAGATTTTTAGTCAGTTACTCCCCATATTTATGTTAGACAAAAATGAAAAGTAACTCTCTTGTAATTACTCTTAGAATAATTGGATCCCTTCTTTTTTATTATATTCATATATTCTTTTTATAAGATCTAATTAACTAATTCATTATTATTAAAAAAATTAGTTTAGTTAGATAGAAATATTAAATTTATTCTAAATTTATATATTTTTTCAAAATTATCTCTAACATTAATGAGATCTACTTTTATTTTTTTATAAATATGTTTTATTAGTTCTAATTATTTTAATCTTTCATTGATATATTTATTGTTGTAATTTTTATTGGATATGTATAAGTAAAAGTAAGATTATTAAAATATTTTTCATACATGATAAAGTTAGACTCTAAAAAATATATTTTATTTATTGTTTATAAATCTTAAAAATACTCATAATTAAGGATATTTTTGTAAAAAAATTAATACATCAAATATTTTATATTAATTCTTATATAAAAAGACAAAAGTTAAATTTAAACCTTAAAAGGAATAATCTATTAAGTAATATTAAAAAAAATAATATAATATTTATAACTTTATAATATTAAAATCGAACATCACTTATGAACATAACACGTAAGATAAAAAAAATTGGAAATCAAAATAAATGTCATAATGTTTAAATTCAACGGCATATAATAATTAATATCCATTAACAACTATAGTTAGAAATTATATAAATACAATTTATATAACTTGAGTATCATAACAATATTAAATTAGAATTGAATCAATCATCATAATATTAAATTTTTAATTAATCTTTTTTTCAGTGAATCGGTTATCATCTGTACTAGTTCATTGAAAAAATGAGAATTGCTATACGATTGGGCGAATAATGATTAGATCCAGTAAAAAAATTGATGTTTGTGTATGATTTTATTTTACAATTTCACTTGTCATTACGACAAAATAATCTACCACGATTTTACTTGTATAATATTCTATCTATGACCAATATAATTTACTGCACACATTCTCTCAATCACGATATAGATCGGAGTATAATTCAGCTTTTGAAAAAATAAAAACATTTTTGTCGGATTTAATAATCAATTCTTGATTGGATAATTTTGTTCCGACAACTATGCTATGATTCTTAATGGCTTAATTTAATTTAAAAATAAAAATAAACAAAAAAATAATTAAGTTATTATTATTATTACTAATAATTAACTTTTACTTGAATTATTGATAAGTATTAGTATTAATTTTCTAAACAGAATTGTTATAATAGTAGAAATGAATGCAATAATTTGTAACTAATCCATAAATCCAATTAATTTGATTAACTGCAGACAGAAGAGGTGTTGAGGTGTGTTACGTAATTGGGGTCCAATATTGGTCAACTTACAATTCTATCGCTCAATTGACTCGTCAAATCCTTAGGTTTCAGGTTGAAATTTCTTAGTTTAATTCTTTAAAGGAAAGTTGTTGGTAAATACTTTTTTTTATACTTCTCGGTAAATGCTTTCCATTTATAAATCAATAATAAAAATACATAAATTCTCTCACATATTACATATCATTTTTTTAATGAGTTATTGAATATATTATAGAGATGGTAAAATTGTTCAACTGCACCGCTCGGGCCATACAATGAAAATTGCGGCCTAAATAAAATTAAGATAATTTGTTAATAAATATTTTTTCCTTTTTTATTATTAAAATATTTTTTATATAAAATTTTATATATTATTTTTTATATTTTATTTATATACTTCCATTTTCATTCTTCTTTAAATTATTTTTCATTTCATATTTATTGTTCTTTCAACTTTATTTTACAATTTCGTCTTCTTCATTATTTAAATTTTATTTTTACACCTTTCTTAATTACTATTTAAATCCCTCACATTTATTTTCCCTCCTCTCTTTTTTATAATAAAATATTATTTGTTATGATTTATATTTTATATATTTTTATATTTGTTAAACATGTATCAATATGTAATAGTAATTTTCTTTAACATGATAGTAATAATTGTTTTTTAGATATCACTCTTTTATTTGATAGTAGAAGTATAATTCTATTTTTATTTTTTAATTTTATTGGAAAGTACTTTCTAAAACAAAATATATCTATTATGGAAAGTATTCTTTGAAAAAAATATACTTATTCCATAAAATACTTTTCAAAACAAAAATATATATTTTGGGACAAAAATATACCTATTCTGAAAAGTATTTTTCAAAACAAAAATACAACTATTTTGAAACGTAAAATATATATTCTGAAAAATACTTTTTAGAATAAGTATTGATATACAATGATAATTTTCTTTGACAGGTCTTTTTCATCAAAAAAAACATTTCATTTTAAGGTACAATTTAGTTTTTGTTTTTTGTTTCTATTAAAATATACGTTCGATAATAAAAATATATATATTCTATAAAGTATTTTTCAAAATAAAAAGTACATGTTTCGAAAAGTAGTTTTCACAATTATGTATGTTTTTTGTTAAAATATTTTTCCAAAGAATATCTTAAGAGATTTTTAGAAAAAAAATTAAAAATAAAAATATATTTATTAAAAATGAGATATGTATATAACATTTGAAAAAAAAAATCTCAAAACCAAATGCACTTATTTGGTCTAGTAATAATTTTTTTTAAAATATGAGTATTATTTTACAAAACATACAAGTTATTGGGCGGTCAAAAAAAATGGCACAAGCACAATTCAAACTAGATCAAGCCAATTTGTTTTCATATAACGTAAACAATTTGAACTAGATGAAGCCAAAAAAAATCTCTTAACCTATCAAGTCAAACTGAACTATCAATTTTGACAGTTTTAATATATTTGCGTTCTAGACAAAAAAAAAGTAACGTAAATCTATGTCAATTTACTAATTTATCATTTACTAAGACATGATTTTTAAATTAATTATTATAAAATTTTTTAAAAAATATTTATATGACAATATTCGTATTAGATGAAGATGTATCAATATATTTCAATTAAAGTCATATAAAAGTACTTCCGTAAAACATGAAAACCTTGCTAGCGTACTTTATTGTTATAGAGAAATATAATATACTTTCTAACTTTTTACTGTTCGTCACAACCTAAATGTGACGTTTAAATGATCGAAATTTAAAACCGAGTCGGCCGTGATCGTCATTTGGCGTTTTGGTTTAGGGAGCCGAAACACAAGGAAATTTGGTCTCGAATCGGGGAATATGGGGAACAGGGAGTTGGTTACACACTTGGGCATAAGGGCCCAGAATATGCCTATCACTCGATGTTACCTTGCTATTATCAGGGAGAGGTTAATCTTATCTTGGGTGGCGCTTTTGGTCAGAATCACGGGAGGGAGGAGGGTTCGAATTAAGGTGTTGCGGGATTTTGGGATTTGACTTGATGGGGGTGTGCCCTGAGCCCTACGATACCCAGGCTACAGGGATTAGTCGCGTGGTTATTTTGGGGGAGGTTTGGTTCTTCTTTTAGTGGAAGGTGAGTTTGGGGAGATAGGGAATGGCTCGTTCCGTCTCGGTCTCTTTGGGCCGAGTCGGTTCGGTTTTATGGTGGTTCGCGTTGGGGACCGGTAGGCTAATACCTGCTTAGTTCATGGGAGGGGCCAGAGTCGGCGTTAGCCCCACAGGCGTGGCGAGCAGTCGGCCGGGGAAGGCGGGATAGTGGCGTTTAGGTCATGTCGGTTAGCCTCCAGGCGAGATGGACTCGGCCTGGCCACGTAGCAAGGTGGGTGGGAACTTAGGCTTTGAGATGGGTATGTGAATCTAACTCGAGCGATCAAGAGGTTGAATGGAAGTACTAACTTGGGTGTTGGAGATGGTGGGCGTGTCTTCCTGCCTTAGTCCGACGTCGGATCCTCTCTTTACACACCCGGCCCACAGGATTCTCCTCTCGTTTCTTTGGCGTCGTCGTCGACTTTTCTTGGCTTGTCTCCGGTTGTTCTTTCTCTTCGGTCCACCTAGCGTTCTCGCTCTCTCCCCTCTCCGCTTGTCCTTTGTCCCACTTTTCTTTCATCTTGGGGCTTTATATAGAGCTTTGGGGTGGCTGTATAACAACCAAATCGAGATTCTCGGATATTATCCTCTCCTTCTTTCTGCTTTCTTCCACGCCTGGGTCCACTGGGATGCGGGGAGACTCAATCCAAGCATAGGCTGAGTCAAAAGGCTTCGGTGGTCAAGGTCATCTTAGCTTGGAGTCATGCGGGAATGGCCCAAGAGCTAGAAATTGGGCCAGCTTTGGGGAAGGCTGGAAGGACGTTCCAGCCCGGACAATTTTGGGGTGCTACACACACTATATATTATATAAAATATATGAGGTCCTCGTAAAAGTAGGACCTAGGAGAACTTACATAATCATTTGATGTCTTTTATATAAATTTAATTAATAATAAAAAATATATTGTTAAAATATTTTTTTTATTATGATGATGAGTAACTAATAAATATTTTATCTATTACATGAGATTTTTTATTTAAATAAAATATCAAAAGAGTTTAATATGCTCATGCATTCATAATATAAAATAATTTTATAATGTCATTTAATCAAAAATCTTGATCGATAATTATTATAAAAGTCAACAAACTTATTATATATAATAATTTATGATAAAATAACTATGTAAAACTATTTTATATTATCAATATATAATTTTTTTATTTAAAATTATAAAAATACACAAGTCATTCAATGAAATAACTAAAAAATATAATCAGTTTAATTTTGCGAGAAAAAAGAATATTTTAAAAAGAACATATATACCTTCAATAATAAACTTAATAACAATCTTGAAATCATTAAAAATTATAAGAGAATATTTTGTTCACGTATTAGCCCCTGAAATTAATAAAACAAAGGTGTTTATTAAAAATTTAACATTTAATTCAATTAAAAATATTTAAATATATTTTAAATTCTAATTATAGAATATGAAGGTGAGAAAGATCCACATTTTATTTTGGATAAAATATCCATAAGTTATTTTAAAACACATTCAATTTAGTGCATTTGGATCCTTTTTAACTTTTAGAAGGACTGTAGTGTTCAGTTGATCTGAGTTATCCATTATATATTAAACTCTATTTATGACTTAAATTATGAATTAATAAAATTTATTGTTTAATCTTTTTTTTATTATTTAAGAAGCATATTTTATTTTTAATTAAACTTGTTTGGTGATTTGTATTTAATGAAATGATTTTATAAGAACAATAATGTGATGGTGTAGAGTAAGAGGGTATATTGGAATGGTTTAGAGAACGATTCTCTTAGTTGAACCGTGAAAGATTAAGAAAAAATAATAAAATGATGAATTTTATTAAATTATAGTTTTAGTTGTAAATAAAATTTAATTTATAATAGATGGTTCACATTAACTAAATATGAACTTTATTTTTAAAAGTAAAAATTAGAGCACTTAAATTCAAATTTAATGATATTTTGTTCTTTTAAACATTTACGCATTTAGAAGATATTCGATAACTTACTCTAGTAACTAGCTTATAAATTAATCTGACAAAAAATAATTTATTTGTTACATAAACTTATTCTAGTAAATATTATTTATTTTCATAAGTTACTTCAATTAGCTTATGAATGTTTAATGACATTTTGATCTTTTAGATATTTACTTATTTATGTTGGAGCAATTTTACACATACATCCAAAATAATTTAGATGTTTTGATGATAATAAATAATATGAATAAAGAGTGATTACTAACGTTTTGTTTCATTAATACTTAATTTTTCAAGAGTATAACAAAGTCATTACAATATAAAAGAAAAGGACTGTCCATAAGCAAAGAACTTGTTCAATAACAAGTTAATCAAACTGCATCTAAACGTGTTCACCATTCATACATGGACCTCCACCATTAATGTAACCTCGTTCAATAAAGGACTTAGTCTTCTTGCGCAAAGTGTTTCGTTCTTTGTACTTATTATATCTTAGTAACTTGTTTTTTAACATATGCTTATCTACTATAACATATCCCTGTAACACTCATATTTCATATATATTATATTTTATTTTTCATAGTAGCAAAGGTTTCCTTTTTAAGCTCTGAAGAAGCAAGTCAATCTTGATACAAGAGTATCATGATCAAGCATTTACAGTTATAAAAACAAACAAAATGAACGTCTCATATCAAACAAAGATAGCATGGTTAAGGGAAAAAATGCAATTTTCTCTATCATATTTTTTCTCTATCCACAAAAAAAGACAAAGTCTATGCTACAATTTTGTAAAAGTACATATTTGGCATTTAATGCAAAAAGATACATGTCTCCACCCATGTAGAATAACATTCTTTCCTATGCCTATATTTCTTTTAAATGAAGAAGACGAAGATATAAAAGCAAAAACACGAAAAGAAAAACAAGATAAAATGCAAACACTTAAAAGTTCATAGAAACTTTCAAGTGCTCTTTGGACAAAGTTTTAGAAAAGTGATAAACCAAAATTTTGTATATTAATGTCAAAGATTTTTGGGTGAGAATTTCATTATTTTTAACACTTATCATGCACAAGTCCACGAGCAAAAAAGAAAAAAAAAACATAATAAAAATTGAGATTTTTGACCCAAAAAGAGGAAACCCACTAGAGAAACTCACTTCACACAATACAAATTGAACAAGCAGAGAGAAGAAACGAGACATCCAAAAATATAATCTTTTCATAGCTTTAGTATATTCTTCTTCTCTCCTTATATTTTCTCCAGTTTTAGAAGCTCTTTAAAAGTATTGAGAGTTATATCAAGACTAAGGTATAGTGTGAAGCAAAGAATGAAGTTCTCAATCCCTAATATTCTTCTTCTCTATTTTATGTATTATTTAACTTGTTTTACGTTCTGCTTGGACATGAGTAGCCTAAATCCCTTTTGAGGGTTATGGTGTAAGTTATGCTTTGAACCCTTAATCCTAATTATGAATGCTTTTATGTCTCTCCTCTCTCCTCTCTGGTTAAATTGTTTTATTGTTCTACTATGCATGTGAAATAGTGATCATCCTTTGCATGATTGAATATCTAATTAGTAGGCGATCGTAGCATAATTAGTTAGTAGACTTATAAATAGTTAGATTTAGGAAAATTTCATGACCAAACATTTTTCTTAAATTTCTGATTTAGTTATTTATTAACTAGTCTCTATCATTATAATGCTTGCTTGAGTGTCATGTTTCTACATGACCAACTAAGAACCAATTTAAGGTAAACAAATATTGAGAATACTAGACCAAGGTCTCTTAATAGAATTAAAAGGCAAAATCACTAACAATGAGATAGTAAATTTAGGAAGTTGCATGTAAATAGGATTGAGAAGGAATAAGATAAATGAAACCATAACCCTTAATTCAAAATTTAAATTCAAATTTCTTTATTTGCTTTATTTTCCTTTACTATTATTTTTATTGCACAACTCCTTTTCAAAATTATATTTATTTGTATAAACTACATAAGAATTTATGAAAATTGGTAATCAATCACACACTAGTCTCTTAGGTACAATATCTGAACTCACGTCCTCAATACTACTGTGATATGGTACACTTTCCCTTAAGCGTATTCCAAATCACATCAAAAGGTTTTTGTAAAAGCTCTTTTAGTGAAAAAAAAACTCTTCCTTTTATCTTTGTATTTATTTTACTAAGAAAAGTTAAGTTTCTGATTTAACTACTATATGCTCACCTAGTGACTATATTTTAGCTTTGTATTTATCTTTTGTAAAACCCTTTAGTTTTTATGATAACCTAAAGAGACTAAGTGCTAAAGAATATTTGGTATTGCTTATAATAAAATATATTACAAGTGTGGTATAACCTGAAAAGCTTTTGAAAATACTTAGTTTGTAAGTCAGTTTGACTTTGGGGAGTAAATCCTTTGTGTTGAATGAAGTGGACGTAGTTCTTATAGAAGAGTGAACTAGGAATAAAATCCTTCGTGTTGAAATAAACCCTTGGGTTTGAGAATGATGCTTTTCCTAATCATGTTTTCAAATTAAAGAAAGTCCTTTATGGACTGAAACAAGCACCTCGTACTTGGTATGAAAAACTAAGTTCTTTTCAGATGGAAAATGGTTTTGAAAGAGGAAAAATAGACACAACTTTCTCTCGCAAAAACTATTACTCAGATTTTATTATAATGCAAATGTATATGGATGACATTATCTTTGGAGTTACTAATGAATCTCTTTGTGAAGAGTTTTCTAAGCTTATGTAGAAAGAGTTTGAAATGAGGGAAGAATTGAAGTTCTTCTTGGAACTTCAAATCAAACAAGCAGATGATGCTATCTACATCCATCAAACAAAGTATGTGAAGAAGTTGCTTAAAAAGTTTAAACTTAAGGATTGCAAAAGTATGTTTACACTTATGCATCCTCCATTTGTTCTAACTCTAGATGACTCTGATAAAAAAAAGGTAGACCAAACTACATACAAAGGTATTATTGGCTCTCTCCTATTTCTAACTGCATCTAGGCCAAATATTTGGTTAATGTATGCTTGTGTGCACGTTTTCAAGCTAATCCTAGAGAATCACATCTTACAGCAGTTAAACGTATTTTCAGATATCTTAAAGGTACTACTAACCTTGGTTTATGGTTTAAGGAATCTGATGAGTATAGGTTAAAAGGCTACTGCGATGCTGATTATGCTGGAGACCGAATTGAAAGAAAAAACACAAGTGGAGGCTACCACTTCATTGGATTAAACTTAGTCTCCTGGGCAAGTAAGAGACAAGACACCATTGCCTTATCTACTACAAAGGTAGAATCATATCTGCTACAAATTGTTACTCTCAGCTCCTTTAGACTAAGCATCAACTTGAAGACTATGACATTTTTTAGAATAAGATTCATTTACTCTGTGATAACATTGTTGCAATAAATCTTTCTAAAAATCATGTATTGCATTTCAGAGATAAACACATAGAAATTAAACATTATTGCATAAGAGATTATATTCAAAAAGGGATCTTAGATATGAAATTCATAAACATCCATTGACTAATATCAATTGACTAATATTTTTATAAAACTCTTTCCTGAATATAAACTTGTTCATATAAGAGAACTTCTTGGTATAAAATTTATAAGGGAATGAAATTTAAAATTTATGTAAATTATGCATCCAAATTTTTATGTGTACATAAACTCATAGCGTCATGTGTGTCAAATACAATGCATTGCATATTTCTTTGTTTATTACATGAGTGCTTCTCTCTCTTTTCTTTTTATTATTGAGTAAAAAAAATTTACTCTCTCTTAGTTAAATGTCTTTTTTGACCATTGTAAATCTCCAATGTTTATGTTTTTATCATAAATATTTTTAACTTTTTCGTAAAGTGATATCTATAAAATGTTCTTCTCTTTTCAAAACTATTCACGATTTTTTTTCCGAAATTCTTGCTAATCTATGTATCTATCTATATAAATAATATATATATATATATATATATATATATATATATAATATCTCATAATTTCTTTTTTAATTTTATTTTAATAAACTATTTTAAATTTAATTAAATATTTAAAAAATATTTTAGTATATATTTTAAATTTTTATAAAGAATATTATTTAATGATTTTTAGTTAAATAAACTAAGTTAATAAAATATTTCTACCTTTTAAAAGAGAAAAGTGTAATTTACTTTAATACGAACTAAATTGTATTTTCAAGATAAAAAATAAAAATAGTATAATATTTGAATATCTTAAAAAAAATGTAATTTATTTTAATTTTAATGAAGAAAGAAAATGTATTTTTGGAACAATTCACTTGATGTCAATAAATTTCTCATAAAAAAAAAAATTTCAAAAACTAAGTAGCGCCACAAAAAGAAAATGTACTTTCTCTAATCTAAGAACATTATCTATAGATATCTAGAAGTCCGGAAAATTTTGGTTGACCAATAATTTCTCCAAAACTAACAAGGCAATCTGACAGTACATGATAGATGGATGGTGTTACTTCTAAGTTTTACATTTTTTTTTAATCCATTTAATTATCCGTGTACATTTCCTCCTTCATAATCAACTTCAATTCGTATCATTATTTGCATGAGAGATATACCAGTTCTTTTTATCATTTCTAACGAAGAGAATGTACCCTCCCCTTCTACGATTCAATCTGGATTCTAGAGACTCCAATTTTCAATCTTTTACTAAAAATAATCTTGTTCATGTCGAAGAATTCCAAGTCAGAATCATTTAGTTAGATCCATCTTCTAATTATTGGTTCACGTATATATTTTGTGGTATCCATGAGAGTAATCTTATCTTAAATATTGAGTGCTATATCCGAAATTAAAATAATAATAATAATAATGCCGTTTTTAACTTATTATGAAGCTTCTAAATGCAAGCAGCGAATAAAACACAAAGTTACTCAAGATGCATGGTAAAGATCTCACTCTTAGATGGGAGAGCAAATATTTACATATTGGAATTTACAATTCCAAATTGAAAATGAAAATGCAAAGTAGTTCTTAACTATAAGAGATATCACACACATATTATAAAAGCAACCATTGTTTATATCCATATAGATATAAATAATTTTCTGCCATTGAAATTTAAAAGACAGATAAAACTATAAGGTGAAGAAGGAGGAAAACGGAAAAGAAAAAGAAAGGATTAATTAATATTGATGTGTCCATCATCAGACTGCAACTCTTCCGTTTAACTCAGAGAGCTGAACCCCAGTTGGTTTCAAGTCAGCATCCTCATCATTTTCACTCTTACAGGAGCAGTAACAAGCATACAATATGAGCTGAACAAGCCCAGAGATGGCTCCAATGCCGTTGCTGATCTGCAACAATATACAAAGGTAACTAACGGAAAATATTACAACAATATTAATAATGATTTATAAGAATTTTTTGTTTATTGAGATTAATCTCTTTAATTAGAAATTTTAATTAAATTTTATTCCTACAAAATCAAAATTTGAATTCTTATGACTTGAGAAAATTAGGTTCAAAATTGTAAACTCTTTCATGGAGAGTTCTCTTATAAATATCATTTGATTAAAAAATATAAAATTGATTTTCAACTTACTAAATTAGTTAAATTATCAATTTACTAAATTAATTAAACTGTCTATATTCACGTGATAGTTAATCATAATTAAGATTATAATAATTATAAAATATCAAACTGATTTTCAACCCACTAAATTAGGTAAATTACCAACTATCATATATATTTATGTTATAGTTAATCCTAATTAAGAAAATAATAATTACAAATAACTGTAATTGCATTAACAATGTTTATTATAAGAAAGAAAAGAAAAAATAATAATTTTTAAATTTTTTAATAAAAAAACAAATATAAAATTTTTCTTTTTATTTTTTTTTACATAGATATTTTTGTGGTTATGTCAAAAATAATTTTTTTTTCATTTTCTCTCCATAAAAGGATGGATTGTTCTTTGTATTTTTTAATAAATACGTACAATAATTTATATAATATTATTTTCTATATCTATAATTCTGGAGCTTCTCATTAATTATATCACTTCTTTTTTCTTTTCTATTTATCTAAATAGAACACAAAAGGTGAAGAGTGAAGTTTACCAGGACATAAAGGTCAAAGGGGTGGATGAGAGCATATGTTGTCCAGCTCACACCATTAAGAAAGTTAGCCACAGAGAGCCAGAAGGGCATGTATTTCACGCTCTTAGTTTTTATAACCTTTGCCTGTTCATCGTGCATACAAAGACAGAGATATATAACATGGTGTGAAATATTTTATACATATGGCTCTATGATGTAAGTTACGGGATAGAAATTAAATAAAAGACTTACCATAATTGTAAGAGGGGAGACATACATCATAACATTGAATACATCAGCGAGAACACCAACCACTAACGACCTTTGGCGAGTGCCATGCAGTGCCAGCATTGTTATAAGAACAACGGCAGCAAAGAAAATAGCCTCGATCACAAGAAAAATCAGTATCTTTTTCTGGAATTAATTAGGGAAGAGACAGTGAGTGAGAATGAATATAAACATTCTATTTAAAACTGTTTTGGGACTCCAAAACTAATTCAATTAAGGCACAACATTTGAATATCTATAAATACTGTATGAATGCGAGTTTAATGAATTCTGTCAATACAACCATTTGAAAATTTGCAAGCATTTCTATAAATGTATAATTACAAGGAAGTAGCTGAGTTCTGTAAATATAACAAGTAAAAGAACAATTAAATTGTTGTTTAGCCAAAACAAAAAAGAACAAGTTGCTTTCGTATCAACTAATAAGCAGGGAAACGTTTATAATTAGGAATTGCATTAATTACCATAATATTTCCCAATTCAGATGACTAAATAAAAAAAATGTGAGGTTTATACTTTAAAAGGATTCATGAATGCTAGCTCAAAAGTCAAAAAGTAAGTAGAAAAAAGGGTTTATATATGCTATTCTAGACATTACATTATGATTAAATTAATAGTTTACGTAGCAAAATGCAGAAATGAATGCGATAACGAGAGAGAAAACATATATACGCACCCGTCCTTTGTTGGTAGCATAGATATAATATATAGTAAGATAAACAAACTCGAACACAAGGCCAACACTATTGATAGTGAGAACTAAAATGCTGTGTGGATGCACAAAAGGCATTCCATAGAACACCCAAAATGCACAATTCAGCAACGTAGCTATGTAAGGATCGGGCTTGTACTCCTCCACCGTCTTCTTCTTGATTATTCCATAGAAAGTTGGACTGTAATTCATTTAAATACTCCAACATATAAATAAATTAACAAACCCCATTTCAAAATGTGTTTCAAGTAATTATTACAGAAAAAAAAAACATGATAATTTGTGATCATATGGATAATAATGTAAATTTAGCTACATTTTAAAAAATATAATTAATGAAAAGAAAATTTAAAAATACAATTAAAAGAAAAGAGAAGTCAAGAGTATTTATGAGATATAATAATGAAAGTTTGATTTATATGCTCTATTAGTATATTATTTTTTACACAAACATTCAATGAGATTTAATTTTTGTATCATGTTATTCTTTTTATTAATATGATTTGGTGATAAGATAAATTCGTATTAGATGTCTGTGTGAAGAATAATACATTTAATTAAACTCAATAATAAATATGCAATAATAAATATGCATAATGCATATAATATTTTCTAACAAATTAAGAGAAGAAAAAGAAAAACAGAGTGAACAGAGAAAACGAGTATTTACGCTGGTGAGAAGAACAAGCCAAAGGAGATGACATTGCCTGCACCGAAAAAAGGAATACTGTCAGAACACATCTAAGCTATTCTTTTGATGAGTCGGTGAGAACACATATAAGCAATGACAATCCTAAATGGATTAAAACTTCTTGTTATTATTATTTATTTAAATTTAATTTATATATTGTGTAAAATATTTGTAAATGCAACTAATAAAATTGAGTTTATTTGTACGCATGGTCAGTGTAAGTTCATAAAATTTTAAAAAATATTTACATTGTACATATAAACACTATTTACTTAATAAAATTTGACTATTTTACTATGCTATTTTATTTATTATATGAGATAACGATAAGAAAAGAATTTAACGTTTGTGTAAAAATACCAATAATATATACAGATTGATTTTTTTTATTAATTTTATAATTTACTTTTCAAGCATAAATTGATTAACAAACAATGAAAAAATTAGAACGCATGAGTGAAAAATTTCTTTGCAAAATCATTTACTACTCTGAATTCAATCAACCAAACAGAAAATGAAAAGAAGGAAAAACTTTGATTATGCATTGACGATAATGATGATGTTGGTAAAAGCTACACAAAATTCATGCTGCGATTCAGAGAGAGAAGAGAGAGAGAGAGAGAGAGAGAGAGAGAGAAACCTATTACGCCGACGACGTTACGAGCAATTGCAGCGCTCACCATTTTGGAAGGTCTTTTTGTTTTCTGCAGAGAGAATGCAACAGAAATTCACGGAATGGTAGAGAGTGAGAGAGAAAAGAGAAGAACAGAGTGCATAAGCTTCGAAGCAGGACCAGAGACAGCTACATATACTAGACCTTTCTTTTTATATTTTTGGAACTCTGAAAATATTAAAGGAAAATGAAGAAATAATGGATTATCCACATTTGGTCAAATCTATTTTCATGTCAAAGCTTTTCACTTTTCATTTTATTCATCTAATTAATGCATCCTTCTCAGTAATGATAATATGATGTTATAATGCATTCAATGATTTATTTTATATTTAGTTATGTATATTTTAAAACAATATTAAACATATATTAATTAAAACAGAATTTTAAAATAAAGAAATAGAGAGAAGTTAAGAGTATTTATGATATATAATAATGAGGAATTTAGTTTATGGTAACTTCTTGGTGGACCACTCTATGTTATAGAGTGAATTATTTTTATTTTATCTTGAAGAAGGGTAAATATTCAAAACTATTAAAGAAGTTAATTAATATGTGTAGTTGACCATAAGAGGTTTCAATCAATTTTTTTTTACACGTTATAAGTTATTTTTTAAAATTAGATAATGATACCAAGATACTTCTTTGGATAAGCTGTCACAAGCTATGAAGTATCTTGTTGTTTGAGGTATTTTGTGATTGTAGTATTTTTTGTTTTGTTTTTCTTACTCCTCTTCTCTCATTGTCTACCACTAATACAAACTAGCAAAATGAAAGAAAAAATACTGAGAAATAAGACAAAAAAAAAAAAAGTAATGAACCATTTTTTCCCTTCCCACGTTTTATTTTCTCACATATTGACATCAACATCGACACTGAAACCCTTAACCTCTACTAAGAAAATCATCCACAAAACTCTTTAACACAAACTTTTCACTTTTCCAACAACCCTCCTCCATTCACACACATGTCCACCCACAAACCACAAAAAAAAACTTCAATTTTTAAGAAAAAAAACCCTACTCTACAAACAATTATAACTCACTATTTATTGAAAAAATCAATCTCACGTTAATTAAAGATAGAATTTAAAAAAAATTTATAAGTGAAAAATAATATTACTTCTTACACTAAATTTTGGGGATTAAATTAAGTTTACGCTCACTTTCTAAAACTTATTTCTCAAATTACTCACACCTAAACTATAGCAGCGAAAGAAGAACATGATTATTCTATTAAATGAGATAGTTGTGCATTAACATAAATATTTTTGCATAAACATTCAATAAAATTTTTTTATCCAAATTACAACTAATTATCCTTCACCTATTTAAAGAGGATAGTATATTGTAAATGATAGAAAATTTTCTCTTACTTTGAATTACTTTGAATTGTTAATAGAATTTAATTATTTTATTATGTCATTTTTTATTAATATGATTAGGTGAGAAGGTCAATTTTTATTAAATGTATGTATATGAATGTTTTGCACTAATAGTTAATATAAAATAAAGTCAACAATAAATATGCATAATGCATTGAATGATTTCTTTTGGATTTAGATGCATTTAAAATATAATTAATTAAAGAGAAATTAATTTTTCTTAAAAGAAAATAAAATATTAAAAGAAAAATGAAGAGAAACATAAGGTTTGTTCTAGTGGTTAAAAATTTGAATAATATATTCAAGTTTTATATTTCAATTTTGTTATTGTCATTATATTTATTTATTTTAGCATATAAAAAAGAAAATAAAAAATATTTATGAGATATGCTATTTTTAAATAAAATTTTCTGCATATTCTTTAATTTAATATATATAAATATAAAATTATATATTTTTTAAAACTATTATTAAAAAAATTTCTTAAATCGATTTTATTTTTGCCTAAAAAACAACAACTTTCTACCTAATTAATACCGTCAAACTTCTACAGTGTTTGTTAGGAAAGAAAACGAAAAGTAGAAAAGGGGAAGGAACCGAAACAACTTCAAAATAATCCATGGTTTGGAGTATTTGAATGAATAGAAGAATGAGAGAAGTCATTTTTGCTTTTAAAGATGATTTTTTTAAGCGCATATTCTTATAAAAAAAGTATTTCGATTGATCACTACATTTTTAATTTCTTATAAAAAAATTATTGATACTTATAAATAAATAAATTTTTTAATAAAAATTTCTCTATATATTAATTAGAATTTAAATTTTGAATCATATATTTAAAAATTATAAATTCAGTCGAACTAATTGTATGCTGTTGCCAAGATGAGCTTAACTTTTAAGGATATTTATGTACTCCTTCCTCACTTGTCTCCTTCAAATGCTTCCCATTAATCTAGTACAATATAATAATATTCTTGACACTTTTATCTCCATTCCAGGAATTTTACTTTTACCATGGCTCATCATCATCATAATAATATAAGGATATTTAGGTAATTTCAATAATCATTTCTTTTTTAAATCAAATAAAACCGTCATTGGTTTGTGTTCAATCTGATTCTTATAAATACTCATTTCTTTTATAAAAAGAGAACAACAGAAAATCTGTCTTTTAATATATATCTTAATATTGTAGAGAAAAATCTTCGTCGGCGTTATTATGAATAAAGTTAATTAACAAATACTAATATATTTTCTAAACATAGTCATAAAAATTAAATTTTCATGTAACGTACATAAAGATTTTGACGTCATAAATTAATTAAAAATAACTTAAAATATAAATTTAAAATATTATAATTAACAAATTTATCTTCATTTATATTTTTCACATTATTCTTTCTAAGAGATAAATGACAATTATATTTGAATTAATATTATGAAGATCGTTAAATATGAACTTTTTTTTAATGAGAATTCAAATCTTAGTGTACCTTATTATGAACAACTAATCCAACTCAATTAATTCATTGTAATTCTGTAACATCGTAATTTATATTATTAAAAGTACTATTAAAACAGTACTTTTAATGAGAAAGCGAAATATGAATTTGTGACTACTAATTTGCTTGACTTGACCATAGGGAGGGATGTTGAGGTGCGTCACGTAACGATAATGATAGTTTAATTTTCCATGTGGTTAAATTCTCTCGCATATGTTAATGAGTTGCTGAGTATATTTAAAATTATCAATGATTTTTTTTCAAACCATTCTCATTACATGATATATACATATATATATATATATATATATATATATATATATATATATATATATATATATATATATATATATATATATATATTATCAAAAGAAAAACCAAATTGAGTACCACAAAGAATTCATATAAATTTAATTAATGAGACTGAGATGATCGAGAGCGACGAGTTTGGATATCTTGAAATGTTAATTAGCTAGCTGTCGCATCATAATTTTACAAAATAATGTTATAAAACAAATTCAAAATAAAATTATAAAGATTACATAAGAAAACAATTAAAATGAGTGAAATTAAGATGGAAAAAATATTGAAGATTCAAATTAATAACAAGGAATATCTTTTATGTTAAATAAAATGTAATTGTAAGCCAATAACTATAATCAACTCCATCTGTACATAATAATAGTAATAATAATGAAGTCCATTCCATGAGTGAAATGCAATTGGAAAGGTGATTCTGCTTCTAAAAACGAAAACGCTCCAAATTATTCCAAAGTCCTAAACGACTCAAAGTAGAAAAGTGGACCGCCCTTAATTTATTTCTTACATTAAATGAGCATGGACACGCAAAATAATCCTCAAGTCATGTGACTCTCTTTTAGAGCCCGTGTATTTCAACTTTTTCTTTTCATAAAAAGTTAACTTTGTTTTGAAAAAAAAAAATCACTTTTTCATTATTTATGTATTTGTTTGTATATACTTAAAAAATCAAATATTCAAACGTGTTTAGTGTGGTTTCTTAAAAGTTGTATTATAACTATCTTTTTAAATAAAACTTTTTTTTTATAATTATAACTAAAAAGTAACTTCTAATTTTTATAAAATTTCTAAAACATAAATAACTTTTCATACATTCTTAAAATTATTCTTTTAAAATGTAAACAAACAAGCCTTATTTCCTGCTTTAACCTTCATAAATTATATATGGATGAAGAGATTCTCTCAAGACTTCTACTCTCTTCGTATGCATGCATCCTTTCCCTTTTAGAGATAGTTACTGACTTACTTGTAGCCATCATTTTCAACGAGGCATGCTTGGAAAAACAGTGCAGGTCTTCAGAATCACACTTGAGGACAAAACAATATATGATCGATTATGATGGGAAAAATTATATTTGCTCCTAAAAACACCTTTAACTAAAAGTAAAAAATAAATGTTAGGTCAAGATTTTTTTTTCTAAGTTTTATTATAAACTTAATTTTTAACGCAAATTACTTTAATTACTTTAAAATTATTTTTAACCAAAATTAATTTTATAAAATCAAAACTAGGTTTATAATACTCATCCAAAAGCAATGAAAGATATATCCTTTGTCTCTATTAACATAAAAATTAATCCAAAATATCGTACAAAAAGAACTTATAATTAATATGAAATTATTTTCGATTTATATACTCTAAAGATATTACTAATCAATGTAAAAATTTTAATTTTTTTCAATATAAATTGTAGATGGACATGAAAATAAGAGCTCACCTTTTCTGTGGTCTTCGGTTGGCTTGAGCTATATATTTCCCTCTGCTATATATATTAATTTCAGTGCTGAGCGACGAAGAAAGAGGTTAAGTTGTTGATGATCATACAAAGTGTAAAGTGATGAAGTAAATGAGCTTGTGTGAGAGCTAACTGGGTGGAGAGGCATTAATAAAGAGCAATGAAATCTAGCTAGCACTTACCTGAGAGAAAGTTCACCAATGAAAATGAAATAATTAAATTAATGGAGGAAGGAGTTAGTCTCTGAGCCTCTGATTACTGCAAAGAACGTGGCCATTCTCATCAAAGTGGGATGCTGCTATGCTATTACTAGCATAGAATAAGAAAAGGTTTTATTATTCGAAATCCTTTAGCTTTGGATTCTGCTACTCATGATTGGGATAAGAGCATATGTAATTAGGTTGGAGTGTTGGAGCTTGGACGAGTGGTTTTTAAGCTGTTTTTTTTTTTTCAATTTTTTGATCCATTATTAATTTGGAAAATATATTAATTTATGGTTCATTAGTCTAAATCATAATTAAATTATGGTCAAATTAATAATAATTAAATATTATTATTATGATGCATTAATTATTAGATTATAATAAATTTAGATAAAATCTTAAATTAACATAAAATTATGTTTTATAAGATAAAAATAAAAATAATAAAAGTTTATATATAAACCTTTGTAATTTAATATTAATCATTTATGAAACTTAAAAAATATTTTTCATTAAATTAAAAAGAGTGAATTACATTTATATTTCCTAAATTTTCGTCAAATTTCTTCTTATACTCCTCTCTTTTTATTCTTACCCCCAACTTTTTACATGCACTAATACCTCATGTTACCCGATTGATCATAAGCATATATTATATATACCATGTATCTCTATAAGAGATTGCTTTAAAGATTTGAAAAAATAGGGAAGTAATGTACAATCTCAAAAAAGCCAGGAGAGTATTAGTATAATTTGCTTAATTAAAAATAAGACATGGTTCAAATGAATTCTTCAGCATATCTATATCAATTTTTACATTTTTTCAACTAAATTGACCAGTTGATTTTGAGTTATAAGGGAGAGGTTCAACTCCTCTAAGATGAACAAATATTACATAAAAAAAAAGTAAAATAAGTTTGATGAATAAATCAATAATCGTCGACATTGCGTACACGTGCATAAGAAATGATCAAAGTTATCCTTACCAACTTTACAAAAGTCAAATTCGATCAGGAGTATATATACAATAAAATTGTTTTTAACAAATGTTTTATGATATCAAGCAAGTGCCATAAACTGTAGGGTATGTGGTGTGGAAGTTGTAATTATAACATATTTTGACTCTGTTGGTTTTGGTAGTTGCTTTCATTGATTGTAAAGAGAGAATCAGGAAGCAAAGTGTTAGTTTTCTATTCGCTATTATCCATATAATAATAATAACAAGACAATAAGGTCGAGGAGAGATGTAACGTGAAAGACATGGGTCATGCATGTGTCTAGATTCTAGAAGGTACACAACATCGTGGGTGTATGGTGGAGGCGTGAAGCTATTGTTTCGACCGATTTAGAATTCGTGACGGATACGAAGATGAGCATAGAACAAAATGATTAATAAGTTGGGTTTACTATTTGTCAATCAAAGTAAAGTACATACATAAAGCCTACTCAACAAATTTTAGTTCTGCCACCTAACTTGGGGTCCAGAATTATGTACATATATGAAACTTATGAAATAAATGAAAATGGTACCTTCTCTTTCATTATTTGATATTGATATTCAACAGTTCTCGCTTTGGATTTGAGTTGTTCCTTCGTTATTTGGTTTTAAATATGGTCATGTGATCGATGCAACCAAAATTTAATTTGGAACCTATCTCCATGTGTATATATACGTATCTTAATAGAACAGCAGTTGTGGCTCTTTATGTTATTCCAAAAGTTAGGGATATAAAATGTACAAGTATATATACTCGTGGTTATATGAGACGATGGAGCACCAAGTTATATCGTTAATTACTTGTGAATACGAAAAAAAGACTTAATTATGAGGAGGTTTTATGATCACTTGGTGATTTTTGTCTCAAAAGACATTGATTTTCTACTTTTAGCTAAGATATTCATCATGTTATAGAAATGGCAATGGGTATCCTTTCGACTTTGGTTTGATTTTGACGGGGAAAAGTGTTTTAATTAGGATTGAATTTGAATTTTTCTTTACTAGTAAAAGTAGCATTCGATCTGAACGTAATCTCTAGCCCCCCAAACCAGAAACCATGTGTATTAAATTTGTTATTTTATTTTTACGTTTTCAAAATATATAAATAAAATTTTTTTTTTCTAAATGTGCAGCGGGTTTTTTCTGAAATTTTCGAATCCAATATATCTCAACAAGAATGAAATTGGGTCTAAATTTTTTGTGCTCGTTTGTCCTAAACCGAACCCACCCCACTTTTTGTGGGAACAAAAAGAGCCAAACCTGGTTGCCATGACCACTTCGCGCACACAAAAATAAAGACCAACGAAAGATTTAGAATTTTTAGGCCAAAATCATTGCATGAAAAATTAAAAAAAAAAGAAAAAAAAGAGAGAAATAGTTCTAACTTTTTTTTTTTTTATATTACATTTGGATCGATAAAATTGATGAAATGAAATGTAAATAAATGAAATAATATTGATTATATAAATTATAGAAATAAATAATATTTATATAAAAATTTATAATACTCAACAACATTAATTATTCATAAATTAAGATATTATTTTAGAGAATTCACTTGATCTCCTAGAAACGTTTACATAGGTATATAAATTTCATATAGTGACTTTTGGATGGAACTACTAGTAGCCAAGAAATATTAAAGTCAAGTAGAAATTTTATTTTATCTTATTTTTAGATATATATGTAGCTTAATATTCATTCATCATGAATATTAAGATAATTAGACATTACATATAAAATCTACACACCTGTATATTAGGTTTGACTCAATAAACATGTGTGAATTTTAAAATCTAAATTGATCACTTAATAAAATTAAACTTATACAAAACATATTAAATCTTACCTTCAACTCATATTTTAATAAAATAATAAAAAACACTAATCAATAAAAAATCAAATAAAATAAATTCTAACAAAAACATGAATAAAATATATTACATTTCGTACCTCTATCTTCTTCTCCCTATTTGAGGTTTGAGATAGAATGATGTGAAACCAACAATTATCCCCTTACCGTTAATTCCCTCGACTTGGAAACAATAAAATAGAAATTTCACTCCATTTTATAATAAAAAAAAATCTAAACATTATGATAAAGAGTAAATTGATATACATTAATAGCATCAACAGTTTTTATATCATTATTTGATCATAAATTATCATTAAATAGTATATAAATTTGTTAATTTTATAATAATCACCTAAAAATTATTTTTGTTATAATTGATCTTTCATTAGTTTATAATATATAAAAATGAAAATCTGTAATAATTTATTTCACTGAATTATATATCTCCTCACTTAGTCATTTCACTCATTTACATTCAATTTCATAACATTTATCCAAACATAACTTCAATTTCAGTTGTGGGACTCCAAGTACACTATGAGACAGAATTATAGTTTTTTAAGTTATTGCAATTTTAAGTGGATCTCTCTGTTAATTACCATTCACTTCGAGACAGAATTGGGTAACACATAAAAGTTTAATGGTGTAAATGTCAACTCCTAACATTACGCTGCAGTCAAAATAAGACACGTGGATTTAAATTGTCACTTTAATTTGGCACATAATTATCTCTCTGCCAAAATCTACATGATTAATAGTTAGATCCTAAAAAGTTAGAGTTGACACCATTATATATGAAATGATATCTTGGCTCTTTGGTGAAGTGATCAAAATCCATAGCCAAAATAAAGTACATGCATCAACGGTAATAATATTCATAAAGTTTGATTCTACATTATTGTTGTTACTGTTGATCAACTGTAGAATTTATCTCATGTATACTTTTTTAAATCATTATCATAAAAATTATTAAACTCATCGAACACGTACAATAATCGGATTGGATAATAGTAATACATTTTAATTTAATTCATAACCATAAAGATATATATAAAATAATGACGATCATGTGATCAAAATTTAAAGGGGAAAAGACATAAATGCAAAAATGCATAGAGCATTAATCAGAACTAGTGGAATCGTCGTTTTCAGGAGAAAAGCATGATGATCTTCAAAACTTAGTTTCTTTTCCTGTTAGATACGATAACTATTAATTACCTATCACCATTTTAATCAATATTACGTTACACTTAATCTTTAATTAAAATTTCGGATTTTAATTCTGTGAGTTTTATTAATAAGGAAATGTGATTAAAATGAGATATTTTAATTAAAAATAATTAGTCAACTTTTTTAATAGAAATTAATTATTGATAAAGTTGGATGGATATTTACACCTATATCATACTAATAATAATAATAAATAAATAAATAAACTCCCACCTTTTCTATCTTGGTTTTTCCTCAATGTTCCTAATGTTATTTTATTTCCATGGGGGCAATTATACGGCATCTGAAAATCTCCAACACAATTTTCTTATATCATATCATCGTGTGTATGTCACTTAATTAATACGTGAGTTGTTATTATCTTTTATTTTACTTTAACTTTGTAATAACATTAATCACGATAAAAAAAAATTAACAGTGATGGACAATTGGATTTGGAATTTTCCCACTTTTATGATTTTTTAAAAATGAATTGAATAATGATACTTCGTTGAAAACAAATCTCTTTAAAACGATCAGATTGTTTTATCCCTTAATTTTTTTTAACATTTCTTTTATTTAGGTAGAGTGATAAAAAAAATACAAGAAAATGAGTAAGCATATTTGATTATGATCAACTCATGCTACAGTGGTTTGCGATCTAAGATAGGAACATTAGGTATTAGATCTTCATGAGACTTCTTTATGATAAGGTTAGTTAATTAGTTGTTTCGTATTTACTGTAAAATTAAAATTAATTTTTTTCTCACCTAATTGTTGCCCCCAAACATGCTAGAAGTTTGTCCTTGTAAAGATTATCAGTGTTCAACACAACCTAACAACTGCTTGTAAAGTTTATTTGGATAAATTTTTAATTAGATGCTTATATTAAAAAAGATAAAATGGTAAAATAATTAACTTTTTTATAGACTAAATTAATTAATGTATTTCAACTTTTATAAAATAAAAAATCATTTAACTTCTATGTATAAGTACTTATTGATAAATATATCCAATAATTAAGATTGATAATCATATAAGGAATTTAGATAACACATACATACTTTTTCACTTTACACATCCCTCATTTTAAAAACTAAATCCATTTTGTTAGCCCTCATATATGCAACAATCTCTCTCCTAACTAAGTAAGGCAACGTTAGGTTCAAGAGACCAAAAGTAGGTTCATACTTCATAAAGAACAACATTTGCCGAACACCTATACCAACAAAGAGGTGGTGCCATGTACCTTATCCATTGGAAAATAATTTATTTATACCTAAGATTTCTCATTTAACATATACTAAGTGATAATGAAGTAGTTACTAGTTAACAATCATTGGTTGGAGAATAAATAATTGACTCATTATTAATCGATGTATGGGGTTTATGGCATTTCATGTGCAGAAATAATAAACAGAAATGTTCCCTAGATATCACACTTCTTTTGAATTCCAACACTACTTTTTGCATAGCCCAATCTATAAAGCACCTAAATGGGCTCACTTTTATAGTAAAACTTTTTTTTACTATACATAATTTTTTTATTAAAAATGTTATAAATAAAAAAAAAGTCAGAAAAATCTTGCGAATATCACAATAATATTAATCACTATTCACTAACACGAACATTCATTGAAACAAAGTACTAGCACAAATTTCACTCGCTTTTCCCTAACATTTATATCACCAAGAACCAATTATATTTGCCTATTTTGTGAATCAACTTAGATTGTTTTTCTACACAAGCAACTAATTTAAAAATAAATAATTTTACTATAAATTAATTAAGAAAAACTATACTCTACTGGTCAATTAGTTTGATAATAATTGCTTCTGCCTTAGATTTGTTTTGATCAGTGTGGACTGGGCTTTGAACCTTATTTCCAGATACACGTTATACTCTGCTTCTAACGGGGGATTCTTTTTGCAACTCTTTTTTGTCTCTTCACACCCTTCACTTTTTTTTTTGCTTTTTTTCATATTTCCAAAATACCCCTCTTCCCTCTTACTTTCACCCTTCACCCTCCTCTTCCTCCCATTTTTCTTTCTTTTTTCTTCTCTCCAAAAACCATCTTACATTTTTTTTTGCTTGTGGCAGATCTTACAAAAATTCGGTTTTTGAAAATTAATTTTTGTAAGATAATTTTACATCACGAAAAATAATTTTTATTATTTAATTATTTTTAATACATTACAAAAAATAATTTCTATAAAATAATTATTTTTAAATATTACAAAAACTAGTTTTCGTAATATAATTTTTTAATATATTATGGAAACTAGTTTTTATAATATAATTTTTTATATTATGGAAACTAGTTTCCGTAAATTATGTTATGTAAACTAGTTAGCTGTACCGGGTCAGGCCTTTTTAAAACGTTCCAAACACTAATTTTATTTTTGTTAAAAGAAAAATATAAAAAAAAAACGATCAGAAAAATGCAAAGAGTAAAAAAAGGGGTTGTAAAAAGAAGCTCCCGCTTTTAACATGTGAGTCTGTGTCTTGGGGTGGTCCAGCATAATTTCTGCGACGAACTAAGCCCAAGTCCACTAGTGGCCCAAATTGCAAGTTCAATAGTGACCATAGTTAATATGCCAAACCAGAACAGAATAAAAAAGCCCAATATACAAAAAAGCATCCAAGTAAACAACCAAGAACCTGTATCCAAACTTAGGAGCTAGGTACCCAAACTAAAGTGCACTTTGAATGTCTTGGTGTGAACAAGTTCAATCCCTAGACCTAGAGTACTGTCTCAAAACAAAAACAGAACAAAAAAAAGTCGTCCCAAGATGATTGACATAAACAAAGAAGTCTACAGACAACTTTGCAGTACAATTGAATTTTGTTTTCAGCCTCAAAGAAAATTTTAATTTGATGTTAAAAAAATCAACAATAATTTGATAAATCAAACGGAAAATAAAATATAACTATGAATAAATTATGCCATAATCACACATAAGCTAATATGCACTTATTTATTTTCCTGTTTTACAGGCTCATATTAAATGATTTTTTTCATCATAGCTACAAAACTTATTTAACAAAAACAAAATGCTCTTCGTCATGGCTATGGGACGCTTCTCTCCAAAGCCATGGATATGGTAATGTCTTAGGCCCACCTTCATCTATCAACGATCATCAGTAAAGTTGTTATTATTTCTTTTTATTTGCACAATGGATATTCTCCCAATAGTCAAAGATCCATTTCTTTTGAGGTATAAAGATTATTGAAGTAAATTTTGTCTCTTTCAACACATTCCCATGACCAATAAATTTTTTATTATTATATTATAGATATTCAACACAATAAGTAATTAAATATATATATAATACCTATAATAGTTGCTATTACTTGTAGAATTTTTTCAAATTTTAAATTACTTAAATCCTAACTTAAATTAACAATGTCACAAGATAGATTAAATGTGTTAGTCATGTTATTATTAGAAATAAAATTTTAAATTATTTAATTATAAAACTTTAATAAATAATTTTACAACCGTAAAAGGTCAGAATCATAGTATGAAGATTACATTTTATATCATGTTAAGTTTCTCTCATAGTTTAGAATAAATCCTCAAACTTGTAGAAATTACCGTGCTTCTTTCCAGTTGATATAAGGATAATGCCCACTTTAAAATAATGAAAGCAAAAAGGCCTTTTTATTAAAATTTTTGTGATAAAAGGAAATGGGCTTTTGAGTTTTGAGTAATAAACTCCTTTGCCCATTACCTTTAGAAGCAAAATTAATATTGAGTTAGTGAAATAGTTAGTGGAGATTCAAAACGCACAAGGGGTACACTACTAAATGAGTAGTAATGTTAGTCATGTGATCACAAATCGTTACCACAAAGTGCACTAAGTTACAAAGTGGATGATCCTCTAAACTCAACCATAGAGAGTGAGTGGTGGATGGGAAGAGTTGGTAGCACATTGAAATTGGAATAGTATATATAGTTGTTATTTATCTATGTGACAATTGCGTATCATGCATGCGTCGCATTCCTTAAAAACACACAAAGGTGCACCACTACATGTAACTTTTTCATCATGATCACAATTTATCAACCATACATTGAATAACAATTGCCCACACTTGATAAAAAACATATCCAAAAGCATTGTTCCTTCTTAGGTGCCACTCTTCTCCCTCTTTGCAATTCCTTTATATATTATTACCTTTTCATTTCCCACTCCTCTTCTCCATCTTACCCTTTGATTTTTATTTTATTTTTTTATGTTCAACAATTCCTCCTCATCCTCCATTCAACTTTTTCTAAAGCTAAAAGAAAGAAAACTAGGGCAAAGATTATATATCATGTCATAAAGCTCTAATATCCAATACCCATTGCATTTAGACCCTCACCTTAGGGCTGAAGGAATTAAAAAATGGAAAGAAAGAACGTTGGAGATTTTGATTTGTTCTTTTACTTATACTAGTTATCGAAAAGTAGCGTAGCATAGAATAGCATAGCATGGCCTTTATTACCGACTACTCCCCTTTTTGAATGTGATGCACACGTTTTATTTTACATAAAGAGCCACTCCCATTTATCATGTTGACATTATATTTGAAAAAATAAAACATTTGAAATTTTATTTAAAGAGACCCAACAAGTGGCCATTATCTTTGCATTTCTAAGTAATTAAAAATACATCCACAGATTAACATCTCGATCACAGTCAATTATCAAACCGTCTTAATCTTGACCATAAACAAACAAATACTGTCTTAAGAAAATGTTGAAATTTATAAAAATATGTTATAAATCTAAGCAGATAATTATGCAAGTTGTGATACGTTCTGGTTATCAATTATCTAAAGAATTATTTTAAAATATAAATATTTACTGAAAATTTTGATTATGTGTTATCCTCACAATTAAAGAGATTTAACAACTAAAAGAAATATTAATTTTTTTTGTTGGGATTCTTCTTTTTTTCAAACAAAACGAACAGAGATAAAATCTATTATAGATAAAAAAAATTATTAAAAAAAAATAAAAGAAACATCTCGGCTAAAAGATAAAATGATATATAACTACTTTATCTAACTATATTTTTTTTCACATTTGTATACATACACTAGTGATTCTTTATATTTTCTCAAATTAAACAAATCAAATTTTTTTATTTTATTTCTCTTTCATATTTTCATTTACTCTATTTCTTTCTTTATTATTAAATAAACTCTTAATGTACTAAATCTTTCTATATAAATGTTTTTTTTATATATTAAAATATGATGGTGTGGCTCCATGTTCAGGCTTCAATACGAATATTCAGCTATAGAAAAGCTGGTGAAAGTATATAACTTTGTTGACACAAAATACGAAAAAAGAAGTGGAATGAATGAAAGGGAATAGAAATGGTAGTGTAAAATCAAATAGGAAGGCATGCAGAAGAGAGTGGAGTCTTTAATATGTTCCCATGCGAGCTGAATGGCTCCAATGTGAAAGTATGGAGTTGAACAACAAGAGGGGGGGGCAGGGCCTAATGATGTGCCAAGTGTCCTAAATGAAAATGAGTTGTGTTCTCTTGTGTTGTGCCTCATTCAACTATATCAATATTCAGTACCATCGGACCCTAACTTTTTTCCAAGGATTTATTCTCCCACGAATATTGAAATATATTCATTGGCACTACCATTTCTTTATAATATATTTTACTAGGCTCTTCCTTATGCTTCTTTTATAGGTCCTAGGAATTCAATATTTATTATCATGATTCATTACCAACAGAAATTAAGTATGTTCTTAATTTCTTACAACATAATTATATAATTAAAATCGATATTTTTATTAGAAGAGATACTTACTATCTATATTATTTAATGTTCTACTATGTTACCAACATAATTATCTCTAAATTGCGCTAGACCATGTTTATTAGGGTGATGCTAGAGTCTGCTTGAGAAATCTTATGCTTCTTTTCTAGGTTCAAATGGAGACTTTGGGGGCAAAGCTAGAGTTTTAACTTAAGAAGTCAAAAGCAAAAAAATACAAACTTAATAAAAAAAACTTAAATTTGTACATTCATAACATATAAAAAAATATTAATATTTTATGAATAAAAAATATATAACTATATTAAATATAAAAATAATTTATAAAAAATAAATAAATTAGATATTTGATTTAAATGTACCTACAATATAAATTGTTATCTAATCTAATTATTGACAGTTGTATATCATAAAATTATTAATTTTATAATAATTACTTTAAAAATTATATTTATCATAATTTTTACATACATTGAAATTGGGAATAGGTTAATATCTAGGGTTGATAAGCAGGGACTAGGGTAGGTAATGATTGTCCCATTGTTACATTGAGAAAACTTAATAAACTCTATGCGTACACGTATATGTAAATGTTTTTGAAAAGGACACTTTTAACCTAAATGTTTGTGTCATCTCTTCACATGTGAGGTTAAGCGTTAACTTTAAATAACTTGTCTTCCTCAATAACTTTACCTCTCATTCAATATATAATAAGTTTATTAATTTTAATAATAATAATTTTATAAATTATATTAAATATTATTTTTAATTAACTCATCGTATAAAATTTTTTATATATATTTACTAGCCTCAATATATATTTTCTCATTTTGTTTTAACTACGATATTAAAATAGTAAATATAACATACTTAGATAATTTTTTTAGTAAACATTTATAGAAAAATATTAAGAGATAAAATATACTAAATTTTTTCATATATGCACCTTAGTTTTTAGGTTTAATAAATTATATTTTTATAAAAATTAAGTAAATAAGATAATTTTCATTTATATAAAAAGATCAAATTATTTTACGAGTTTAATAATTATATATTGATAAGTAAAATAATTTTATATTATTATTCAACTACAAATTATCGATAATATGAATTTTAATTTTTTTATAAAAATAAAAAAATATCATATAATCGATTGTGATTAGTTGATTTTATAAAATAGTTGAATATTATTAATGTATTATTTACTTTTTTATTATTTTTTAATAAATATCTATAAAAAATGATCGGAATTTCTAAGACTGCCTACTCATCCCTCAAAGACAAAAAAATATAATTTATGATGTTTAATATAATGTCTTACCCCACATCTCGTGGTCTTGTTTGCAGAAAAACAAAAGGGGGATTATAAGGTGGAAAATGAACAACAATATTCTTTGAACTTAAATATTAATAGTCACATGTCTCAAGGTGGGGGCAAAGTGGCATCAAGCGTAAGAAAGTAAGTGTTCCCTTGATTCCATTCATGAGATGCTTAGAAGATGAGAATATATAATATATTGTTGAAATTAGGGTAACTTGGTTATACCATCCCTCCAAGAAAGATTCTCCAGTTTTATTAACATGTAAGGATAAAGCAAATAATCCATTACATCTTAATTGGACCACTGAACTTTGTTTATTTCTCTCTATTTTCAATTGGGTCAAGATAGAATTTCCCGTACAAAAAGAACCCAATGGAACAACAACTGGCCAACACATGGAAAATTTTAAATCAAATATTCTTCAACCATAATATTTACATTGTCATACAATTTTTTTTAGTTTTGATAGTATATAATAAGGTGATTTGTCTTTTTGATATTGATAAATAAAGTAGTAAAACAGAAACTCACTCTAACATTATCGAGAAAAATATCAATGCTCATGTCTTCTCAACCAAGAGCTATTTAGAAGATTAATTCATATGTTCAAATTACAAGTAGTTTTTTCAAGTCGCAATAGAATCTTATATAGACAATAACTTCATATATTTAAACTACAAATAATTTTTTCTATAATCACTCAATTAGCTTCTAGATCTCAAAATATATTCTTAAAAAAATTGTTCACCAAACAAGAAGAATCAAATCCGTGTTCATAAAAAAATGAAAATTAACTCTAAATTTTTTATCACTTGTTTCAACCATGTTAGCATTCATGTGCTTTGTCTTGTACCAGCAAGTTTTTTTAATGTGTGCAACATCATATATCTAATTTGGAGAGATTTAAAAAAATATATATATTCTAAAGTAACCAGATTAAATTTATTTAGTTATGCCATACATTTGCATCTTGCACATGCTGCTATTTCCTTACATACGAACCTTCAAAATTAATATCACACCACTAATGCAACTTCACGAATCCTTATTAATTTGTTGGTGTAATCTTACACAAACCTACTTTTTCTACAAGAAGTATAGTCATTGCGAAGGAAGACAGAGACATCATTTATAGTCTAATGAATTTGTAGACTTTATTGTTTCTAAGAGAAAAATTAAACTTCACCAAATGGGCTTGTGTGTATGTGTGAGATGATTTTGACGTCGTGATTTTGTATAGAATACGCCAAAACCCTATTGCTTAATGTATAATACAAAATTAATTATTTTATTTATATAATCTTTTTAAATACTAAATATAATCTTGCATCCATTTATGATTCAAAGCTGGATCTTTTTTAAATGCGTCATCCTCCGACTTATAGTAGTGGGTGTAAGGTTTTTTGTTAACTGTTCCCATTATTGTTTTACAAAATTACATACCTTTCATATTAATTAGTTGACTCAAATATTTTATGCTTACATTAATGAAAGATGTTTACGCACTTTATTTATAAGAATTTCATAATACTTTTTTATGTATTATACTTTATTTAGTTAGATATTAATAGTTATTATTAACTTATTATGACATAAAATTCTACAAGTAAAAACACACATGCAACCTTGTTTTCAATGGAAAATGTTTTGTATACTTTTTTCTCTTTCGTGGCTTTTTTTCTCCCACTACAAAAGAAAGCTTGGATTCTTGAGAGTTGAGTCGCATCACCATGTGCTTTTCCCGTTTTGTTGTTTGGCCTATAATATATATATTGGAGAAGAATTACATAAACACCTAACAATATATAAATGACATTTATAGTCTTTTTTTTTCCATCCTGTCTTTTGGTTCAGTTGAATGTAGACGTATTAATGATATTTTTTTTAAGATATATATATAGTCAAGTTAAATCTATTTATAACTTTTAAATTTTGAAAACCTAAACAAATCATGTTCTTTATAAACTGTTTACACCAAATCATCATTCTTGATCATTTGCTTTAATTGTTCCAAAGTTTCTAGTTAACTAGCATGTATCATTGTATCATATGTCTGGTGAACTTAATACATTCAAAATATATTATTCAATGAATTCCCCCACATTACTTATAATTAAGTTTTATTATTAATTTAAAAAATAAATAATAATAATAATAATAATAATAATAAAACTGTTATAATATAATTACCCAAAGTAATTGGTCCTAATGACCCTAAATTCTGATACTTTAAACATGTGATGAAGAAATTGAATTATGACTATTACACGTAAAAAAAAATGTTGAGAAACTAGGACTAACTCGTAAATGCTAATAAATATCTCGAAATATAGTTAAGTTTTTTATGTATTTAAATGGATGAATTTAATTTCTAAACTTTAAAGAATATATATAAAGTTGTTAATTTTTTTCTAAAAAATCATTTAGGTCCTTGACATGGTAATAGGAGAAGTAACGTTGAGAATAGAATGTGATGCGAAGAGAATAATATAAGAATGAATGTGAAGTAGGCGTGCGTAGTGTGTCACTCTTGCCAGCATTTCAACGTCCTTCTCCCAAGTCGCAGGCACCGTAACGTACAAGTTACGAAAATACTATTATTTATACCTTTATACCTTCCATTTTTTCACTAGTGATGCTACGCATTTCATACACGGCATACCAGAAAAAGACAAGTAAAATAAAGAATACACTTTCCATATATGCTATGTACCATCCACTCATCATTTTCTTTACTTTTTTTATGCTGCGTTCAGGTTACTTTACCTTAACCTTAACCTTAACCTTTTCTCATCAATATTTTTCACTACCAAAAATATTTTCATTTCATTTATTATTGGCTCGTTATTACGTTAGTCATCATTCATGCAACTTTCATCTAATACAAATTAAATTATTATCATAAACATTATTATAACTTTACATTAACAATATAATATCAAAAAATAGGTGATGTATTAGCCATCTAATTACAAACTGTTAACTTTATAATAATTATTTGAAAATTATATTAATAATTATTTATAATTAAATCACGATTTTACACTCATTACCATTTAACCTCTAATAAATAGTTTTGTTGACATTATAAGGACGCCAACTATTATTATAATATATTATATTATTATTATATTTTTAACGGTTGACAACTTTTGTTTGTCTGTAAAAAAAAACATTTTTATATAAATAGTATCCTAAACAAAAAAGTTATATACGCTACAGAAATATTATATATTAATGAAAAATAATATTTGTCATTAAATTTATTTTTTATTAAATTATTAATATAAACATTATAAGTTTACATTAATAATATAATATAGAGAATATAGATAATACACTAACATAATAATTACAAACTATTATATATAATAAATTTGTTAATTTTTATACTTAAAATCATATTAATAATTTATTTATAATTAAATAATGATTTTATATCGTTAGTTCTGTTGACATTGAACGTTAGCGTATACGGCAAGTACGTCAAATATTTTTATAATGTATTATGTTGTTACTATAGATTTTTAACAATTGACAACTTTTGCTTGTTAGTAAAAAAAAAAACATTTTTATATAAATAGTATCCTAAACCAAAAAGTTATATACGCTACAAAAATATTACATTTTTCATTAGATTTGACTTTTTAATCATATGTTTTATCTACCAAAAATAAAATTAGGTTAAATTAAAATTTGGTTCCAGCGAATACCATTTTTCATTTTAGGGTTTATTAAGAAAAACTCTACATTTTAGTTCATATATGAAAAAACGTTTAAAAATTTATCCAACTTTTATCAAAAGAAAAAAAATAAACTATACAATTTTACATAATTATTTAATTATTAACCATAATATAAATTTGTTAACTTTTATAATAATTATTTTAAATTATATTAATAATATTTTATAATTAATTGATAGTGTAAAATTATTTGATCACCATTAAATTCTTACCAAAATAAAATAATATAAGATTTGGCTCCAATATTCAATTTTTTTTTGTTTTAGTCCCTGTATAAAAAAAATATACTTCATTTTTATCTTAAAAAAAAAATCTACATATTAATCCCTTGACATATAATTTTTGTTGTCCCATGATGAACTTATTTGTAAATAATATGTAAACCTCTCTCTCTCTCTCTCTCTCTCTCTCTCTCTATATATATATATATATATATATATATATATATATATATATATATATATATATATATATATATATATATATATATATAACCTCTATATATATATATATATAATATAGAAAAGGAATATCAGATCAGAAACTAAATTTATAACTTAACCATAAAATTATTAATATAGACATTATATCATAATAGTAGTTGAAACCCGCATACCTATGTTAATATATAGTTTCGTTTTTCTTAGACAAAACATATGTCAAATAGAATAATTAAACTTAATGACTTAAATTTTTGTTTTCGTTACTATATGGATTTTTTTTGATAATGACACTTTGAATGTATATATGGCTTGCACCCCATTTGTTATGCTTGCCTTGTACATAATAAGGATGTGTGATGCGACCTTATCCAAATAGACATGTCCATGCCCTTTTTTTAGTTAAGTTGCTATCATGCATGGAATTCTATCTAGCTACCCATTCTTTCTCTTTCATTCACAAAAATAAATACTTAAGTATTTTAACTTTCTAGAAATTATTTTTTTCTTATTTTCTATTAAGTTCATCAATACTCCAACCTATCTTGAATATAATACAAATTATATAAAAATATAAATAAATCTTAACCAATTTCATATGAGAATATTTTTTAATTATTTTTCATTTATTTGAAATTTTATTTTAAATCACTCTATTTTATTTTTATATCAAAATTTAATGAATGACAATTTAAAAAAAAACCTAAAATAAAATTAAATAATGTTAACTAATTTTCCTAATTAATATAACTTTAGTCCCTATGAAATAAACAAGTTTTGATTTTGATCTCTATAAAAAATTTATTTACTTTCCATTCATATAAAATGAGTGAAATTTAATTACAATTCTTGTAAAATATTTTTCTTTGATTTTCATCCTTCCAAAATTTAAAATTATATTTATTATTAAATATATAAATAATATTTATTTCAAGAATCTAGAAAAAATTGAAAGTGTCATATATTAACTTGTCACTACCTATACTAATGAATTAAACCTAAGATGGTCACTTAACCTTTCACTAAATAAATAAACAACTAATGAATGTCGCGTAATGATTAAAATAAATAATTATTAATATTTTAAATTTTAGAAAAATCAAAATTAAATTTTAATCATTTTATAAAGATTAAAAATATATTTATTTATTTTTTATTATACGTGAAACCGAAGCGAACACGTATTACTACCTCCTATCCATTTTGTTTACGTTTTAGTAAAAAAAATTATCCTATTATAATTATTATTTTACCATGTCAATGAATATTAAATGTTTTGCTCACTATTTATTGTAAGAAAAAATATGAAAAGATTTAGTTAATATAAAAATAAAAATTTATTAAAAAATTATATAAGTCTAAAATGTTAAGTATATTTCTTATACTAAGATCTGGAAGTCAAATAAAATGAGAAGAGGGTAGGTGAGTGATATAAAAAAAAAAAAAATGGGAGGAAGGAGTTATAAGAAGTCAGAGGCTGATGGGTTCAATGAATGAGGGTGGTGTTTTGGAAAGGTAACAAAAAATGATGTATTTAATGCTTATTAAGTGTTTGCCACTATGGTTCCCCAACAAATTTATGTGACTGTATCATCTTAAGAGTACAACAGTGGTTAATTAACTCAAGACAATAATATATACTATAAGCTTGTGCTCTCTCTCTCTCTCTCTCTTCCAAAATGGCCATCTATTTTGACATCTTGAAGAAGCCCCACCATGTGGATTCAAAATGCAAACCACTTGTCTTTTAAGTCTCTACTTGGATCTTCCATGTATATTGTTTAGTTTAATTATGAACACTGTTTATGATGCGTTGGAGATGTTGGCTCTGTTCTGAGCAGAGGGGAATTTCAGAATTTTAACAACAAACACAACCATGTGGCCAACTATTTTGATTCGACTTGCTAACCCAAGTCACCACCTATTCAATTTTATTAATGCACAAATCTGTATGTTCTAAGTGCTTTATTTGAGTGTGTGAGAGATGCATTTCTTAGCTATCACCAAAATTAGGAAACACAAAGTTTGTACGTGATGACTTTCTAGGTCATATTTTGCATAATTAAAATAATGTATATAAATAAAAATTAATTTTTATTTTATAAACTAATTTTTAGAATTAAGTTAAGTCAAAACTTAAATTATAATATAATATAAGTATTTATCTTAATATTTATTATTATATTTATAAATTTATTTATTATCAAATTATTATCAAAATATTCATAAATATTTAATATTGTAAAATTTATACTTATAGTATTTAGTCTTTCCTACAAAGAGATGTTAGAATTTTTACAGTGATATAATCAAAATAATATATATAAACAAGAAATAATTTTTACTTTAAAATTATTGTTTTATGTTAAATTAGGAAAAACTTAAATTCTAAAAATTCACCAAAAAAAACACTCAAATTTTAAGACTTTCGCACGTGTATAGATGCATATAACCAGTAAAAACCAAAGACATAAAGGGAGGGAAGAGTTTTCTTGTTTAAAACGGAAATGTTTTTTAAACACGTATTTGGCAATTGGGATAAAAAGATATTGTTCTTTTGATTTTCAGATATATATTTTAAAATATGTATAGTGGGAGATAAAGGTAATCACATATGAAGTCACATACGATATTCCCAATCTTTACCATAAATTTAAAAGGATGAAAAAAAGATTTGTAAACAAAAAAAGGTATTGCTCCAAGTTGGAAATTCTTAAAGACACAAGAAATGTAATGAGATTTTTCGGTTCATACAAACTTTTGTGACATGACAAAAGTAAGTAACTTGTGTTGTGCCTTTTTCAGCTTCCTAGTGATGATGCCTTTGGGAACTTAAACAAGACCTATGATCTATCATCCAAAGAAGGACCATTAAATTTCTCAACAACCATGATTTCCAGATGAAGCTATAAACATGGCATTCACATGCATGAACTTGAACTTGAGTCTTCATTGCAAAATTGAAGTATGCACTTTTCTTAATTCATTTCAACCAAAGCAGATGGAAATATAGCATCATCCATAGCCATACATTCACAAAAAGGTAAGCTTTGAATTAGTCTTTAAAATTGAATATCTCCGACATTTTAATTCTTAAAATTTTAAAACTCTATGTTAATCTCTAACTTTATAAAAAGTAATTCATCTTAATTCATTTATATTTTATATATTTATTTTCCATTTTTAAAAAATTATAATAAATTACGTTTTATAAATCAAAAAAACCTAATTAACAGAAGATTTTAAAAAACCTCAAATTAAAACATCCAACTCATACAACCTTGGAAATTAATTTGAAAGTTTACTCTAAAAGAAAGGACGATAAAATAATAAAGTATTACCAGCTAATTAATCAATGGAATCAAGAGCATTCTAATTTAATTTCAAGAACATTTAATTTCCAAACCCATCGGCATCTCCCATTTTAATTCTTAATTTAAAAAAAAAAAAAATATCATTCACTTTGATTTTGTTATTACTTCTTTTTAAACACTAAAAACTAATTAAAGTGAAATCTTTATAAAGTTAAAAAAATCGTATATAAACTTTGGATTAAATACAAGAAAAAATTTAATTAACGTATACAGTTTGAGATAGGTAAGCAACTCTACATCATCAGTTGGTGTGATACTGAATTTGGATTATTTAAGTAATTACAGATGGAAAATAAAAAATAATTAAGATGAGAAAATCTATTAAAAATGGTTAGTAAAATTCTACATAAATATCAGTTATTGACAAAAGTAAGTAAATATTTAGTTATAAATAATAATTTAAATCAATTTTGAAAAAAATTGTGTGCATTAGTTATAAAGGGCATTGAAGTCATTTAACAATGAAGGAAGCGATATAAAAAGCAGAGGGATTCGTTCTAACAAGTTTAGTCGCAGAAGACACTTACAAAGACATAGAGAGTGCGTTGACAAAACACAGAACAGAGAAGAAAAGCTCGCCGGAAAATCTAGCTCCGGCGACGGTGGTTGCGTTGGCCCTTGGTTCCAAAAAGGAGCAACGACGGTGGTGGGTAGGATCTGGCGGTGTATGATGGGATCTTGCGTATGTCCGTTGGAGACTCCGGCGAGGTTACTTTGGACAACAAGCTTCTTTCGTCATAAGCTAATGATCTTCTAATCCATACCCAAATACGTAATAAGAAAGTCTTCTAAATTCTGAAACAAGTTTCTAATAACAGAGCAAAACATAACACACTAAGCAAACACGCACGCCTTAAGTACTATTCTCTCTCGCCATGGACTCGGGACGGCTTTTCTTTGATGCCTCTGCTTCTCGCGGTAACAACATGCTCTTCCTCGGCAACACTGAACTCGCTTTTCGAGGTTCTTCTCTCTCTCTCTCTTAATTACCCTTTTTTGGCTTCACAATGTTTAAATTTAATGGACTATTGTGGAGTAGTGTCTTCTTGTTATTCTGATTGTGATTGTATTTTTTTTGGCGTTGTTGTTCTTTAATAGAAATATAAATTTATTTCAATAATTTAAGTTGACCTTAATATAAATCCTTGTTATCGAGCTGAAATTCTAATTTTGATTGAGAAAAGCACCGATAAGTTTTGTGCTTCTAAAAATGGTCTGTGTTTGGCTGCTGGGAAGTTAGGAACAGAAAGATGATTCAGGTTAGAGAAAATTAAAGCAAAAGAAGGCATGATTCGATTTGGGTCTGTGATAAAGGAAGCAACTTGATTGTGTATCAAATTTGGGGTGTGACAGATAGAGTTTTTTTTTTTTTGTGTGTGTGTGTAAGTGTGTATTATTATGTTGCGACACGCATGATGTCTTGATACAGAAAAGAGTGTTAATTGATGGGGTTTTGTTTTGGGGATTGAAATGAAAGCAGGGAGATCGATGTTGAGCATGGAGGAAGCCTCAAAGAGGCGACCTTTCTTCACCTCACCGGATGAACTGTATGATGAAGAGTATTATGAGAAGCAGTTGCCGGAGAAGAAGCACCGCCTCAGTTCCGAACAGGTTGGCCGGTGGCTTGAAATTTGAATGAATTGTTATTTGTTGTTGTTGTTGTGAGTCTCATTACCAATTTGAATAGAAGTTGTTGTTGTCATGAATAGCTTGAAATTTGAATGAATTGCTTTGAGTTTGGCTTTTAAATTTAATACAATATATGGAAAAAAGGTGACTGGCTTTAAGGAGAAATTCCTTTTTGTGACTATAAAGTGAATTTGAAATTATTTCTTACTATTAGTAGTGAATAAAGACAACTTTCCTTGAGTTGAATGCTTGGTGTTGTTAATAATTTACTGATTACTTATGGGAATGCCTAGATGTAAACTGTAAGGCTTTTACTTTCTTGGTTTTTGAGATTAATATATATTGTTGCATCCAAAGCTGAAGATATGAGAAGGGTAAAGCATAAATATTTTTCATGAAGTGACACTCTAGTGTGATTGATGATTAGGTCCATCTGTTGGAGAAGAGCTTTGAGGAAGAGAACAAACTGGAGCCGGATAGGAAGGCCCAGTTGGCTAAGAAGCTGGGATTGCAGCCCAGACAGGTGGCTGTGTGGTTTCAGAACCGCAGGGCTCGATGGAAGACCAAGCAACTTGAAAGGGATTATGATGTTCTCAAGTCTTCCTATGATACCCTACTTTCATCCTACGATTCAGTTATGAAGGAGAATGAGAAACTCAAATCTGAGGTACATTTATACTATTGAAAAAGTTGAATCATATATTTAGATTTTTGGCTGCTGTTATATGCAATTTGAGAGTCGGTGAATGCTACGATGGTTATAGCTATATGCTGCATACAAGTGTGATGAAATATTGGGTTGAATAGAATAGAATATAAATTGGCTGTCAACAGTTGTGGGTTTGAGGATAGAATTAGTGCCTTCACAATCAGAACTCCATCATAGCATAGGGAAACAAGCCGGCACTTCACTTAGCAGATGATTGGTAGCTATCGAGAAAGGGCCCTACACATGAGATTCGACACTATAATAATCACAAACTACCAAGAGTAGCATCTGTTCTGAACCCCACTTTGTTTGCAAAGAAGGCACTTTCAAAGTAACTATGCGAATATACCTTTGTAGATTTCTCAAAAAATATGCTTTAAGACCTCCTTTTGTGAAAGAGACTGATGAACTTTTTAAAAAAAGGAATATGCAAGCAACGCCATAAACTAATTAACAAGTGGACTTTTTTTAATTGATTATCCTAATGACATGTTGACTATTCCGCAGGTGGCATCCTTAAATGAGAAGCTTCAAGTTCAAGCTAAAGAAGTGCCTGAGGAACCATTATATGACAAGAAAGTTGATCCACTTCCAGTAGATGATGATATGGCTCCAATTTTCAGCACAAGGGTGGAGGACCACCTGAGTAGTGGGAGTGTTGGAAGTGCAGTGGTGGACGAGGGAAGTCCACAGCTGGTCCTTGACAGTGTTGATTCATACTTTCCAGCTGACAACTATGGTGGATGTGTGGGCCCGGTTGAAAGGGTTCAGTCAGAGGAGGAGGAGGGGAGTGATGATGGAAGGAGTTACATGATGGATGTGTTTGTGGTATCTGAAACTGAGCACCAAAGCCATGAGGGTTGGTGGAGTAATATGTATTATGTTGGATAAATGATAATGCAGCAGTGCCTTTTAAAATTAGATGCTTAATTAAGAGAAAATAATAATATAAAATTGTATAATTAGATGTATCATGTGGGTGCTTGGACCCCTAGGAGTTGGAGTGTCCTTAAGCCAAGTTTAATAAATAAAGTCTAGTTATTTGGTCAATGGCGTCCTGTGTTGCTTGTACTTCCAAGTTTACAGTAAGTTTATTTCTTGTTCAAGTATAAAAACATAGTTAATTGCTTGTCTCTTTACTTTCCTCTCCCGAATCCCCGATTTTCTAAAAACATTTTGACAACCTAATCCAGAATCAAATCGGGGGTGAGGCCCACAAAAGAGGCAAAGCACTCCCATGTCATTTTTAAATCCATCTTAAATAGTGCTTTTCATCTAATACTACTTTTACACCCTAATCAATAGTCATGGTAGACCAGTTCGTATCTTTAATATTAATATCATTAACTTTATAATTTGCTCAAAAGATGGACAACAAAGTGGTCCTAAAGGTAGTGGGGCATAGATGAGAAATTTCTCATTTTTTTTTACTTAGATTTCTTTTCCTTAAAAGAAAAATGACTCGTCTAACGCCGTTCAGTACCATTTGCTAGAGTCAAATCTTTTAGTTGAGATCGGAAACTTTATTAACTGAAAATTGAATGGATCACCTTCACTTCTCAACGGAAGCTTCCAGCACTAAAATAGCAGAAACTGACTATAAGCCCGTGCTAGTGAATTACACAGATAAATCTTAGATGATAATAAACAAGAACTCAAACGACCATACTATGACAGATATTTCTATTACACAGATAAATCTTGGATGATTAACAAGCACGATCTAATACCAAAGCTTTATACACAAACGGACCAATGATCATCAAGCAAGCAATGAGAAAATACAGAACCCATTCAACCTAACTCTCAAACACAACCCTAGGTTGCCTAATCTGCTTCTACACTTTAGTACTAGTTAAATTAGCACAACGGGCGCAGCAACCACTTATTCAAGTGATTGTTGTATTTGTACATGCTACCTCCACATGTGCAATGCATATGCATTAGTGCCACAAGCAAATAAACAAATCAAACAGTACTCGCACTAGGCAAACACAATAAAAGAAGATGATGGAAAAAAAGCTTTGAATCGAATAATTCCCCTGCATTCTAACACATCTGCAGATGCCCAAGATAAAAATCAAGGGCATGCGTGTGCAGGACTTTTGTGGGGGGTGAGAGAAAAGGTATAAAGAATGAAATATTGCCTACAACTGCTCAACTTAACATTTTCTGACTTGTTTCCCATCCTTTCTTTTTTACTACTTTTTTTCTATTCCTTCTTTACAATAATTCCATTTGTATACATATATGGATCAGACTCTGCTAGAAAAATGAAAAATGGTACTTCTCGCTATGGAGCAACCAACTGGACAGCTGCATCAGAAATCATTTCAAAATTGGACGCATCCTCACAATTCCCTCGTACTGGTGCCCTCACTGAAAGCAGATAATCCTACAAATTCTGCTTAGCTAAAAAACCAGCATCCGAGTTAGCAGGTCAGCTTTACCTATATGTACAAGCACGCAAGAGACACCAGCAGCTGTGACTGCCCCATTTAATAACCTGAAGTTGGCCCCATGGCCCAATCATACCATACCAGTGGATGATCACATAACACCACATAAAGTGATCGACCAGCTTTCTGATCTTCTGAGACAATAATACAGTTTGAGATCAACCATCTAGTTCCCTCCTTTTCCTGTTTGACTTTCGACTTGCTTTGGATTTCTCTGCATCCACACTCATGGGTGTTTTCTGTTCTGCTATGGTAGAAGAAGGTTCAGAGTTTTCAGTAAAACTTGAATTGGGCATTTTCTCGTATATAATGGCTAAATCAAGGGAGTATATGCGAAGGGCAATTGAAGACAAAGTAGAAGATTTGGCAGCAGCTGAGAATGATGACCAGTACCACCAGTCATTCCTCAAGTACTCTGTCTTAATCATATCCTCCAGTGTAATTGTTGCCTGAACCATCTGAAAAAATGGAAGGAACATCAGATAACAAATCCAAGTCTATAATCTCTAATCTGCTTGAACTAGAAAAACATAGTATAATTATTGTTCAAGAAATTCATGTACAAACATAAAACAGTTGCTTTTCACTGATATTGGAATAACAGTGCAAAGTGGCATTAATAACTCGACAATTTGTTATCTAACGAGACTCAAAGGTATCTCAGTAAGCTGAGCTGCAGTGCAGAAACTAAAGGAACTAGAAAAGGATTGAGTGGGAAATGCCTGTTAATGGAGAAGTATGTGTCAGTGCAACAGAAATAAGACAAACCTCATATATAGTCTCAGCAGATTTAACAAATGCACGCCAAGCCTGTCTTCTGTCGGACTGGGCCTTTGATGGTCTTAGAGCAATTGCCAGGAGTGCAGCATCCATATCAAGCAGATTAATCTTCAGCTGCCTCAAAATGTGAGAAACTTTTCCAACCAATGGTCTCAGTGAAGACAAAGGAACCACACAGCAGCCATCAACTCCCATATCTGAAGCAGGACTACAAAAAGAGAATTTCCCATCTCTTTGTACTCCCAAGGATGATTTGTTGGATTTATTGCTTTCATTTGCAGCTAACCTTCCAGTAGAAATGCCTGACTTATGGTCAAGACATGTACCAGCTCCATCAGTGTTCCCCTGAGAAACCTGGCTTTCTGATGCTTTGGACACACCACCAACGATGTGATCATCCTTTTGAGCTGAGAATAGTGTATACTCACTAACAAAAGGAGATACAGAAGGAACAAAGGATGGGATACCATCTGAACCAATAAGACCTATTCCTCTAACAAGTTCCTTGTTGGAATCATTTGTCACAAAGTTGGAACATATATCTTCAAAATTAAAGGGGCATGTGGATTCTTCATTTGAAAATTTAATCAATCTTGAGCTAAGCTTAGAAACTGTGGTTCCAGCTGTTTCTGCATCAGCTCTGAATTTCTCATGTGATGCATCACATTTTAAGTTCCCTCTTCCTTTAGAAGATCCATTTTTATCCTTATTCTTCTCTACGGCTGGAAGACCTGCACTACACTTGCCATCATTGTGTCCATCAAATTCAACATCACTCGTAACAGTTTTGTGACAATATGTACAGTGTTTCCTAGAAGGCCATACAGGTTCTAGGCACTCACACCTATACAACTTTTCATCATTAATTGTTCTGGCCTTTTTATTTTGCTTCTTAAACACCTCAATATTATCCCACTCAACAAAGGGACCAAATTTCTTTTCCAGCAAGGAAGTCGCCTTTGTAACAAGTGAATTAGATATTGTTTTCTCTCTATTTCTTGGCACAGAAATAGGTCCTTCATCCTCAACCTGATCTTCAGTCTGTGCATTAATAAACTCCTGGAATCTTGATTTTGGCCCCACCATAATGGAATCTTTCAGTTCTTTTTCTTTAGGGTCACTATCGTCCAGCCAACCTAAGAGCTCTTCGATTTCAGCATCAGTTTCATAAGCAATCCATGGTGAACTATTTCCCAAAGCATTACAAGGCTGAGACATTAAAGGAGAGGAATCCTTGTCAGATACTGCACAATGCTGCAGAACAGAAAACTTCTCCACATAGTCTCTGCTGAATGACATTCCTCTTCCATGCAGCAGTGCAGCACTTGCATCGACAACTATACGTGAACGTCCTCTGGGCAAAGCTGAAGCCCAGTACAATCGACCAATGGAATCCACACCCAAAAATTCCCGGCGTACAGAGAGCTTCAGCAGCTGTGATACTACACTAGTTATGGAATCCTGCAATAGTGAAATATCATGCTTAATGGCATTGAGCTCAAGGTGGTAGGGTTCTGACTCATTTACAGCACTCTGAGGAAAATCAACAGGCACTCCTCCTTGTTGGTATGTCACAGGAGTAGATATGTCCCTTCCCTCACATTTCTGGTGGTTACCCTGGACATGAGCTGCTCCACCAGAACCATTTATTTCTTGAGACACATGATTTGGTGATGGAAAAGACTTGGGGGATTTGTCAGTACATTGAGACTCCACAGCACCCGAGACATTTCTAAATTGTCCCTCTACATCTATGGAATTCATATTTTGGCTATCAGAATCTGAATTTGTCACAGATATGCTTTTATCAACACTATCAAACCTATACTTCTCTTTGGTAATCTCTTCTGAAGGCAGACTATCAACAAATACCCCAAAATTACTAGGATTGTCGACCGCAGTATGTGGCTGAACCAGACATTTACCAGTATTTGATAATAAAGAAGCAAACCCTTCCTTAAGACCAACTTCTCCAGCAGTATTTATTGAGTATGTATCAATTTTGGCAGCTTTTGTGGATAAAATATCCTCTCTAGTTTTCAGGCTTTTCCACTCTACAGAGTGTGCACGCAATTTCTGATGTAACTCAGCAGACAATTCTGCACATTGCTCAAGGTGCTGGCGTATCAGGGAAGAGTTAAGCAACTCATCACATAAAAACTTGAGAAGAAAAGTTCTCTGCAACCATTTAGAAAAAAAATAAGCAAATACAAACACAGAAAAGAAAATCTACAGTTTAAGAAATACGTTATCAATCATAACTCAACTTGCAAACCACGGGACATTTAAGCTTAGTAGTTATAGTAATCACATAACAACCTTCTCAAAACCAAAAAAATGAGCCTTTGCATCAGTAAAAGCAATATTTTAATGGGAAACCTTTTGTATATACAAGAAAATGAGCTATACACCAAAGAAAATCAAGCAACAAACCAAAATCCAGTAATTATAAGTCAGAACAATATATCGTTAATACAAGATGATAACAAATGGGAAGCACATATTGGCATTATCCAATTAAGATTTATTCAGATGATAACAAATGGGAAGCACATATCAGCATTATACAATTACCAACAAAAATTCTATCCAGAAAGATACAACAAATATCAAGCGCAAAAAACAAGACAATAATGTCATTCTACCTGCAAGGTTAATATGAATTAGCTACATTGAAAAGAAAAGGTAACATAAGTAGGTGTGCATCAACAAACCTCGCCCACGCTGTACTCCCAGTATTCTTTTTCTTCAATTACAGCTGATAAATGAGTTAGAGATTCCAAGTAAAGAGAATTAACTTCTCCTTGGATTTTTTTACTTCGACGTTTGCCAATTATCTGTTTACGTTCTATAACAACTTGAGTTGCATGTTTACCATCAACACAAGAAGGACAGTACCAGTTTCCCTCAGGGATCCTTGCAAGTGGAGGATTCAAGCAATATGTATGATACTCAGCATCACAAGTATCACATAGTAGAACACTATCATCATCCCTATCAATGCCACATACTTTACAGACTCCCTCATCCCAAGGGGCCTTTGGAATCTCATTTGTTGACTCAATAAAATCATCAACTTCCTTTCTCATTTCGGCACTTATGCATTCCAGTTTAGCATACTCCATAAATTTTTGGACATAGGTGACAACCTGTACCCAAGGAAGAAATTTAAAAGTTCAATTAATAACTGAAGGCACAAGAGTACATGTACTAATGTAGACACAAACAAGCTACCAACCTCTTCATTGTATAATGATTCAAAGTTTTGGGATAATTTTTCAGCCAGCTCAACTAAATCAGCTTGATCCCCAAAAGCAACACGAACATTGTTCCACAGCTGCAACATCAAATCTACAATTTAGTGCCCTCCACAAGTAAAAAATAAACATTGTAAGAATGACTTAGCATCTATTAGAAGACTGGTCAAGCAATTGAAAGGAGAACATGAGGAAACCAATCATGACGCCCCTTGAGCCAGAGACTAAAATGGGTGCACAAGCAAGCATAAAAAGTATTTACAATAATCTTTGTAGAGAGAAACAATACCATAGTAGCAGAGAAATGTGGGCCTAAAAGGGAGTAGTAATCTAAAGAAAAAAAACAAAATAGAAGAATAGTCAAGCAATAGAAGTTTGATAAGACACAGACCTCGCGAACATCCTCAAGAAAAGCTTCTTGAGATCCACCATATGCTCCAGCAGCCAACCTTAGGTCAATAGTGCGGAAGTCAAGAGGACGGGCCACCATGGCTGGAGATCCAAGAAGCCCCTCATCATCATTATCTGAAGAATTTATTAATTTTCTTCCCAACAAATTGCAAAAGACCTTTGAATCATCTGCAGCAGCGGCACGACGTAATACAATGCGACATTGTTTCATGATGATGTCAGAAATTGATACAACAATTTTCTTTTTCTGTCCTTTATTGGGATTCGATTGCAATCCTTCACCAACAACATTAGCCAACACTGAAAGAACTGCTTTCTGTTTATAAACAAGAACAACATTCAATTCAGATCATGTTTTCTTAACCAAAATAAATTAACAGTTAATTTTAACCAGATGAACTACCGCATGGTAACATAGAGAACAACATGAAGCCCTTAGTTATGTCATTATACATTGAGAGTAAGAAACTATGTCTTGCATGTTGTAATAGGTAATATGAACAGGGGGTAATCAAGTTGGATTGCATATAAGTGCACCAGAAAGTTAAAAACAACAATAATAAATAAAGCAAAACTCTATGGTGAAACCATTGCACCAGCACAACTAGCAGCTGACAGTTCCGGGACCATTGAATTCTATCAAGAAGATTTTGGTCGGATAGCTGATCTAATGGTCGAGAAACTGTCATACTAACAGTTTTATCAATGCAACAAAAAATAGTCGTTTTACCATAGTTGTGGCTATTTCCATGTATATCACAAGCACCCCCAAAATGCATATATACTAAAGGAGAAGTGCCACTGAGAAGCACCTTTGTTGGTCCAGAAGCATTTCCCTTGTACACTTCCTTACTGATTGAATGCTCCAATATTTTCCTTGCCCATTCTGGTGGATCCTTACCCAGAGCATCATATACACACTTTCTGATTCGGGTGCCTACATTTGTTGGTAGCTTTCTGACAGGTTCTAGCATCTGCGCCCATTCAGGAACATTACCATCATTTGCCAAAAAAATTTCAGAACCACCCTTTGCATCAGACTCTTCTTCTTCCATGGTTAGTACATCATTTTCTCTGCTCAGAGAACCAAAAATTTTCTTTGTAGCCTCTGCAAGCAGCTGAGAGCCAAATAAAAAAGCTTTTCAGTGTTACTTCTATCATTCCATTCCGTTTGACAACTTAATTGTATTCTAGAAAAGTTTGACCAGCAACAACATAAAATCTAAAGACATGGTATGCCATAATAAAAATACTTTTAGAAGGAAACCGAATTGCCAGATAAAACGACCACACCAGCCATGTCATGACAAAGCTGAGTAAAGGAATAAAGGTACACCAAATCAAAATGCACATATAAGCCATCCCAGGTGATAGATAGGCTTTGTTAGGCAAACTTGACAACATTATAGGAAAAAGAAAACCAGAACTTAGCCAGTATAACATTCTGACAAGCATCTTATAAACATAATTGCTAAACCACAAAGGAGCAGCAAGTCTAATTTGAAGTACTTAGGCTAAGCATGATTCAAAGAACTATTATCATTGGGAATCCAGAACTAGAGTTGAGTGTGACCACTAAAATGCTAAAGGAGAGTTTTAGTCTTTAAGTGATAGGCATTTCTTAATCCCATCTCTAAAGTAAATATCATAATTCTTCCTGGTTCTTAATCATAATCCCATCGTTTTCTTCAGTAATAGGCATTTCTTAATCCCATTTCCCACTGGGATATTAGCCTTCTAGAAATTATTAAACCTAAAGTGATTTCTTACAATCTAATCTCTTGTTTTGAAACCATAAAAAGCTATATCTTAGAATTGAGCCCAAATGCCAAATAATTCTATATCAGGGTCCCATGTACTAGCACTGTGAAGCAAATGAGTATTAAGTATCTAATCATATTAGCCAAGGTGAAGATAAAACTCATTGATCATGATATTAAGACAAAAGCTATGCTCACCAGTGCATCTGCTTCCATCCCAGCCACACCGGTAAGAGAACCACACAGCAAACCACCGTCACCACGTAAGCAACGAAATACTTTACCACTTTCGCGAGCAGTAATTTCCGCAGACTCGAGGTTACCATCCATTGATAAAAAAGCCAAGATATATCTATGAGCTAATTCTGGCCAAGTCAATTCATTAATAGGAAGCATATTGAGCTTGGTTCGTTTAGCAGGAACAGCATTATCCATATCTTTCCTTCTTCCCCGTCTCGTACGTGTTTCTCCAGGTTCAGAATTTGGATCCACCAGGGCAGCCACCTTTGATAGCAATTCACCTATTAGCACTCTTAGCAATGAATTATGAGCCTTGGTCAAAGCTACACCAAAGCATCTGGCATAAGTGAAAGATGCAAGCTTAATTTGTGCTGCCTCTTTCATTGCTTCCGTTTCCACTTGAATAAATGCATGAGAACTTTCTATGGTACCTGATGGACCAGCTTCACACCTTGGGGACAATAATGGTCTACAATTACCATCAGCTCCTTTGGAAATTAAAACTTGACTTTCGTCCATATCCCTCTCAGATTTCTCAAGAAAATCCAATCCATCAAACCAAGGGTTAATAAGCTCCTTCTCAAGTTCATCTAATGACAACGGTTCTTTCAGGTCCAGAATTTCATGAAATCGCTCTAAAAGCTCCCAAGCCTGGAAGATAAAGCAGAAAAGTGTAAGACTATATCATAGCAAATATATAACAAAGTCAACAAATGTAAAAGGTTAACATAAAGATATTTCAGATTCACTATTGGCAAGTAAGATAATACCTGAAAAATGTCACCAATGAGCTCACCAGGAGCTCTAGAGCATAATGGCTTCCCAAGTGGTGGACAACGACCTTCCTTAATGCTTTTTTCAGTCAACCTCACCTTCCTGGACCTCCTATATAAACCTTTAGCTGCTTCTTCCTGATATTTTGATCCACCTCCACATTCAACCACTAAGAAACCATTTTCTACTGTTGGCAATGATGAGCAATTATTTCTATTATTTAAAAGTTCGTACTGCAAAGAGTCTTCGACACCAGGAAGCTGTTCCAATACTTCTTGCACAAATTCAACATCTAATCCAAATCTGTCCTGATCCAACCATTTTCCCAGTGCCTTGTAAATACCTTCCAGATCACTGTCTGCATAAATTACATCTGGGATGCCAACCGAACCAAGAGAACCACAAAATTTATCCAACGAAGTAAATGTATCACTTTTTCCATTCCTTAAATCCCATTTGTGTAAGCATGTTTCATTTTTAACATGGTTACAATAGAACTTGAGGGTTCCTTTTTGTTTGCAAATATCCTTGCAAGCATTGACTAACTTTTGAGAAATAACTCTCCATGCAGAGAATGATGACCGCTCTTCCACCAAAATTTCACCAATTCCATCATTAAACCCTAAGTTATCAGCTAATGAATTTCTAGTTCTAGTATTATCTTGAACTGAACCAGCAACAGGGTCTAATACATCTGATGTATGAGTATCACATGCCTCAATTGAGCAGCTTGCAAAGCAACTTAGGAGATCATTTTCCATTGGCACACAAGGGTCTAAAAGCATCATCTGGATACTTTCATCATCACCTAAATCCATACTACCATTAGTTTTTCTCTCACCTTCTTCATTGATTTGACTCTCAGATTGACAAAGTTTTGACATTGAGAGAATGGTTGACCCAACTGGAACAGGAAATTCTGAACAGGAACACCTTCGGATCCTAAATATAGGTCCAGAATCACCGCCCTCCAAAATTTCACATGTAAAAAGAGAGCCAGTAATCTTGTCATGCCAACAAGATTTGTAACCTACGGGACAGATAAGGTTAACATCATAACATGAAGGTCTCCCATCAACTTTCCCCAAAGAAAGAACAAAGAAGTCCTTGAACTGTAGAGGAAGTCCATCCTGAAATATAAAACACAGAAAAATCAGGCAGAAATAGCCAATTTCAGATCACTATAATAATTCCCTAAATTCTGTGTTAGTATGGGAAAAATTAATAGTATGAAACCAGTTTCACAAAAAAAGAACGAGGAAATATGAATTTGATTCACTTACAGAAGATTGCTGGGGGTGCAGGTGGCCATCCTCTTCTCTTCCAATTTCAGAGGATTTTGGGATATTCCCCCGAGCACTAGCACATTCCACATTTAAATTATCAGAAGGAGGATCCTTGCAATTGCTATTCATCGCGATTCCCCGCTTTTCAACAAAACCGTTGGCTACTGGAGTTCTTGTTGACTTTCTTTTTCTGGATAGAGGCCCACCTAAAGAAGGGAGAGACCTCTCATTTCTTAGTTCAGATTCAATAGTGTTGTTGGCAGACGTTAGCCCCAAATAACAAGCTACTTCATACACAGAATCAAATATCTTTCCATCTGGTGCACAGTAAACTGCATACAGTTCAGAGCTGCTCACTGATTGTCTAAATTCCACTCGCCAACCTTCCTCTAGTACACCACGCCGTTCAGATATAAAAGCTCTAAGAGCCTGCAAAATATTCTCACTCCGAGATGGTATTTTAATATTTGTGTTATTACTACTACTACTATGAATTCCAAGAGGAAAATCCGCATGTACCTCCTCAAAGCTTCTAGCAATTGATTGAGTATGATTCAATATATCCTCAAAACCCACTCTAACAGCATGTGTCACAACTGCAGATGCCTTTTGGAAGCCAATAGCATTCCCATTGTAGAAATTCGAATACGTCACTGGGGCACCAAATGGATTGGCAGCAAAAGAATTATCACCCAGAGTGTGCTTTCTAAGACCAAAATAAACAAAAACAGTAACTACTTATAACAACTGGGATTCAGGAAGCATAAATTATTGCATCAACAAATCAAAAGACATAAATGGAACTAGTACGAAGATTACAACAAAGTACCCAAAATTCATCTTTTAGCAAGCAAGCTACCCAACATATAGCAATTCAGTGTTTAAATAAACATCAGTATATGACCGACCCCTTTAGTAACATGTCACTTATGCCATTTATGCTTAATTGTCCTTTATAATCTATTATGCAGGAACAGAAAAAAGGAGAATGATATGAAGTTCATTTCTTAATGCCTTGCTCATATAATTTTAAATTTAAAATAGGAAAAATGGCAAGCCACTTTGCATGCCCACAATAAAAAAAAAATATTTGTTAATTTGACCAAGCAAAAACATATGATGGCAACACATATATGCTAATGTAGACATCAACTACCAGGGAATACAGCATTACATGGAATTTCAGATAGTGTAAAGAACTAGCAGTGTTTTGGGAAAATTATATGGAAACAGGTGTTAAGACTTTCCACTTGAAAGCAAAACTCAGTAAAAAATTCCTCATATTTAGAGAAACTCTAAATGCCTATTTAGCATCTAGAATTGGATTTGGAATTAGAATTAGAATTCGACCTATTAATTCTAATTTTTAAGTTTGGAAACCTTAATTAAATTTATACTTCCATTTGAAATTTCCATGGAATTAGAAAATAACTAACTCAAACCCTTCCTAATTCTTAACCAACACCCTAAAAATTGCCAATTTCACATCTGGGAATTAAAATCATGCAAAACCTGAAAAACAAAATACGTATATTGTATCTCTCCTACTTCAAAAATATTCAACAAGCTTTGACAAGGCATGCATCAGGCTTCTCTCTCACTCGGCGTAACTAAGTTTATTAGGGTGTTGAGACGACATATCTTAATTGTGGCTGTCATACACCACTGCTGCTTCCTCAGCAGGTCACAGGTACCCAAACAGAGCCACACATGTATGGCAGAATCTCAAATCTCCGCCACTCATTATCCCAAGGTCTCCACCACACAGCACAGAACTTCCTACTGTTGCTGACTGCAGAGACCATCACTAGCAGCTGGCAAGAAGTGGTTCCTCAAGCAGGCTGGATACCGATCCAGTTTAGCTAGCTATTGGCACTTTCGGCAGCAAAATCTAGGTTTATCAAGCTAGCTGGATACCAATCCAGTTTAGCGCTTTGCTCTCTTTTGAGAGTAGAACTATCGTTCCTCATCGCTAAACCACCTGGGCTTTGTGGGAATAGGAATTGAACTTAGACCTCTAATCCTAAACTTAATTTTTTGCACAACCCATACATAGAATTTATCATATTTAACAATCTCAGATAGCGGCGCAGAGCGACTGAACCCAAAACTGCTATAGCAGGATATTGGATAGCAGAATGACCACTACTATGAGTTTTATAGCTATAAATTAAATCATTTATATTACATACATATAAATGCTCAAAAATATTTTAAAAAAATTACCATAAATAATAACAAGAAAGGAATATACAAGGGGAAAAAAGTACAGCAAGAAAGGACAACATAAGGTTACCAATCTGAGCACAACAGTGAAAGAAAGAGAAAACAAAATATAGACATTAAAAAAAAATAGAACAGAACATAGACCCCTCTTTCACATGGACAGAACAGATCCCAGAGGATGTGAACAGAGTAGAGATCCCAGAAAAGTACAGATTGTGGGTTGGCCGGAAACTCACAAGAGTGCGATGGGTTGGCCAGAAACGCAGCTGAGAGATCTAGGTCAGATGGTTTGTGCCGAAAGGAGTGAGTGGGAAAATAGGGTTGTGTTCTGATGAAATAAAAGGGGGGATTATTGCCCCCCTTAATCAGCACCAAACGACATCGTTCAAGGGCCCAGAAAAGGGGGGGAAAATAGGGTTGTGTTCTGATGAAATAAAAGGGGGGGATTATTGCCCCCCTTAATCAGCACCAAACGACATCGTTCAAGGGGCCAGAAAAGGGGGTTTTGTTTTGTACATGAAAAAATAGCAGCTGAGCTGGCAGCAATTCCACGCAAAAGCAGCTGTGATTCACACCGTAACTGCAAAACTGAACTACTCTCCTACAGGCCTCACAAATGCGGCATGGGGCTGTGTGGTGATGCGGCACCACAATAGTGGCCCAATCGCGCACAATTCACTCTGCAGAATTTATTATTTTAAACCAAGTTCAACTCTTAACAGAATTGGAATTAAAATTAAAATTATGAAATATAATTCCATTTCCGTCACCCTAACTAACCTTACCATTAAATGTCCCCAAAATCTTACTTGAATTCCTATTTAGTATTCACACTAAGCCTCTTCCAATTAACAAAGGAACAATGATACCATATGAAATTCCTTTCTGATTACATTTTTACCATCTTGTCCAACAAACATTACACCAAAGTTGCAAAAAAGAAATATGCCAACAAGCTTATAGTTCAAATGCCACTGGCCCAAGTTGCAATGCCATGTGTGAGGTGATTACAATGGAAGGGGTTCGATTCTCCTCACGACAAGCTATTCTCCCCACATTATGCAGGTGGTTGCTTCTTTTTTATACTAAAACATAATTAGCATTGCTACTTATCACAAAACCTAAAATATACCCGAGGTTGACTACAAAAAAGGAATCTGTTCAGATACATAGATAATCAAAGAAAAAGTGATTTTGGAAGTAACTGCTCGCACTTATATATTCTACCATCTACCATATCCTACCAGCCAACTACCTTAGTTTCCCAAAATTTCACGGAACTCTTTATAAAAGTTAGCATTTTCCAAAAAAAAAAAAATACTAACCTAACATATCTAAAATTTGAAAACCTAAAAACAGAAATGAACGAGAGATGGGTTAAAAATCCAGGTTTACGTGAGCTGGGTCACACAACCCAACCCAGAAATCTCCAAATTCAGGATCATAGAACTTGCACAATCTCGCCTATTCGCAATTTCAGCTGCAATCCAGATCGGTACAGGGCAGCAGGATCTTAAGACTGCATTATTATGATCTAGAGTGCGATTTTAACAACGTTGGCATTTCCTGTCTTCAAGAGAAGGGGGCTTGAAAATTTGTTTGGTAGTGTTTTAATGAAAAGATTCCTGAAATGGGATCAAATCATTTTTGGAAACGGAAGTTTAAAAATACGGTACAACTATGCAATAACGAAAACTATACATACAACTGGCACTGGCCCTTGTTGCAATGCCGCATGTGATTACATTAGCAGTTGGATTCTCCCCTAGGCCATCTATTCTCCCCATGCGACAGTTGGATTCTACCCTAGGCCACCTATTCTCCCCACAGGACGCGTGTGCTTGCTTCTTCTTTATACAATAAATAAAAGCACATTGCTACTTATCATAAAAACATACATGAGGTTGTCTACGAAAAGGAATCTGTGTGGTTACATAGATAATCAAAGAAAAAAGTAGTTTTCGAAGAAACCATTCACAGCCCTCATTCTTACATATTCTACCATCTACCATATCCTACCGACCACCTAACTCATTTTCTCACTGCAGAATTTTCACAAAAGTCACCATTTTCCAAAAAGATGTCAAAAGCAACACTAACCTAACATAGTCTCCAAAGTTCAAAAAACCTAAACACACACCAGACATTAATCCACCCACATTGATCACGCCAGCCTTAAAACCTCTTAAGTCTTTGAAACCAAGAAGCCATGCCACTGATTTCCAGGAACCTCACTGAAAAACCTACTAAAAGGGTTTAACTTCACTACACAGTACACACACAGCTAACTGAAAAGATAAGGTCGTATATACATAAACATTACTTAATAACAACAGAGCCTGAAAGTTTCCATACCTCAAATCCTGCACCTCCGCGCCGCCGCCGTCGCCTTCGGCATCACTAGGCGGCGGAGCGTTGATATCGAGAAGCTGCTTGGACTTAACCCCCAGCGGCCACCGCTTGCTCTTCACTCCGGCGGCCACACACTCGCCGCAGACCCACTCGTCGATGCTCGCCGCCTGCCGGCCGCCGCCGCGAATCCCGGCGCAGGCCAGGTGGAAGCCGCGCTCGCAGCCATCACACACTACGAGGTGATGGTGACTCCCGGCGGCGGCGGGCTTGGCGCAGGCGGCGCAGGGAGTGAGACCACGGGGGAGGGCAGCGGGTCCTCCCGGCGGCGGCCCGGGGTTCTCGTGATAGGCGCGGACGATGTCGACGGCGGAGTCCGGTAGGGTTTCGGGGAAGGAAGAGGAAGGCGAAGGGATCTCGTTGAGGTCGATGCCGAGGCCGGAGCGTGCGTCTTGGTGGTGGTGGTGGTGGTGTGGCGGCGGCGGCGCGTTGAGGTTACGGTTGCCGCCGGTGGAATCGGGTAGTTCCATGATCATCGGAGAGTCGGCGCTGAGTCACACGGCGGCGAGTTAGGGCTTTGCGGTTGAACCATTGTGCGATTGCAGAGATTGCGAAGAGATCGAAAGAAGGAACTGAGATTGAAGCCAACGAAAAGAGAGAGAGAGAGAGAAAAGAAGAGAGAGAAATGAGAAAAGAAAAGGGAAAGACAGAGATGGGACCGTATCTGTATCGCAGCGTAAACTCGTAAATCTCTTTCTCAGTTTCTATTCCCTTTTTTTTTTTTCTCTTGTTCAACTGCGAAACCTTAACCTGCTGGCTGCTGCTTATTTATTTCATATTTTACATGGAATCAAAACTTAACTGATCATTTGTATAAATGAATTTTAGGGTTTATACTTTTTGTAATAAAAACTATTACCTCTCTGCTCTTATATCTAATTCATTTTTTATATCAATAAGTTTATTTTAGTTAATATTGTTATAAATTTAAATTTTGTATACAATTCAATAATTTAAATAATTATTATATTTTATAATACTATTCATAATTAAAAATATATAAATAAAATAATAAAAAAACTCATCTGATCATAAATACATGCAATATAACTATCCATTTTCACTGCACATGAAAAATTACTTGCATGTTTGATTTAGTATTATGTGATAATATATTTACGTTAACTTCAAAGCAATTATATATATAATTTGTGTTTTTGTTTGAGTCTCAAAGTTCACTTGACGTTTGAGTATCGAAGTTTACTTGACACACACTTACACTATTGTTTTGTAAATGAATATATTTGAAGTAATTTTAATTTCTTACATGTGTATTATATGTGTGTCCAAACATGTAATATAACTTTAACGTAAATTCGAGATAACTCGTAAAAAATTTGAGAAACGCAAGTAGTCGACATGCATGCAAACATGCATTGCATTTGTGGAACATGAAACTAAATATATTATAAATTTATTTGCGTTTATAATAATTATTTTAAAAATATTTTAATAATATTTTTTATTTGTTAATAATGTACAATTTATATACTATAAATACATAAAAACTAAAGTCAAGATATTATAAAAAAACTTAAAAATAAATATTTTTAAAATTTAATCAAACATAAAAATTTATATTCTTTATTATAATTATTATAAAAATTAACAAATATATTCGAATATATAAAATATTTTATTTAAAAAATGTGTGCATTGAGAATAGTTATTCGATTAATATTAAGCGAAAAAGGAAGTAAAAAAGATTGTGGTTGTGTTGGTGAGCGTGTACTTTCTTTGACGGGTTATAGCTGATGTGGGGGCGACACCTGTAGGTTCTGTGTCCCTTGTTTTTCTTTTATGGTTTTTCTTCGTTTTCTGTCTTGTAAAATTAATTAATTATAAATTATTATATGTTAAAGTTGGTTAATTATATAATAATTATTTTAAAAATTATATTAATAATATTTTTATTATATTCATATAATTACAAAACTATTTTCCATCATTTATCGAGACTAATCTCTTTTAAAATATTTGAAGTCATTAAAAAGTGAGTTATCTCCACTTAACCAAATTTATTTCATATATAAGAATCAAAATTCAAATGCTACTTACTTAAATAAACGAGTCTATCACTGTTTAAAATAACTTTAGTGATAATTTTTTATTAGAATAATGTATAAACAATTTTATATTAACAATATAAATTTTAAATTCTAGAAAATTGAAAATATTATTTCTTTAAAATAAACTTAAACAAACGCTCAAGGGTTGCAACCCCATACCGTCCTTATGGTTAGTTTTCTGATTTTTTTTTCACTTTAAATTTACGTATGATGATAATATTGGAGGTTCTAGTTTTATTATGTAAATTCTTTTCCTTACGTGAAAGTTTGTACATAAAAAAGAAATGTCATTTTTTAAAAAAATAAGGTTTGGATTTTGCGAAAAGTAAATAAATAATAAAAAAGCGTTATCCTTCTAAATGAATTCTTCAAATTCATGTTTCAACTCATATTATATCGAAAATTTACATAAAAGTGACAGTATTATTAATCTTTGGTGTCAAATGGATATAAAAAAAAGTAAGGTGTGAGTTTTTTTTTATAAATTATAGTTTTTAAGTACTTTTAATGATTATAAAGTTTTATCGGCATTAATTTATCAAAAATATAAAACCCTTTAACAAGCACAATTTGTGGAGAATTATTTCCCATGGAAAATGTTTATAATCTTATATCAAGATATTTTATAATTAACACATTTATAACCCATTTCTTTCTTTCTTTTATCACATAAACCATCATATTTCACTTTTTTCTCATATTTTTATTCATCTTTATTGAATAAAAAATCTATACAAGCACGTTTGATAGAGGTGATATTACTGATATCTAAAAAAAAAAAAATGCTAACTATATTTCCGCGTTATTGAGGCTGGTAAATCAAATAAACGAATGAATAATTAATGTAATGTTTACTTTGATTTATTCTGACTTTATAGAATAAATAAGTATTTATTTACTTGCTTCTAATATGCCTTGAATATAAACGGTAACATGGCAACTAGGAGTATGCCTCAAAGATCACCCTATAAATATAAATTTATTATTAACGGGAATTAAACATGTGTCTACTATATAACTCGTGTGTTTGGTCACACGTCACTGATATAATTTTTTACGTGTTCAGAACAAAATTATCAAAGAAAATTTTAATATTTTTTTACGTGATATGTTACCTTGAAAACATATTTTCAACACATGTTAAACATGCACGTTTGAAACCCATGTCTTGTACCTATTGTGCAAGACTACATTCAATAACGAGATAAACGCTAAAATTATACATATTAATAGCATGTTTGTAACAGCTTCTGCACCCAAAAAATAATGTATATGATGTGAAAAATACAAAAGCTACAACTAGTAGCATTAATTTTGATTTATGGTGCATTTCCAAACACATACTAACTTCGCTTTGATGTGAATCATAATGGATATGATGAGAAAACAAACACTTTGAATAAGAAATAACACATAATACTATCATATAAAATAATGAATTAGAGATTAATTCAGTCGAGAGGAAAATGGATTAAAGAATAAGATTTGCTATTAGAAACCAAAACCTAGTTTGAAGAAATATACAAATAAGACATAATTTAACTATGTCATCCAACATTTGAACACTTAATTAAATTAACTAGTACAAATGCAACAAGAAAGCCAGCAAAAGTTAACAAATTTGTTTAAAATTATTAAAAAAAAATTAGTAGAACACAAATTTGATTTTAAAAAAATTGATGTGTGAAACTGATTTAAATTATTGTTATTAAAATTATTTATATGTTTGGAATAAAATAAATATAGTTTAAATTTTGTTTATTGTATTTTTTTTTTCATGGACTGGGATATCCTTATTAAACCCAAATTTATTAGTATGTATATCCATTAGAGATGGGGTTTTCCCTTATATAAATAAACATTGAATCGTTATCTGTTTCTTGTGAAAAAGAAAAAATAAAAAATCTATTTTCGCATTTTTATTTTATCATCGTGTTATAGATATAAAATATTACTAATTTTACCTATAACTATTTATAATGAAATTTCCTCTTCTATCCATAATTTTTTCATCCAAAATCTTACTAAAAGAATCTGAATCCACTTTAACTCAAACAATGAAAAAGTAGGAAAAGAAAAAGGCAATTAAATAAGAGTTAAAAATATTTGTTTGAATGAGTGTAAAAATGGAAAAGAAAAAAACAATTACGAGATCCTTAAACTAGTGTGTTTCTTTGTGTTAAGATAAAATAGTATATCCTAAACAAATATTTTCTTTCTAATTTTTAATCCAACTGAACAAGTATATCTTCATTCTTCTTGCATGAGTTTATAAAATTAACTTGAATTTAAAGTATATTTGCAATATACTTTAAAATAGTGGGCTGATGTTGTCGACTAAAATAAAAACCCGCAAACATAATCACTTTTACCTTTAATATCAATGTCGAAATTAAAAAGTGAAGCTCTTTTTATTAATATTAATATCAATGTGTAAATAATGACAGTCTAGTCTAAATTTTGTTAAATTTAAAATCCAAAAAATTTAGTTCATGTTGAACAAGTTTTTCTTTTTGTATGAGATTCTAAATTGTAAATATTTTTCATAGAAAGGAATCATATATACTCGAGTAAAGTAGAGACATTATAATATCTCATTCCCGAAAAATTTGGTAGAACAAGTTGAAGTTAAAATAATAACTTAAATCATTGTTAAAAAATTGTGCCAGAACAAGTTAAAGTTAAAATAATAACTTAAATCATTGTTAAAAAATTGTGCCAACTAAATAGCTTAGTCTATTGTGAAACAACTTGCATTAAGCATATCTAATTTTGAGTTAGGCTATTTTGGGAAATAAAAAATGGATTGAAAAACTTCTACATTTTAATAAGATGAATGGACAAAGTCATTTTAACCATCTCATCATTAACTAATTCAGAGACAAACTTATTATCATATTAAAAAAATCTTATATTATAAAGTAGAATTTTAAGTAAACGTTCAAGTCAAATTAAAATGAATTTTAAATTAATTTGACCATATCTTAAAAAAAATTCAAATAAATTAATTAATTTTAGATCTCAATAAATAATTTTTCTTTGACAAAATCACATAAAATGAAATGATATGTCAAACATAAAGTGTCAAATAAATAAGTTTTTATTTTAATTTTTATAAATTATTATTTTTTTGTTTTTATCTCTTAAAAAACTAATATCATTATTTTTTATTTTTATTATTATATAATATTCGCTAACTATTCGTGTGTTCAATAAAATGTAAAGTGACAATCTCCTGGTGTAGCTATTAGTGTGTGATATCTTTAATTTTTTTTAAAATTTTTAAAATAAATATCATTTATCTACCATAAAATGGACATTAAGGACTAAAAGTAATAATTTCAAAATTTTCAAAGACAAAAATAAAAAAAAAATATTTGACAGAGATCAAATTTTACTCATACAAAATAAAATCAATAATTTTAAAATTTTGATGAATGAATTTTTTTTATAGAAAACAAAATCAAAACACATTGGTCTGTAGGGATTAAAAACATATTTAAGCATGTATTTTATTATTCATCTATATATTTATTTAATTTATAATTTTGAACATAATTTTTTCAAAAATAATTTATAATTAAAATGATTTTCTTTTAGAAATTTAAATTGAAAATATAACAAATTTAAATATTAAAATATTTATTTATTATATATTTTAATTTTAATATATTTAATTATTACAAATTTTAATTATATAAAATAAATATTTATTATTTACTATATAGGTATTAAAATACTAATTACTCATGACCTAGGATCTTGTCATTCATTTTTATTTATTTTTAATGTTGTGTGATGCAGAGAAATGTTTACTACCGTTGTGAGGTTAGAAATTTTGAAACTTTTTATTTTTTTTTTATAAACCATGGGCATCTAATATTTGTTTTTTACATAATTAATCTATCTCCTATCTACTTGATCACTCCCTTTAAAAATAAAGTGATATTTCTACTTTTAACTCCATATATAAGACGAGATAAACCCTTCAACTTAGATAAAAAAAAAAAATACAAGTATCGAAACTTTTGCAAGCAACACTTTTTTTTTTTTTTCATTTCCCACCCTTTGACAAGTTGTGAGCAGCAAAATTCCATCGTGCAACCATAATTTCGTAGTCATTTGGTGCGGTAGTTTTTTTTTTTTTTTTTCTTTAACAGGCTTATCTTTTAGGGGCGTTAATTTTTGTTTTTAATATTTAATACAACTATATATTCATATACTAGTTAATTTGGAATGACATATAGGAATATTTTAGACATTTTTCATAATTATTTTATAATTTTAATATTTTTTATTTCTTAAATTTAGGTCAATTTAATTTTCCATCTCCTAGATTTGATTCCCCCCTAAAATTAGCTATTTTTGACATAATTTTAAACTTGATGGACGAAAAATAAATTTTCAAATTTAATAAAATAATATTTATATAATTACAAGTATTTAAATTCACGCATTTATTTATTATATTTATGAACTTTAATTTTTAAATAAAATATCATATTAAAATAATATTTGTTTTTTAATTTTTGAAACTAATTAAAGTTAAAATAAAATAATACTTTTATCGTTAAATGTAAAGATAAAAAATTCTTATTAGGGATCCTTCAGCCATTTTTCTTTATTATTTTATTTATATTTATTTCATAATTTTTATTATTTACTAGGATATTTAATATGCAGAAAGTTTTAATGCACACTTTATAATATATTTTATTTTAATTTTTGCTCACTATTAAGTGTAGGGGAAGAATAATAGATTTTAATGATTTCGTTATTTGTATATTTGAATTTTTGCATTCGTTTATTGACTATTATGCATTCATTTGTTATATTTATGAATTTTAGTTTTTAAAATAAACATATCATATACATAAAATAAACATATCATATACAAAAAATAAAAATAGAAATAAAATATTGCTTTCACTATTTTTATCTTTAATTTTTAAAATAATTAAGAAAAATAAAATAGTATTTTTATAATGAAATTTTTTTGAATATGTGGACTTATTTATTATATTTATGAATTTTAATTTTTAAATAATAACATCTGGTGCAAAAAATAAAATAAATAAAACATTCGCATTGTTTAAAATAAAATAAATATTGTTAAGTTAATTTTTCATAATCTAGATGCAATTTTTCAATGATAAAAAAGTCTTCATTATTTTCATTGAAAATATTAATTAATCTAAATTATTTAATATCGACGAATTTCAATAATTGAGAATCTTTTGAAATTTGTATTTAATCTTTCGCAGAAAACGTGTGACCTGACTCTGGTAATATTTTAAAAAGTTTAAAATATATTTTAAATATTATGGTACTAATATCTACCCTTGTATTTGAAATATGTTATTGCAATGTAATTTTTGTAATGTTTTAAATATTATAGTATTAATAAAAATAGAGTTGAATATTTATGCATTAATAATATAAAATAATTTTATGCAGAACAGTTTTATATGGATTACAAATTATTTTTAATATTGTTTTTGAGATAATTATTATAAAATTTAACAAATTTTTCTCGTATACAGCAGTTTATAATTAAATTATAGTGTCAAATTTTTACATGTTAATAGCGTATTTTCTCTGGTATATTTATACTTATATTTTAAATACGCTGATGTAATGTAATATTTCCTAACCTATTCCGGAGTCATTTTTGTTCTATAATGTGTTTAATCAATTGTGTGATTTTTTGTTCTTTACTTTTATGTCCAATAAATATGAATAAGTATATATAATTTGTTTCTAATATTTTTCAGAAACTTAAAGCAATGTATATAGTATTTTAATTACGCTAAAATATAATTTTAATTCTTCATTTGAATTTTTGGTTTACGTTTAATTACGCTAACCATTTATCATACTAATTTTATTAACTTTGCGACAAAAAAAAACTAATTAAAAAATATGTCACATGGTTGGATACATTAGTAAAAATTAACAAAATTTTAAATATGGTATAAAAAAATATTTTAGCCTATAAAAAGAAAGATTTAGAAATAGATTGATATTCAAATATTTGAGAAAAATTATGAATTTTGGTGATGTGGAATTTAAATTTACAATAAAAATATATATATATATATATATATATATATATATATATATATATATATATATATATATATATATATTACATTTTTTTTATAGAGATTTATATTTAGGTATTAGGTCGGATTGAAATTTTCAAATACTATTTTAGAATAAAAAATTTTATGAATTTTAAAAAATTGTGTAATAATATAATGGTTTATAAGATTTTTTTTAAACTTTTATAACATATTTTGTTGTTTGAATTTTAATGGATTTGTATTATAAAAATTTATAAAATTTGAAAGAACTTTATAAATTTATAAAATTTGAAAGGATCATGTAAATTTTTAATAAATATTTAAAATTATAATAAATGTTATTTTTATTGACTTTCTTCTTTGTTATTTCTGTGGTAAATTATTTATCCAAATTACTAATGGAATATATATAAAAATAATTATCACCAATAAAAAAAACTTATTATACTTATCGAGTAATATGTTTATAAATAATATTATTTTAAATAAATTTTTATATTTAAATTTTTAAATTTATTTGCAATAATAGATTCAATATACATAAGAAAAAAAGACACGTGAGAAAAAAAAAATAAAGAATGCTCATCCACATCAATTGTATTAAAAAGAGATGCAAACAAGATAAATGTTTATATAACGGAATCAATTCAAAATACGATATGTATAAAGTAGAAAATTGTGTTTATGAATTTTGATTGAGCACATAAAAAAACTCAAGTATCCATAATCTTATATGTTTTTAACATTGTTATGACAATATTAATAATTAATTCATTCAACACAAGTTTATTAATGATGTATAAAAGTTTTTTATTGATTGCATAAGGACACGGCAAATCCAAAAAAAGGTATTCAAATAAATACTACCACGATTGGCAAAAAAATAAAAAACAAAAAATTATACAAAATCTATCAAAATTCATCATACAAAACAATTTATCAAATTTTATATATTTTTTTTAATATTAAATTTTTTTTATAAATTATAAAATTTTTTGATTAAATACTACTAGATTTTTTTCATATCTCAAAAAATTAGGATAGTCTTAATTCATCACCATAAATTTTATTTATATTATTTTAATTTTTTTAATAAATAACACAAGCATTTGTTTGTCTCAAAAAAGTCATTTAAAATATTTTAAAATTCTAATCCAATCCCATCCTTTCTTAATTTTCTTTTTTAGTTATTTTCAACCACTAGATCATAAATTATAAAAGACATGTCTTACACAAGTCACCTCATAACATTTCCCTTTAGTATATTTTTCTCCACTTGTCTCAAAATTTATAACAGAGAGGACTTTTTTTTTTTTTTTTTTTACAAAATGGTCTCCAAATTACAAGCACGGAGGAAACTTATAAAGATTTCTAAGAGAATTGTTGTGTTTGATAAGAGTTGTAATTCACAACATTCACGAGTGTGGAGAACGCCTCAAACATCATTTCCTTACCCTTTAGAAAATTTATCTCCATGTATATCAAATTTGACAGCAAATAAGATCTCTTTTACAAAAAAAAGTTCTAAATTATGGATTAGAAATAAACTTACGAAAATTGCTTATGAGAATTGTACCATCCAATGAAAATTACACTTTAAAACATTCACAAGAACGGAGAAAAAATATATTTATTACAGGTCAAAAAGAAATTTACGAAGATTATTTATTATGAGAATTACACCTTAAAACATTCATGAGAACATAGAGGAGATCAAAGAAAGAATACTACCTTAAAAGATTAAGTTAGACGAGAGATTAATTTAGTAAAAAGAAGATGTAATAAAAAATAAAATTCTTATACATTGATAATGTGACAAATAATGGTATATTAACGTGGTTTCATATATCAAAATTTATATATTATAAATATATTTTTTTCAACTATCCCTAAAACTAGTGACTTTATTTCTCATTATACTCTGTATTATATATATATATATATTTATTTATTTATTTATTTATTGTATTTCTTAATAATCTAATCGGCATAGTGGAAATCGAGTTTCATCCCCCAAAATTAGCATGTAAGATTCAATTAACCTTTGTAATCTTCTTTCCTTTTGTTTTGTTCATTTTATTTTATTTTTGCATTTGAATTGTAATTCTGGAGTTCCTCGATGAAACTTAGTTCCTCAGAATTATGCATTTGAGTGTCTATTTTTATGTTAAATGTGAGTGATCTATGACATATTTAAAAAAAATAGAAGAATAAAAACATATTTATTCCTAAAACTAGTTATCATATAAATGATTCACATTTCCATCCACTTAATCTGGGTATATCTACCATTGTACCAAAACAAAGAATATGCATCCCAGGTTGTGTAAATTAACATGTCTAATTATTTCTTGAATATATTAACTCTAGAAATCTTGATGGTACATATGGTTTGCTATTTATATTGACACTTGGTTTTATACAATTATGCAATAAAGTGTAGGCTTCAAGATGCTCAAAAGCTCGTTTAAAAAGCTATGCCATGAATTCCTTCAATGTTGAGCAATTGAAAAAACATCCTCACATCAATAGTGGAAACTCAGACAATGGGACAAATTTTACGGTCAAAGGTTGTTGCCTTCTTTATTCTTCATGTTACTTCTTTTAAGCATAAACTATAATGTATGTGAACTTTGAATGGGACCGGGTATTGCTTTGTAAAATAGTAAATCATAATAATTGTACTTACCATAAAAGGCTTCTGTGGTGAAAATGGGTTTTGGAATTATGGATATTAAATTGGGCCTTGTTGGACTATTTTTTTTGACATTGTAAACGAGATACAGACCCACATGGTTTATTGTTTTTATTGAAAACCTTGTGGATTAGTGGGGATGTATTATTTAGAGTTTTTTTTTTTTTTACAAGACGTGCGGCCATATATATAATAATATAATACAGTGGTCATTGTTAATAATTATATTTAATTATAAATCATCATTAATATAAATTTTACTATAGTCAATAAAATATTACATATAATTGTTTGTAATTCACAGTATTATCAATATATATTTGTTTTTTCTTAAATTTTTAACTCTCTTTCTATGAATACTTTTGTTCACATAACATTTAAAAATATTCATTTATTTTCATTCTAATATTAAAACACAAGAATTCTTAACTTATTTTAGCTAAATAAATTACTTTATCTTTCTATTAGATAAAAATTTCCATTTTAACTTAAAAAATTATTTCAATACTTAAGCAACATTTATTATAGTTGCTTATATAAACAACTTTTATTAAAATTATATAAAAACTTTTTTTTTCCGATAATATTTTTAAGTTACTCAAATTTAAGAATCAATATACGCAATTGCGTCATACCGCAAGAGTTGTTTTGTGTTTAGTTTGGTTTCATTTTCCTGGAATTTGGATCAAAATTTACATATTTCTAGTTATCTAATTCAGCGTTAAAAAAATACAACTCAAAGAATAAAAGTTTAATGGAAAATTGTTGAATTTGCCTCTCAAAATTTAGAATTATAAGTGCAATGTAGAAATAAATTAAACCAATATGATGAGAGGAAAAAAATTTAATATGATGCTTGAAGAAAAAAAGAAATACACACTGATACAAATTGGTTTTACATGATTCTAAAACTACTTGCCTGGAAATTGACATAGGCCATATTGTAATAAATAAGTGGACAAACAAACCAGTGATAAAAAAAAAATTAGGTTTGTCTTTTAGGCCAATATTTTAAGATAACTATTAATTATGTTGTATATTGCACAGTATTTTTTTATTCAGGTAAATTTTAAAATTAAATTAAAATTGAGAAACTAAGAGTAGAGTCCTTCAAATTCACATAGTTTATTCCACTAAAAGATGATAGTCTATATAAGAAGACCAATTGATTTTAGATGTTAAAATTTTTTACTTACATTGTTTTATAATTTTTTTACATTATCAAATTAATTAATCTAATGATTAAATTAGAAGTTTTTATACAAATATTTCGTACAAATAAAAAATTGATATTTTATTGTATTACTTTATTTTGATGAATAATATATTATTTATGATATAAATAAATATTTATTGTTAAATAACATGCAAATGAATATTTAAATATGTAAAATTATATATATAATAAAAAATAATATATAAAATAATTCAATAATTGAATTAGTTAATTTTATATTTTATTTAAAATTATTAAATCGTATAAGTACACAAATTTGATAAGTAATATCGTTGATCCTCCGTACACATAAACTTTGGAACTTTAATGATGATATAGGACTAAACTAATTTTATATTAATATCTAATTACAAATTATTACTAATATTACTTTAAATTCTTAAAATAAAAGTCAATAAATTTATTATAATATTTTATAATTAGATGATTATATAAAATTATTTTATACCATCATCTTTTTCTTCAATACTATATATATATATTAACGATTTTAAGTATTATCCCGTGTCTCAGGAAAGGTGGTAGATACTGCCAAAACCAAATACAAAGAAAAAGGGAAAGTAAAGAGAAAAGGGAAAGAAGATAAAGAGGAAAAGTTTCAAAGGGCAAGCTAACCGTGATTTTTTGCATCCACTTGTAAAAACTGGTTACTTTCCCACCCACTCCATCAACATTCCACAGTCACCTAATTCATAAAAGACAAAAAAAATAAAAAACCATTCTGATTGATGATGTACAACTATGTTCTTAACTTCTTATAAATGAAATTCTCAATCTCATCAGAGCAAGAAACCTGTGTTTTTATGACAAAACCATCTCACTCTTACTTGTCCTACAATTTTTTACTTTACATGGCATATTTTTGGTAATATAGGAACATCTTTAACGTTCTTGCTATATTTGGCAATAGGTCCAGGCTAGAATTTGCTTCACACATGCATTCATTGGAGAGAGATTTACTATAACTTTGTCAATGTTGTTTAGCCATTAGCATGTAATATGTAACATCATGAAACAATTTCATTCCAGTTAATCCACGGGCTCGAGGGTAAAGTATTGACAATGACTGTTGTTGTAACAGTGGTGCTACTATTTGTGGCATTTGTGTTCCTAGTCCTACTTCATGTTTGTCTTTATGAGAGACTCTCTGGTAGGAGAGGATCAATAGTTGAGAGGGGTACAAATGGGGGCAAAAGCATGTCCATAAATGACTTGGAGAAGCTTCCTTGTTACGATTATGTTGCCAAAGGCAACCCAAGCAGCCTTGTGGATTGTGCAGTTTGCTTGGAGAGTCTCATCACTGGAGATAAGTGCAGATTGTTACCTATGTGCAAGCACAGTTTTCATGCCCAATGTGTTGACACATGGCTTCTAAAGATACCCATATGTCCAATTTGCAGGTGTAATGCTTATTCTCATAGGGGAAACCAAGTTGTGAGTAACAATGATAGCTTCATTGAACCAAGTAGTGGATCTATGGAGAGCCACACTACCACAGGAATTCAGCTACATGACAATATGGTATTGGTACAGTTGAGAGAAAGCCTAGAAAATGACACAGAAAATCCAATATTAGGAAGTAACAACTCAGTCAGAGAGGAGTAGAATCAGAGAGTATACAACTGGAATTCAGGTATCTGCCACCACTTTGCTGCCTGCTGTAGAATTTGCAGCTTTGTGAGAGGTACTTCAAAATCAGTGTTGTTGAGATATTTGATGATGAACAATGTGTCTTCTAATATTATCAGTAGTTATTATGTTGTTTTGCTCCATTTGGTTATGTTCTAATCAAATAAAACTATTTTATTATAATAATTAGTAAACTAATAATTTACATTAAATGTGCTTATTATTTTGATCGACAAATAATTTGAGACCGAGTGATTAAGGAGAACTGGAAAAATCACCCGCTGATGAGACAAATCAGAACAAAGACATGTCTGGGCGACCAATAGTATTGTTTAGGATTAATGATACTTCATGTCCATTATTTTTATAGTTTTAATGATGACTTTGCACTAGAGTAATGATAGCCTAACACCCCCCATTTTGAGGTGAATGAGTTGGAAAAATGAAAGATAAAAAGAAAAAGAAAAGGGGAAAGTGACACGAATAATGTGATAAAAAAAATGACGTAAAAAAGAGATAAAAACGATAATGAATATATATACATTTGAAAATTATTCAATTAGCCTTTAAACTATTTGAAAATTTCCCCGCAAGTCTTTAAACTACATTTTTTATAATTGAGTCCCAAGACTTAAAAAGTAAGTTCTTAGGATTAGTTTATGCGGCTTGAAACAAAAATAAAAAATGACAAATTATAACAATTTTAAAAATTCTTAGAAATTCGATTAAAATTTTTAAACATGGTCAAATATCCAATTAATTTTATTTTTAGTTTATGCACCTACTTGAAAATTCTCAAATAATTTACAGATCAATAGAGTAGTTTAACCTATTTATATTTATTCTTTGCACATGTAACGTACGATATATATGTTTTGATGCGTTCCCGATCTTATTTCCCTGTGTTGTTCATTTATTTTTTTCTTTTTTAACTGTAGATAAATCAAACGTAAAATAGCTTTCTCCAATGCATTGAAAACACGAGTAAAATGGAGAAGTCTAAAACACATTCTTAACTGAAAGAAACTTTGTATGTATATGAATAAAATGGTATTAAACTAACAGATGAAAACATGAGTGTGCAAAGTCGATAACAGAACGATTCAGGACCTTCTCCCTTCATCCCCAAGCTTGTGAGTACAACAAAGGGGTCTTAAAACACCATCTACTGCTGTTTCTTGGAAGATTGCTGAGCATCCCCTGTAGACTGATTGATGCTAGCTTTGGCCTCAGCAACAAATTTAGGATCAGGCTCGTGCTTGTCTGCAGGTTCTCTCATTGCCAAATATATGTAAAATGCTATGACTACATTCACAGATATGACAGCAAGAAATCCACTCACTAGTGTCATAGAGTAAGGGGTCAAATTGGATGTTCCTGTTACAAACAAGGAGACAACACAGTAAGCTGGTAGTTTTGCACCTTCCATTCCATTTTTCTATTGGGACATATTCCCAATGGGTTGGGAAATGTTAAAGGAATTAAATGAGTTTTTTTTTTTTTTTTTTAAATTAGAATACACCCATACACTGTCATCAAATTGTAAACTAACATATATGATAAGATTGTTGAATTTTACAACAATTACTTTCGAAGTCATATCTAATAGGTTGATTTCTAATTGGTTAATAGTTTTACTTTTACACCGACAATATATGAAAATTAAACTCAATAAAAAAATGAGAAAATCCATTAATAGCAGGCAATGGGGATGAAACAATGTTTTTAGATCCAAACCGGTGATTAAACTGACAAAGACATTGGTTCAAGGTTTAATGGTCTAACCGTGGCTAAGCTGTAGTCAAACTACTAGTAATTAATTTATATTTTTAATATTATATAATATTTTAAGTATTAAAATAATATAAAATTGAGAAACCAGAAATTGTAAAATTACAAATTAATATAAATGACTAAATTATATGTTGTATGAGATAAAAAATCAATAATAACTAACAAAATAATTTATATTTACGTGAAATCTTTAAACACGTGTTTCATTTATTATAAAAATGTTTTATATTAAATTAAAAATAAAACTACTGGTTCTCACTAGTTCTAAGATGCTCAGTTTTTTAGAATTAATGGGGTGGTCACCAAACCAGTTCCCGATTGGACTGACTGGTCTGGTCCAGTTTTTAAAACAATGAGATGAAACACTCCATAGATAACTAAGGGTAAATCAACATATGAAGAGTCTTAGTATGGGAGCATTTGGATCTCTATCTCGTAAGACAAGTGAATACTGATTAAAAGAGTAAAAGATTTGCTTAAAGAATTAAGCTGATATGGTCAGCATTTTGAAGTACTGACTTAAGTACTGATCAATGATCATAAAAGCACTGACAAAGACAAACTACCATTTTAAAATGTGCTTAACTGCCATAAATTCTTCAGTACCTCAAATGCTTGAGGTTAGGCAATTATGGCATATCTAAGTCAAAAGTCATCGTCTTCCGTCAGATGAAAATTAAAAAATTGAATCTGATCTCCCCTATTAATTTTTTGGCTTATAAACAATTCAAACAACAACAATTTCTGGTTATAATGGGGGTGTGAATGGCATACTTGGTTAACTCAATACAACAGATAATGATGCATGCAAATGGATTGGTTGTTTCTTGTATGATCCTCTCCTCAGTCTACAAGCAGGAAAGAAAACAAAAAGACACAAAAGTAAAGAGCACCACCATTTCCAAATTGCACATATGCTAAAAACAAACTCCAACGTACATAGTAAACTACAAGTTATCAAAGTTTACATTTTCAGACCACAGATAAGGATTTGGATTATACGTGTATCTCCATTGTAATGACTGTATTACAAACTTTAGCAAAATAAAATTCATTAGAAGCAGAAAAGTATCTTCCTGTACAATGGTATACACTATACCATATTGGCAAACTACCCATTTTCTTAGACGCTTGATATGTGTGTGTGTGTATACATCAAATTTTCTAGATGATTTGAAAAGACAAATTCTATGTCTGGCATTGCCTAAGAAGCAGTAACATCTCCTTCAAGATCATCAGTTGTCAAGACCAAGGACTTGTTTGATTCTCTTTTCACTTTTTTGTTATAAAAACTATTTTCTAAAAAAATTCTACACTACTCAGCAATCAAATTTTCATTAAAAAACTATTAAGTTTTGAATTTTTTTCCAAAATAAGTGTTTTAAAAACAAAACAAGAACAGAAATAACTAGGAGATGTTTTCTCATCTATTTTCTTCAAAGTGCTCATGTCATGGGACAAACTTTTAGAAAACATAAATGTACTCAGGAGACAAACACTTTCAAATGTGCTAAAGGACAAACAAATTTTAGAAAACAGAAAACTCTTTGAAAATAATAAACAAACATGGCCCAATATTCTCATTTTCAGTTTTTGACAATAAAAAGAGTTTATCTTCTATGCACTATCCAATATAAAAAATTATACTCTCAACCAATAAGCAATCATGATAGAAATGATTTTTAAGATAGCTATTATTAAAGTCAACAAACTTAACACACATGATTGGATGACAATGTAAAAACCCTTTACACTGTCAATACATACACTTTTTGCTCATAATAAAAAAAACAGTAAATTTTTCATCATAAGTACGTACCCTATTTACTCATAATAAAAAAGATTTAATACATCACTAGGTACCTAAACCTTTTGAGAATTTTACTTAGGTTCCTAAACTAAAATTTTTTGTAATTGAGTTCTTGATCTTGTAAATTTTTTGTAATTGCATCTTTAGAGTTAGTTTATGGCAGCTTAAAACCACCAGAAAAATAACAATTTGTGATAGTTTTACTAACTCCTGCACAGATTTTTCCACTTAAAAGGAATTTCACTAGGTCTGCAGTCAAGCTAATAGATAGAAGATACAAGGCACACAGATTAGAGTACAAACCAACGCCTAGTTCAAAACAATAACCACCACCCATAAAAGCTTAAGCAGTTTAGAATGTTACCAGGAAGCATATTATGGTTAAAAGCATATAATATTGCAATAGGGATTGCCCACATGAACAGTGATGCAACGAAAAACTTCTGAATCACTCTCATTTTTGCCTCAAATTCCTACAAACAAAAAAGAAACAGTGAAAAAAAAAACAAAGACAAAGACAAACAATGTTTAAACTTCAAAATCAACCAGATTCATTAATAGAGTTGCGAAAACACTCACGAAGATCTAAACTTTGAATCAGGTATAGGCATACCACAGTCCTGGTTCAAATCGCGTTCCTCTCTGGTGTGAGAAACTTGTTGCTACCTTCCCACTATGGAGTTCATATGAAGTGAAACCTGCGAATTGGAATGATGAGAAAGATTGAACTGAAACGAGGAAAAGGGGTTTAGGGAAAGAGAAGAATTAAGCAAAACGCACCGTCCTGGACTGTATGTCACGTACTGGGCCAGCCCAAGGTCACCTTGTGGATGGGAATGTTGGACCCAAATTGCGTAATGGGCTAAACCATGTTTTGATTTTGAGCAAATTATACTTTTACTTCCTGTGATTTTATGAAATTGTGCATGATTTTTTGTTTTTTTAATTCCAACCACTATAGTCAGCTCCCTTTAATTTTATTGTCGTTATTATATATATATATATTTTTTATAAAAAAATATAGACATAATTTCTCCATCACGTTGAATAATCGCTCGGCTGCTACATGTATCTATGACTTTTATTTTGAGTAAGTAGATGCTGGCCTTGACTTATTTGGATTGTGAATAAATGTTTCTCTATTTTGTATTTTATGTTAAGTAAATACTGAAAAAGTTCATGTTTTTTACCTAAACTATGGTGTTTATAGTTTTAACCTTTATTAAATTTATTCATTTTTAATTTTTTAATTTAATGAAATAATAATAATTAAAGGTATTTTTTTCATCATTTTAAAAGAAAAAATGAATAATATTTTTATGAAAATAAAAAAGTATTTTTACGAATAAGAAATATATTTGAATTTATTAAAAATTTAATATTCTTTTAAATAAGTGGTTTTGTATAACATGTTCTGAAATATTATTCTATAAGAATTAAATAACTTAGATTATATATTATTGATATAGATAATTATTGCTATGTTTGATAGAGTAAAATAAAATGAAAAGAAAATAATAAATAGTGTGAAACTTAAGTTGTTTAGTAAAAATAAAATAAAAAAAGTTGTAAAGTTGTTTTAAAAGATAAAATAAAATATAAAATATATAAATTTCCAATTTATCTTTATAAATTAAATATATAATTATATATGTAAATGTATATCGATTTATATTATATATACATTAATCGATTATTTTAAGTTATGATATAAGATTTTATCGATTAAATGTTAGTTAAAATTGATTATTTCAAAATTGTAGAAAATTTAATTGATTATTGCATCTATAATTTATTTTTTTTAAATTAGAAAGACTTTGTTCTTTCTCTTCAAATTCTTTTTTTTTCTTCGGTTCTTTCACCTATCTCTTTTCTATCACAGGTCTCTCTCTTCTTTTTCCTTCTTTCCGTCCTTGTTTTTTTCTTAATTCTCTTAAATCTTACTTTTTTTTTTCTTTGGTCATCTCACTTCAATTTTTTTTTCTTTTCTTATTTCTTTTTCTCCTATATATATATTCTCTTTCTCTTTCTTCTTAAATGTTAAAATTAATTTTGAATTAAAAAATATTTAAACATTTGGCTAATATATTCTTGATTTTTTTTTCTTTTTTGCATTCTATTTTTTTTTTATCATCACACACATTTTAAATTACAAAATATTTACAAGTTAGCTTTATGTGTAAAGTTATTAAATAGTTTTTTTTAGAAGATATTATTGATTAAATAATAATTTATTAAAATTGAATATTTAGACAATTATAAAAAAAATTGGCTCCCCTAAATAGATTTCTTGATCCATATTACGAGGATGAATGTATCTACGTACTATTCAACTTATATATAATTATAAACTTTGTTGGTTTCATGTAACGTTTGTTTATATCTATATTTACGTAATAATTAAGTTTAAAAAAGTAAGCGAGGAATTTTATGGTCTGCAAACAAATATAGTCACATGCACAGTAAAATTTAATTCTTATTATGAATAATAGAATTCATAAATTTATTGATACATGTTCTGTTTGATAAAAGAAAAAGAAAAACAAGTAAGAGAAACATGGAAAAATACGTTCTTTGATAGACTAGACACAGTATCCCTTTATTCATTACTACTTTTGACTATAATAACGTGTGAAGACTCCATAAGTTACTGCTACTGCTAAGTAAGTAACTTTTATTTATAAAATTCCATCACTCCAGCCATAACTGAGATTTCGCTGGAAGCAACGTGGAATTTAGAAAATCCAGAGCTCTTACATAATCTCTCAAACTCTTTCTCAGTTCTTTCCTTTCCACCAGTTATTAGAAACATGACACTGTCAATAGCACAAGTGTGCTTAGATATTCTACTTGAATCTGGGACTTCTGGAATTACATAGTCCAGAACAATCACCTTCCCATGTTGTGGCAAAGCTTTGTGACAATTTTTTAAAAACTTTACACACTCTTCATCTGTCCAATTATGACATACATGCTGAAAAACAAGAAACAAATATTTCATTTATATATACCAAAATTAACGTATCATATTACATTTTAAAAATATATAAAAATAAGAGTTCCTTTATTATTGTTCAATTTTTATAAATTTTGAGAGAAATAATTTAAGTAATATGTAACTATACTTCAATATGTGGATCGGTAAAAAACATATTTTATATAAAATTATTTATCGTGTTTGAATAAGTATAATTTAGGAATAATTTATTTTGAGAAAATATTGTTTATTTTCATTTTTATTTTTAATTACAAAAGTATTTTCTTGTTTTCATTATTTTCTACACAAACTTCTAAAATGGAAAATAAAATGAAAAATGTGACATTTTTATAATTAAAATTAAAACAAAATTAACAATAAAAATAAATATATATTTTCTTAAACAAAACAATCTCTTATAGTTGTATAAATTGATGTCCCTCGTGGTATATATGCATGTGTGTTGATCACTAACCTTTAATAAAATGGCATCACCGGTTGGAACACTTTCAAACATATCTCCTCCAACATGTTCGATCCCTTCACTCAAAAAACAAGTGTTATCCAATAAATAATGTGAACTTAATTATTTTGAAACTTTATTTTATCTTTTATTCATTTAATTTTTATATTTATATTATTTTTATTTTTTAAACTATATATATATTAAGATGTCAAATGAATTAACTCAATTCATTTATAACTTAAAAAAAAACGAATTGGGTTGAATCTCTTTTAAAATTGGTTTAAAAATCTCAAACTCAACTCAACATTTTAAAAGTTTAAAATTTTAAAAATAAATAAAAACTATAAATAATTGATGGATCATAAGTTGACAAATAAATAAAATAAATAAATAAAAATAATCTAAATATAATATTATAATTAAATGATATTGTCTTACTACTTTTATCTTTACATAATTTTTTTTAAAATTATTATAATAAATTAAATAGAATAGGACAATAAAAGAACATGAAAATCTATAAAATCTCATAAAAATTATATATAAAAAATAATATTTAACTAAACCATGTATTACAATATTTATTAAAAAACATTAATATGGGATGAGTCAACTCGACTCAATTTACTCTTTAATTCAATGGTAAAATATACTAACTAAATTGTGTGATTCAAAATATTGAATTTCCTTATGTCTGACTTGAATAATTTCTAATAATAAAAAATAAAAAAACAAAAATAATACAAATATCAGAATTAAATGATTAATTAAAAATATAAAAGATTACCTGGATGAGGTGGTGCATCTCGAACCACTTGAGGCAAGTCAAAATTAATTCCTTTGATTAAAGGATACTGAGAGATAATAATTTTCAAAGCCTGCCCTACCCCACCTCCTACATCGACCAATGTTGATATTCCCTCAAATCCTTTGTACACCATAAGGTTCCTTTTCATTTCTAGTGGACCCGATTGGGCCATCGCTTTGTTAAAATGCTGATTAAGTTCATTATTTCTCTCCATATATTCATACATTGCCATTCCACGGATTTTTTGGAAATGGTTATTATTGCTAGGGTCCACAATTGCATCCTTCACATCCTTCCTTTTTTGGCCAAAACAACACAAAATTAATTAGTCATATTAGATAAATATTTACATAAAATCCTTCCTTTTTATTATATATATTTATTGTTTATTTTATATAAATATTTATTTATTTTATTGTTATCATTTTACATATATAATTTATTTAAAATACAATAAAAAATTTACATAACAAACACAATCAAATTTAATATATTTCTTTATTTAAAATATATAAAGAATTTACATATTAAACATAATCAACTTAAGACATCTAATAACATTATATAACATCATAAGAAAATTAAAATAAATAAAAATATAAAAATACAAAAATAAAGCTTCAAGTTTAAAATATATAAATTAAAAGTTAAAAAATAATTAATCGGACTAATACGATAAATCCAATGACAAAATTAATTATACTTGATTTAATTCGGCTTTGAAGTGTAAAAAACCAATAACCAATAACTTCAATATGATGCACATCCTGCTATGTTGTTCCAGTAGAAGAGTGTGGATAATTTATATAAAATTTTAGTTTCAAATCTTATTATCATGTTGGTAAAAAAAAAAACGAGTAATAAATAATGATTAATTACCAAATGTCATGATATTCACTATGTATCAAAGTTGAGAGTGAACCCAAAGAGCCTCCATCGTTATCACAAGCAAAGTATGCACCAACGGGAGAGAGAGCATAAACCCTTTCTCTTTTCCCATTTTCATTGTTGCGAATGGAACAATCGAGAAGAGAATAACTAGCCAACAGAGGCAAGATGCGTTCAAGCCTATTAGCCAATTGTGGGTGTTGATTTGGAAGCAGAGAAGCAATCTCAGAGGCAGATAAAGATGAAGCACATGATCTTTGTGCCTTGGCTATGATCTCAAATAAATTGAGATCAATTGCAGCATTTAGGATTGCTGGGAAAACTCGGCTAAAACAAAGTACCACAGCAGAGAGGTAAGCATCGTCCACCTTTGCTACTTCTTTGGGAAATTTACTCTCTTTGGAATTGGAACTCATTTTTACTAGTGTCTACTTGGTGTGTCTTTACTTTTATTGATGTTGTTTATATAGACATATTTCTTCCATCACATTAGACTAGTCATATGTTGCAATTTAATACCTTGTTTTGATTCTTTGTTCGCTGATGAGTCAATACATTTAAGCTTTTTACTTGGAAGGGACATTTCATCTTATAATTTCTAACAAAAAAATTTAAAAGTCGTGAATAATGACTTTTATAATTAAAAATAAGTCTTAAAAACAATCATGATTTTGATAAGTAAAATAGTATCCAGCATATACGACTTATCCTTATTTCAGTAATTTTTTTTAACATTTACTCATCTTTAGTAATTTCAAAAGTAAATTACTTCTTCAAGGTTAAAATTCCATACAACTTTTATTTTGCCTGGATGCATGTTGTCCTTGACTATTTGGATTGTGAATAAATATTCTCTATTTTTTGAAACCTAAACTATCTTTATAGGAAGAAATGAGACTAATTTTTAAAGAAGAAGAATATCGGTTCAGAAATAATGATTTTATTTTAGGTATTATTTTATTTATACAGCTAAAAATCAAATTTTTATTATATACTTAAAAATGGTAAAATCATTTGTCACTTGTAATATATCTTGAGCAATTTAGTACTTGCAATATATGAATACCAAAAAAGTTCATGCTTTGGTACCTAAAATATGGTGTTTTAATTTTAATTTTAATTTTTTAATTCATTTTTAATTTCATATTTAACAAAATAGCGTGGTTTACTCTCTCACTGATAATTAATTTATATTCTAAGGGATAAAAATGAATAAAATTTTTATAAAATTTTAAAAAAGTCACATTTAAATAAATAAAAAATATATTTAAATTTATTAAAAAATTTATATTCCTTTAAAATATGTGGTTTTGTAGAACATGTGGTTTTGTAGAACATGTTTTGGGCTAATAATCTGCCATAAGACTGAAATAATTTAGATGATATATTGTTGATGCAGGCAATTAGGTATCCGTTTATTTTTAAATATTTACATAAATTTAATTCTAAATAATTATAGTAATTGAAATATATGCTTAATTAATATGAATATGAATATCAAGTTAAGTTTCATGGTGAGAAGGTGTAAATAACGTGCTTATAACAGTTTTTGAATACTTAATGTGTTGTGGACTCGGGATAAACTATCGAATAACAGTGAATTTGACCATGGACGACTGCATGACTTTTTTTTGGGGTAGGTGACTCGCTTCATATATATGAGGTTTTTTTTTTGGTAGGTGGCTGAATACGAGTTTGCAATGTCATATATTTGTCTCTCGAACAAAAATAATAATATATTCCACTACGTAAATTAATTAGTAAAAGATTATTTTAATTTAATTTGTCATAATTTTAAGTTTAATTATTTGATTCTGAACATAAATCTAAATATTTTAATTAAGAAATCAAATTATTCTAAAAAAAATATTCTCGTCTAAAAAAATTAGTTTATTAATTCCTTCTGTTATACACTACTTTGTATGTTTCCGATTTTGTTTTTCTTTTATTACTTTTGTTCGTGATTCATCAAGTAGTTAATTAGTGAAAGGTCAGTGATATCTCTCAACCCCTCAATCTTAATGAATTTATTGCTATTTGCTATCTATCCACTAGCTAGTCAGTGTTCAAAGTTCAAAGTCTCAATTAAGAAAACGGTCTCAGTGGTTCCTTCAACAAATAATTGCCCATGGTTCACTTAAAAAGTATTTTTGTAAAAAAAATAATTATGGAGATGGATTCTTATAAAAATGACAATTAAAATTTAAATTTAGGTATAATAAAAGGAAGAAGTGAGTAATATTTAATATATATAAGCCATGGAGATGTTTTCTAATGAGATGGTCAATTTCTCTTTTCGTGAGTTAAGATAGTGAACATTTTGGTGGTCGTGCTGCCATTTTCTATAAATTATAATCGTTAAATATAATTATATTATTTGATTCCTTTGGAACTTAAAATTAGGTAAGTGAAGTTTAATTTAGTTAAAGGTGGGTGAATATGGTAAACTTTCTGATATATGGATAAAAAATAAAATTTGGTGCAATAAAATTCAGCACAGATCACATGAGTTGATTTCAACATGCAGTAAATAAAACAAAATAAAATTTATATTTTTAATTATAAAAAAAAATTTAATAGAAACTTTTATTTTAATTTAGTGATATTTTTAGTCATTATTATAATAATTTTACTTATATAAATAAAAATATAATAAAACTACAAATTTTATTAATATTTTGTTACTTATATAATAACTTTATAATTACAAAATTTATTTTGTTAAATTTAAAAAAACAAATATAATTTGAATTTTATTTTATTGAATGATATATAATATTTATCATGTCATATATATATATATATATATTAAATTTATAATATTGTGTTATAACTATTATTTATAATAATATTATATAAAATTATATTATATTATAAAAATTCAACTTTATATTATTATATTATATTATTAAACATGGTAAAATATTCCATAACAATTATTTTTATTATATTTACTGTATTATTAATATTAATATTTTAAAATTTTATTGTTATATTTATTATTTTACATTCTTTATACTTAAAAATTGAAAATAATTAAAACAACACAATTGTTTTAAATAATAGTTAACACAATATAATATTTCTCCAAAATTATATATATATATATATATATATATATATATATATATATGACATGATAAATATTATATAATTCTAAATTATTAAATAATGAAAATAAATAAAATATTATATTATATTATAAAATAAAATTATTATTATTATATTATATTGATAAATATAGTAAAATATTTTATAAAAATTGTTTTTATTATATTTACAGTATTATGAGTATTAAATTTAAATCTTTTATTGTTCTATTATGTTCTATTTATTATTTTATATTCATTATATTTAAAAAATTTTAAAAAATTAAAAATAAAATTATTATTTTAAATAGTAGTTATAACACAATATAATAACTTTTCTAAAATTTAAAATATTAAAGTATATGACATGGTAAATATTATATAATTAAAATAATTAAATTACTATAGTTTCATAAATTTCAATGAATTAAAATTTAAAATATAGTTTTTATTATATTTTTAAAATTTTAAAATAAAATTATTTTATAAGTAAAAAATTATTAAATCATTAAAATATTAATATTTTAAATTATAATTTTTTTATTTTTTATATTTTTAAAAATAAAATTATTATAGTTGCAACTAAAAATCATTACTAAATTAAAATTAAAAGTTTATAAAATTAATTTCGAAAATAATTTATTATAATATGATTTTTTGAAAATTTATAATTTTTTTATTATATTATGATATTTATTATTAATTGTGATGAGATGAATTGAGATATGAGAAGACCTGAGGATATGTGATGAAATTAGAGATAATATATGCGATAAGATATGAGATGAGATGTTAGATGACATTTGAGACAAAAGATGAGACGTGAGTTGAGATATGAAATGAGACGTGAGTTGAGATATAAAATGATTTATGAGATAATATATGAAATGAAAAATGAGATGAGATGGATGAGATGTCAGATGAAATATGAGATTAAATGAGATGAGATGAGATATAAGATGAAATGTGAGGTATACGAAGAGATGTGAAATGAGACAAGAAATTTTCTAATACCAATGTAATTTTTTTAAAAATAAATTGAATTGTATCATTTTTATTCAAAATCATTGAAAAAATTATATATATATATATATATATATATATATATATATATATATATATATATATATATATATATATATATATAATCATTAATTCATATTTTATAATTTTTAAAAAATACAAATACATTATAACATTTTAATATAAAAACATTTTAAAATATAGAAATGATTTATGAAAATATTCTAAAATGTTAAAAATATATATAAGTCATAAATTAAACGTGTAAACTTTTTTAAAAGATATTAAAATAGCATGTGTGTCTGAGATCATAAATGTTAGTTCCGGTAATAATATTATATTTTAAAAATCATAAAAATAGTAAATTAATCTAATAACAATGAAATATTAGATGAACAAAAATTTAATACTACCAAGTCTTAATTATAAATAATATGCGTTGATAATAATATGAAGTACAGTGTCGTCACCGATGTTTTTTTTTTTGAAAAACATCAGAAAAAAACCATGGAAGTAGAATGGATTGGATAAGACTCAGCCCTGGACCAGAGAAATAAAGTTTGGGGGTCTGTGTTAAAAGGGGTGTCTGGCATCCCTCACGTCCATCACACAATGGTTACCCTACTTACATGCATGACAACAGCGACACTCATTCATATGATGTATTTGTGAAATTCAATATTGATGTAAAACTTTAATTAAAATATAAATAGAGGTTGGTGGGTGTGAGGGAATAGACTTGATGAAGGAACCGTTCCTACATGCCTACGTATCTCTTTTAAGAGAAATCAAAGTCTGCGTTGTTCTGAGTGGGGGATTTACTCAAGCCATTGATCCAGTGTGGATCTGGCTTTCATGAGGCCGAATGAGCTTCGACCCAAGTAAGAGACGGGATGGCTCTCGATTCTAGTGAGGGACAGAATGGATCTCGACCGGAATGTATTCGGGTCTTGGCTAGGTGTTGAGTGCTTAGGTCTGGATGAGACCGTGAGAATGTTGGAGGGTTTTTTTTGCTACATGACTTTACTCTGGCCATTTAAGTGAGGGGTGACCTCAAGTTTGGGTGGGCATAGTTGGATGGAAACAAGCTTAGTGCGTGGAAATGAGACTTCCTGAGAAGTTTGTCAAGGTTACTTATCTGGTATCCAGCAGGATCTTGGGGTGTCCACTCGTTGTAAAGCCTTTGGGACTGCGGACAACGTATCCTTTCTCTTAAGTATTTACGTACCCTCTCTTTGCTCTCCCCCCTCACTTCGTTCTCTCTCGAGTCTTTTTATAGGCGTCTCCTTCCTCTCCCGTCGCCATTATATATATATTTAGCCGATCTTCTCACTAATGCGGTGGCGATTTCTCCACGCTCCTTTAATGCAACGACATTTCTTCGGCCCTACAGAACACTTTCATTAATTACGATGGTGACGGGTTAGGGTAGGGTCTCTGGCGTGACTATCCGGGAACAAACCCTTGTCGTTCCTTTGCTAATATTGGTAGAGTTTTTGTCGTTAACTTTTCCCCACGTTTTCATCCCTTGTTGCATGGCGCTTTGCTCCACGTAGCAACCCCTGCGTTCGCTTCCTTAAATCCTCCCTTGTCTTTTTTCCCTCTTCAGAGGAACATTCATCTTGTGCCTGTTTTATTCTTTTTTGTCCCCACTATTTTTGGCTTTCGTGTTTCCACTAACCAGTTGACTTTCACCTGGCTGACCATTTGACCAGCTGTGAGTCAACCTTGGGGTTCCCCATTAGAGAGATGAAGCGATCATTAATGTTTATTAAGAAAAAAAATATGAAAAAAACCTTAAAAAATGATCTTTGAAAGTAGATTTTGAGTTTGAGAGTCGATTATGCACACGAAATGTATTAGCATTCTCTAGCGAATGTTAAAAACGATTATCTCAAATTAATTAAGTAAATTATTCTTAAGTTTTAAAATATTTATCTTACTAAATAAATGATGAAAGTTGAATTTTAGTATCATTATTATATATAAATGGAGTGTTAATTATTATATTTTTAGTCTTTAGTTCAATATAAGTGGTCCCTTGCCCTTCGTATCCCTAGGTTCGATGGGGAATTAGAGCTACGCAATTCTTTGAGGTAGAAGATATTTGTGTGTTGATTTTGATTTTTTTATTAGACCTTAGGATTTTTTAACTATCACTATTCATACATCCCTAAATTGACATAGGTGTGCACGCAAGTCATTCTATTTGAGTTATTTAGTTTTAATTTTTTGTAACATCCTAAAATTTATTTAATTATTTTTAGAAATAAATTTCATTATTATTATTATCAATTTTATTTTAATTATTAATTGTTGCAGGAAATTATTTTATTAAATAATTTCATTTTGAAACTGAAATGTTATTATTATTATTCTTAATGATGGCAGAAAATTAATTTAGTACTTAAATATTTACATTAATTTTATTTTAATAGAGGAGTTAATGGTTTTATAAATTGATGAGACATTAATATGAATTATTTTCATTTATTAATTTAATTAATTGAATTAATGGAGGCTGACGGGCGGGTCAGGGTTGACCCGACCTAGTTAGAACATTAGGCAAAGTAATCAGTTTACCCAAATTGTGTTTTGCACGTCAGACGGCCAGACCTAGATGAGAGAGAACACATATCTACAAGGACGAGGAGCTAGGGTGTTCAGATCGTCCCGGAGCTGCATCAGATCATCACTGTTCTTCGCATCTAAGGTACGGGGAGATGAGTTCGGTTATATGTGAACGCAGGGGTGTACGGATAGTGAGGGCAATCCCTAAGTCCCTCTAGGATCTAAATTCTCAAATTTGTTTGGTTATTATGTTCTAAAAATGTTTTAATCAGTAGAAAAGATTCGTCAATATGTACCGTGATTTTGGTTGACTTAATTGATAATGTAATCGGTTACCTTTAGTGTGAAGGTAAACCTCTAGAGGGAATCACAAAGGAACAAGAAGAATGACTTTAATGAACATGTTTTCTTCGTTATGCTTCCAAGTATGTAGAAATGTCAGTTCTATCTCACTATTTGGGTTTCATTTACATTTCCCTAGGACCCTTATTAATAATTGTTATTGTATGGTTTCTTATGGCATTTGAAGGGGATTAAATTCTTGGATTAACGTTTTGCCTTAATGTGATTTTCGTTTGAAATTGTATGGTTAATTGTTTTAATTACTTGATTCTCGTGGTTGTTCGTGGTTATTCATGGTTGAGGTTCAATTTGGAACTCTTGTGGGTTAATGGTGAAATTGGGTGGAATTCAATTGTGTTTTATGTGCATTCTGTGCGTTGTTATAAATGATTTATGGTAATGATGACTAAATTGATATGATTTTGGCATGATTATGGACTGTGTGAATGATGTATGAATCATGAGAATGAGAATGTGGATGAGAACCCATTGAGCATGGGTATGAGATGCATGAGCTGCATGAGAAGGCAGACGTGGCTATAATACTCTGGCCATATGTGGTGTTTAACAGGGGATCCTGGCCATATGTGGTGTTTAACAGGGGACCGTAGCCAAAAGTGGTGTTTAACAGGATGGACTAATGATGGGAGACATTCATATGCATGGGCCATAGGTGGTGTTTAATCATGCTACACGTTGGCCATAGGTGATGTTTAACGGTTGTGTAGAATGTCTTTGCACGGGTCATAGGTGATGTTTAACTATACGATATACTGGCCATATGGGGTGTTTAACAGTGTGGTCATCATTAGTGATAACTAAGAGGATTGAGGAGGTTCGCCCATGGTGTGAAGTTCAGAATCGAGACTCTTAGGTGTGGTGATGAGCATATGCATTGTGTGAGCACGTGCATCTTGTAAATGTGGTGATGAGCATATGCATTGTGTGAGCACGTGCATCTTGTAAATATGAATGAAATGTGATTGATTTTGAATGCGATGGAACGTGTGATTGATATATAAGTAATTGTTAATTATTAGTAATTGGGTACTGTAATGGGTGGGATTTGGGGTACTATATGCATTTATATATGATTAAATGCTATTTCTCACCGTACTCTCTTGTAGTTTTCTTTTAGGTAATGTTGAGAGCACTCATGGTGCCGAGTTTTGAAGGGGCGGGGTCTTGCTCTGATTAGTGTGACATCAGGGCTTTGGAATTTAGAATAGTTGTTCTATATCTTTTGTTGTTTGAAGAGCTTATTTTGAAGATGATACCAACTTTATTTTTTAATTATAATATTTAGATTTAAAATCTTCACGAAAACTTTGTACCTACTTGCTTAATGACCATGTGAACCTTTTATCCTTAATACGAATTGTGTTTTTTGGTTTTAACTATTCCCTTGTCTTCCTTTTTATTTGTTTTATTATTTGAATTTAAATATTCGGGGTAGAAGGGTGTCACGGGAAGCCTAAACAACTTGATCCAAGGGACCACGATCCAACAGTCACAACCTTATTACCCATCCAACGGTTGGGGAGCCAAAAAGCTAACTACTACACTCAATAGATTAACACGTATCACCTCCTCCTCTTTGCCATGGGTGGGAAATTAGCAATCCATCATTGTGACAAGGGAATCCCCAAGCATCAAGCGTAGCCAGAGGGGCACATCTCTCAAAGCACACATCCCCAACCAGAAAATGAGACACCACTCCATTAAGACGTCCTACCACAATTAAACCTCTAGATAAGTCAAAAAGGCTCACATATCACATGACATCTAAAGAAGGTGGTTGAGAACCAACAATCTAAAAGCACTGGATAAGCTGAGTAGTTACACCTAACCATCAAGCAATTTAAAAAGCACTCGTTGCTATGCTTAATGCTTGTGGGACTGTGGACTGGGTTGGTTGTTGACTTGTTCCTGCTCATAGTCAGCCAAGACAAGGGATCAACTGACTTTGTTAGTTCGTATAGTATTTTCATTTAATGTCCCTGGGAAAAACAACCCGACACCAAAGGGCAGGGGCTTAGATGGTGCGGCTCTAGGTAGAGAGTGTCTCCCTCCTTTCTTGACTTGGCAGAGTTGTAAGTGACAGAGGTGACATTTGGACAAAACCTAGGAGAAACTTCTATGTCAACTTCCCATTGCTCGAGATTAGCAATCAACATCTCTCTCCTTCTCCCCATCCAGGTTATAAGGGAGGACCAAGGATCATCACAAAGGTCAAGAAAAAATAGATTCACCTATGTTCATTCTATAGCTTGACACTCTCAGGACGACATGAATCCTTCTTATTTATGATATTATGCAATAAATATATATATATATATATATATATATATATCGCTTAAAATAACTTATTTAAGAATATATAATGTAATATTTTATTGAATAATAAAAGATGTTGATATTATATATTTACATAATGAAGGAAAATTATTGCAGAGGTTTAGAACATAGAAATATCGAGTAATTACATAAAGAGTCAGCGTATTTATTGTTTGATTTTTTACTCCTTAATGACAAGAAAAGTAAATTGCAAAAAAAACATTCTTTTTGCTTTTTAATCACCGACTCTTTTTAATTTTAAAATAGTAAAAAAAATATGCAAGAAATTACAAAAGTGGGATCCACTTATAATTTATTAGGTGCTTTCTTTAGAGACATTTCTCCTTCAAATCTATTGTTAATGCGAACTTTTGTTTTTTAAAAAAAGACATAATCATTTAATATGTAACCGTGTTTTCAAAATAGTGACTGAATGATTCAAGTGATATAAGTTTGAATCTTCTTATATATAGAAAAAAAATTATCATCGAAAAATTGTCTTACCTATGAGTGATTGTTATTAGAATAGAATATTTTTTGTAAAATATACATATAAACTAAAAAGTATTATAAATAAAAATACATGCAAGGAAATATAAAAGTGGGACCAGCTTAATGATCAATATATTTATTATATACCTTTTTCAAAATCCCTTCTAGCTAATCTCTCAAATATTACTTTTTTTTTTTCATACAAGTTTTTCATTCATGCATATTTTTATTCATCTATAATATCATTATCTCATTATTCTTGATTTTTTTTGGAATTTAATTTTATAAATATTTATTGATAAAATTTTAAATTCCATGTTAATTAGAGATAATGTAAACATTTTTTTTTTTATCTTTATATCATTCTTGTAGAGAATTTACAAAAGTTAAATCAACTGCGTTTCATTAGAGACAAGATTTTAGAATGACACAGAGAATAAAATTTTCAATTGTGGATACGATTGTAGTTTCGTTGTAATCCAGAACTAACAAAACTTAATATTGTGATGTAAAATTATGATTATCGTAAACCCTTTTTTAAAACTTTATAAACAATTTTAATACAATTGAGTTATGTGAAATTTTAAAAAAAATTCAATTAGTAATCAATAATTTATTATATGATTGTCATGTAATTAAAAAGATAGTCTTTTGTGTATCCTATGATTATGTATACAACCAAAAGAAAAGATATGTTGATTCTTACATTATTTGAATAGAAAAATAGAGATTAGGATGTTTTTCAAACTTATAGAAAGACATTTTCAAAGAAAAAATTGAGAGTTTTATTTATATCTTTAAAAATTTTGAGAGAAAGAAGAGATGAGTATCCAAATATTAAAGAAATTAATTATAATTGTATAGTTTTTTTATTTTATAATTTAATTATATATAAAGCAGTTATAATCTGGATAAATAAGTAAAAATAATAAGTATTATAATTTATAAAATTTTTAATTCTCAGGACAATAATATATACATAAATAAATAAAAATCATATGACAACACAGATTATGGTTAAATGCATATAATATTGCAAGTCCACGTGAACTGAAACAAGATAAATTCTTTTAGGGCACAGGGATTGGAGGAAAGAGAAGAATTAGCAAAACCCACGTCCCGGACTATAGATCTCATACTGGACCGGTCCAAGATCATGTCGTGGATAAGAATGTTGGGTCAATAAGCCTGATCCTCCCATCCATGGGCTAAAACCATGTTTCTATTTTGGACAAAGGTTTCTTAAATTTTACGAAATATTATGTTTACAGTAACCTTTCTTATAAGTAGACAATGTAATATATTTTTTGCGCGCATTTCAAACTATTAAAAAGAATTATAGTAAATATTAAAAGAAAAGTAAATTGCACCAAATAACTATTTTTGCTTTTTAACCGCTAACTCTTTTATTTTAAAAATAACAAAATACTTGTAAGGAAATACAAAAGTGGGACCCACTTAGGTTTATACATATTAGGTGATTGGATGCACTAACTTAAAAAAGGGTACATTGTGAAATCTCTCCTAAAATAGCTGTATAATGCTTCCAACAATATTAGTTCTCTGAAGTAAATTAATACTCTTCCATGTTTCTATCACGGTGTTTTAATAACCAAAATATTGTTTCAATATTTTATATTGAATAATAACACTCGTGTATCAAATAATAAATTATTTTTAATATTTATGTGTAAAATGAAACCAATACAAATTTGATAATTAATTTTTTTTAGATAATTTATGTTTGTAATACATGTAATAATATTAGTATAAATAAAAAATAAATATTTATGAATTTTTAAATTTAAATAAATAGTTATATTATAAAAACGTTATGATTAAATTTAATATTCTTCAATATAAGTACATTTTATTTTGTTTGAAACATTTATCCAAATCTTAAACTTGACGTAATTAACTTGATTTTAAGTGGTTGAGCAAGTGATGCAATTAAACTTGAGATGTTAGTTATCTATACTCTAAGTGTTACAATGTCTAATTGTCTAAGCAAAACATCCACTACCCTTAGCTCCTCTTAATATATTTCTTTGTGTGATAAAATATATGTGAAATGTTATTATTCATAACCTACATGAGAGCTAATTTTTTTTATTAACCTGAAGATTCATAGTTCATCAATGTGATTCATAATCCAACAATTTTTGTTGACTTTTTTATTTATTTATCTATTTCACGGATAATATTATTTATTAATTTTTAAGACAACATTAAAATATTATTATAAAATAAAAATGTCCATCCCAAAAATTTTAATGAAGGCTTTGATTGCAAAAGATATTTTCAAGTCCCGAACTTAAAGTGTGAAGCTGTCTTTTTTTCCTACTAAATTGTGTATATGATACACAGAATTTTCATCCGAAGTATTTGTTGATTTGGTTTAACTACGTGAAAACAAGATGGGAATCACTATAGGATATTAAAGAATAATTGATTGATCAGCCAATGCATGACATTATTTGTAGAATTAATTAATAATTAATAATTAATATTTATTATACATTTGGATTTAAGATAGGTCATAAGTGATCTTATTTCTTATACATAATTTATTTTATACATATATGAAAACAATATATTTTAATATCTATATATAATCATAAATATTTTAATTAATACAGTGATACTTATGAAAACAATATATAGTTATAAAAGGTAATAAAATTGTAATGAATATGTTTAGAATAAATAAAGAAATAGAATTAATACACCTTAAGGTTGTCATGTGTTGCTTTAATTTTTTTTTAAATTAATAACTACTGATGAATAATTATTTAATTAGTCAGTTTTAATAAACCAATAAAAATTTATTTTAAAATGGAAAGAGAATCTCCAAAAACAATTACTTAATCTACTACTCATCGTGTATATGAGTTTTTAAACATTATTAACATTGAATCAATTATTTTTTTATTTAGTTTTACAGTTGCTTATTTATTTAACTTACTATTAGTTTACTTTTTTTAAGAGTAAAAAAACTATAAATTTTTCATATGAAAGTGTGTTAATACTTATATAAAAATCTATTGATATTTAAATTATACTGTAAATATATATTATAAGGAGATTGGTCATTTTAAATGAAATAACATTAATATTTAAATTATTATAGATATTTTTAAAATTACATATTTAATATAAAGTTATTATTTTAATGTATATCATGGATAATATGGACTTAAATGCAAGTCTAATTTTCTTGTGTAGAGTGGAATATGAATTTTTATAATACGATTTAATGATATTTCATATGAAAATAAGGTATATATATAATATCAAAATATTTTTTTTTTAATTTGAAAATATATAAAATTTAAAATTTTTAAAATTTTATATATAATAATCTATATTTATATCCATGCATTACATGACAAACACATCAATAAATAATTCATAGAAATAAAATTATGTAGACTTTATTTTTATAATAAATTTATTTTTTTTTGTGTCTTTTCTGTTTGATCTTTATTACTTAATGACTTCCTCCTTATATAAAGAAAATGAGAGGATGCATGAAACTATGTTGTCCAATGTGAGACATTTCAAGTGAAGGAAAAAGAGAGTAAAAGAATTTGAAACTTGAGTTTTCATGATTAAATAATCTACTTTAATCTTGATTTTTATCAAGATAAAAGTTGATTTTAGTTTTTAAGATAGACACGTCAGTTATAAATTTGTCATCTAGTTTTTTAATGGTAAAAAGAACATCTCAAGATGTTCAACCTCATGTAAGTGTGGTTCATCAAATGAGGAGAGCTTCATAGGTTCAACTTATTAAATGAGATGCTCTTCCTAGTGGCTCGACAAAGGTGAATACAGATACATTAATGAAAGCTAATGGTCAACATGTTTTTATACAAATGTGTTTCGTTCTCCATTTGGTGAATGAATATTGAATTTCTTTATAAATTTGGGGACCATTAATGTTTTTACAGTATAACTTTGGAGGATTTTGTCAGCTCTTCAAGTAGCTTGAAATACAAATATTAAACATATTTGGGTAGAATGTGATTCCAAGATTGCTGTTAAGTTTGTTATAGATGTGTCAATAGTTGTCATTCGTATAGACCGATGATGAATATTATTCGTGATTGGCTAAGAAATGATTGAGAAGTCAAAATATCTCAACTATTTAGAGAGGCTAATAAAGTTACAGATTATCTAATTTCTTTAGCTCATAACAATGAACTTAGGTTACACATCTTGGATAGACCCCCTATAGGTATTTGTAATTTTCATGTTAAAGATGAAATAAGGCTCACAATGTCTTGTAATATTAATTTGTAATTTCGGATATTTGTCATCCTTCACACAAAAAGAAAAAGAATACCTCAAACAAACAAGTCTAACATAAGATATAACATTGTTTTTATGTGATATTTAACATAAAAATTAAGTACTTTTCTATCATGATTAAATAGTCAAATTTGGAGTTGATTTTCATCAAGATATAAGTCATTTTTAATTTACATGGTAGACAAAAAAAAGTTGTAAATCTTTCACCAAGCTTTGCAACAGGGAAAATAATACCTCAAACAAATAATTATAGCTCAAAATATTATATTTTACTTTCATGGTATTCATCATAAAAAATTCTCTTTTTTCTTCTAAAATATTTTTAATTTCATTTTTTCCCTATGTTTTCTATTTACTTGGATAAAAGTATCCATACATCTTATTTCTACTTTATCTCATTTTATTATTTTTACCTTTTTATTGTTTTTGTTATTTATTTTATTTTTATATATTTTTCACACTTTTTATTTTTTATTTTAATATTAAAATGTTTTTGGATTCTATTTTAAATTAAATAAAACTAACTGGATTTTGTTTATTTATTTATTTTTATCATTTTCTTTTTAATTAATTTTATTTTTTAATTATTGGACAAAATTAAGTGTTAATACAGAGATACTCAAGAACCTTACTCTATCCATTTTTAAAAGAATCATTAAGTATATATTTAAGAGTACGAGATTCATCGTATATGCTTTCATGAACAAATGTACCAGTACAACAACATTGTCCATATAAAAAAGAAAAACAAAATAGTTTCAACCATATTGGACCATATGCAATAAATAAAATAACATAATAGAAGATTGATTTGCTTGACTACGACGTCGTTTTGGGTCCAAAGATATGGATATTCGACTAGCTTTCGTTTCGTGAGAACGTAGGTTGTATTACCATTTTGATTTTTTTTATTAATCATATAATTTAATTTAACTTAGTCTCTATATGTTGCATATTTTCAATTTTATCCCAGTAATTAAAAACTTATTAAATCAATTCTCATAAATATAATTATTACTTATTTGGTTCCTATTGTGATATATTAATAATTAATTTTTTTAATATATTTTTAGTTTAATTTTATACATATAACATATTCTTAGTTTGGTATGTATATGTGTAATATATTCTTAATTTGTTGTTGTATATAAATACTAAATTAAAAATATGTTACATATATAAAAATTAAATTAAGAAATATATATATATATATATATATATATATATATATATATATATATATATATATATATATATATATATAATTAAGAATATATAAGAAAATTAACTATGACAGGAATCAAATTGTTAATATTTACATGTATAGGGATGATGTAATAATTTTTTTATATATAATAAGCAAAATGAGAAATTATATTAACTCAATTTTATTATAGCAATAAAATTCTTCTTTTAAGTAAAAAAGTAGATAACAAATATCACTAAGCTAAAAAAAAAAAGTCCCATTTCAATTAATCCACGTACTATTCGGGTTTTATTAAACCAATTTGTTTAACGTTGAAAAAGAGAACTTTAACGTTATATTTGAATAAAAGTAAGTGAAAATATTTTTGTGAATTTCAATGCATGTTTCCTAATTCTTATATACAAAATGAAGAAGGAAATTATTGCTTTAAAAATAAAAATACTTCTGAATTAATCTCAACTGGGATCTAAATATACACTAAGAAGTTTTGATTTTATCTTTTGGAAAAAGGATGAAACAGTTTATTTTTAGGTTCTATTTTTTTTTTTTTTTGCAAATAACTTACATAACTATTATAATTTTTTAATTTTTTTAATTAATTTTTTAAAGAAAATGTTTAAACAAATTTACATCTAATAGTGAAAACGACAAGTATAATAGTAGAGTGTAATAATAACTAAAAAAAGAATACTGTTAAAAAAAAAACCACCGATATTTGCGTTAGTTATATTAAAGAGAATAAGATTATGGTGTTTAATGATCAATATTCTTATATACCTTTTCAAAATGTATCTATTTTGTTTCTCTTCTTGCTAATCTCTCCAACGTTTCTTTTACAAGTTTTTCATTCCATTCCTATTTTTTATTCATCTTTAAACTCATTTCATTATCCTTTACCATTTTGCGAGATTTAATTTTATAGATATTTATTGATAAAAATTCAAAATTCATGTTAGCTAGAGATAGTGTTTCTCTCCCTTTTACTTAAAAAAAAGTTAATAATAAGTAATTTATTATATGATTGTCACATAATTGAAAAGTAATCTTCTTTGTATGTTAATTATTACAATTAAAAGAAAATATTTTTTTATTCTTACATTATTCGATGAAAAAAAAATTATGTTTTTTTTAGCTTATATAAAGACATTTTCAAGGAATAAATTGAAAGTTTTAATATCTTTAAGAATTTTGGTAGAAAGAAGAGATGAGTACCCAAATACTAAAGAAATTAATTATAATTGTATAGCTGTTTAATTTTATAATTTAATTATATACAAAGGGCTTCTAATCCTGGATAAACAAGTAAAAATAATAAGTATTATAATTTATAATATTTGATGCTCAGGACAATAATATATATAAAAATAAATAATCACATGACAACACAGATTTTGGTTAAATGTATATAATGTTGCAATAGGGATTGCCCACGTGAACTGAAACAAGATAAACCTTTTTAGGAAATAGGGATTGGAGGAAAGAGAAGAATTAGCAAAAAGGCACCATCCTAGACTACAGGTCTCATACTGGGCAAGTCCAAGATCATGTCGTGGATTAGAATGTTGGGCCCAAATGTCTGATCCTCCCATCTATGGGCTAAAACCATGTTTCAATTTTGGTCAAAGGTTTCTTAAAATTTCACGAAATATTTTTACTTTTAAAGTTCACAGCGCAACAAAATTACGTGTAATGCATTTCGAACTATTAAAAAGAATTACCAAAAGAATTACCGTAGATATTAAAAGAAAAGTAAATTGCACTAAATAATTATTTTTGCTTTTTAACTACTAATTTTTTTATTTTTAAAATAGCGAAATACTTGTAAGGAAATACAAAAGTGGGACCACTTAGGTGTATACACATTAAGTGTTTGGATGCACTAACTTAAAAAATTTTACATTGTAAAATCTCTCCTAAAATAGCTGTATCTTTGAACACATTAGTTCCCTGAGGTAAATTAATACTATTTCATGTTTCTATTACCAGAGTTTTGATAAGGAAAAATATTGTTTCAATATATTGCCAATATTTTATATTGAATAATAACACGCGTATCAAATAATAAATTATTTTTAACATTTATGTGCAAAATGAAACCAATAAAAATTGATAAATAATTTTTTTAGATAATTTATGCTTGTAATACATGTAATAATATTAGTATAAATAAAAATTAAATATTTATGAATTTTTAAATTTAAATAAATAATTATATTATAAGAAAATCATGATTAAATTTAATATTTTTTTATTTAAGTACATTTTATTTTGTTTAAAACATTTGTTCGAATCTCAAACTTAACGTAATTAACTTGATTTTAAGTGGTTAAGTAGAGTGATGTAGTTAAACTTAGAATGTTATCTAAAATAGCATGACCTAAGTATTACAAGAAATATACATTATCCTTAACTTTTAATATATTTTCTTGTGTGATAAAATATATATGAAATGTTATTATTCTATTTTTTTTATTAACCAAAAGATTCACTCTTTATCAATGTAATTCATAGTCTAACTATTTTTTTTTTTTACTTTTTTTATCTTATCTATTTTATGGATAACATTATTTTTTAATTTTCAAGACAACATTATAGTATTATTATAAAATAAAAATGTCCAACCCAAAAATTTTAATGAAGGTTGTGATGAGGCTTTCATTGCAAAAGATATTTTCAAGCACCGAATTTAAAGTGTGATGTTTCCTACTAAATTGTGTATATGGCACATAGAATTTGTATCCGGAGCCTATATTGATATGAGTAACAAAATGGGAAGAACAAATAAGAAAGACTATTATTTCAATATTAAGAGTGAAATAAGTAGTTGCCAGCATTGATTTGGTTTCATTATAGGGTATTATACACAGGTCATAAGTGATCTTATTTTTTATACATGATTTATTATATACAATATCAACATTAATATCTATATATAATCATAAATATTTTAATTAATATAGTGATAGTTATGAAAACAATGTACAGTTGTAAAAGGTAATAAAATTGTAATTAATAGGTTTAAAATAAATAAATAAACAAATTTAATACACATTAAGCTTGTCATGCGTGGCTTTAATTTTTTTTAATCGATTTAGGATTTAAGGTTTGGAGTTGGTGAATAATTATTTAATTAGTTTTTTTAATAAATAAATAAAAAATTATCTTAAAATAATGGAAAGAGAATCTCCAAAAACAATTACTTAATCTGCTACGTATTATATGAGTTTTAAACATTATTATCATTGATTTTTATTTAGTTTTGTAGTTACTTATTTATAAAATAACTTACTATTAGTTTATTTTTTTAAGGATAAAAAAACTATAAATATTTTATATGAAAGTCTGTTAATACTTATATAAAAATTTATTAATATTTAAATTATACTATAAATATATATTATAAGGATATTGGACATTTTAAATGAAATAATATTAATATTTAAATAATTATAGATATTTTTTAAAATTACATATTTAATATAAAGTTATTATTTTAATGTATATAGTGGATAGTATGAAATTAAATGCGAGTCTAATTTTGTTGTTTAAAGTGGGAAATGAATTTTTATAATATGATTCAATGATATTTATATTTAATGTAAATATCATTATGATTTAATATAAATTAATGATATAACATTAACATTTAATATGTTTTAATGATATTTCATATGAAGATAATGTATATATTTTTATAATATCAAAAATTTTTCTTTTTTAAAATATAAAATTTAAATTTTTTAAAATTTTATATATAATAATCTACATTTATATCCCATGCATTACATGCTAATCACATTAGTAAATAGTACATGGAAATAAAATTTTATAGGTTCTATTTTTACAATTTTTTTTTGTCTTTTCTGTTTGGTTTTTATTATTTGATGGCTTCCTCCTTATGTGAAGAAAGGGAGATGATGCATGAAATTATGTTGTTTAATGTGAGACATTTCAAGTGAAGGAAAAAAGAAAGTAAAAGAATTTGAAACTTTAGTTTTTCATGATTAAATAAATAACCTATTTTGATATTGATTTTCATCAAGATAACAATTGATTTTAGTTTTTAAAATAAGGACATCAGTTATAAATTTTTCATCTAGTTTTTTAATAGTGAAAAGAACGCATCAAAATGTTCAAGCTTTTGTAGATATGGTTGATGAAGTGAGGAGGGCTTCACAAGTTCAACTTTTTAAATGATATGCTCCTCCTAATGGCTACTGGACAAAGGTGAATACCGATACATAAGTAAAAGTTAGTGGTCAACATGCTTTTTGTGTAGGTGTGTTTTGTCTCCATCTAGTGAATGAATATTGAGTTTCCTTAGAAATTTGGGAACCACTAATGTTCTTATAGCAAAACTTTGGAGGATTTTGTCAATCCTTCTAGTAGCTTGGAATATGGGTATTAAACATATTTTGGTTGAATGAGATTTCAAGATTGTTATTGAAGGTGTTAATAGTTGTCATCCATATAGATCAATGATGGATATTATTTGTGATTGGCTAACAAATGATGAAGAAGTCAAAATATCTCATGTATTTAAAGAGCCTACTGGAGTTGCAGATTATCTAACTTATTTAGTTCATAATAAGGAGCTTGAGTTATATATATTGGATAGACTCCTGTGAATAGTAGTATTTTTTTTAAAGATATAATAATGTTGACAATACCTCATAATATTACTTTGTAGTTTCAAGCATTTGTCTCCCTTCACATAAAAAAAAAAGAACACCTCAAACAAATAAGTGTAACCCAGATATAACATTGTTTTCATGTGGTATTTAACATAAAAGTTAAGAACTTTCTATCATGAATAATATAGTCAATTTTACAGTTGATTTTCATTAAGATATAAGTCATTTTTAATTACATGATGGACAAAAAAAATTATAAATCTTTCACCAAGCTTTACAATAGTGAAAAGAATACCTCAAACAAATAACTATAACTCAATATATGATATTTTACTTTCATGGTGTTCATCATAAAAATTAACCTCTCTTTTCTTCTAAAGTTTTCTTATTTTCATATTTTTTCTACTTTTTCTATTTACTTGGACAAAAGTATCCATACATCTCAATTCTACTTTATCCCATTTTATTATTTTTTATATTTTTTTATTATTGTTGTTATTTATTTTATTTTTATATTTTTTCCACACTTTTTTTATATTTTTAATATTAAAATGTTTTTGGATTCTATTTTAGATTAAATAAAACTAATTGGGTTTTGTTTATTTATTTATTTTTATCATTTTTTTAAATTAAATTTATTATTTTTCATTTTTTAATTGTTGGACGAAATTGAGTGTTAATACAAAGATACTCGAGAACCTTGCTTTATCCTATTTTTGAAAGGGTCGTATCAACTACATGTTTAAGAGCACAACAACATTGCCCATGTAGAGAAGAAAAACAAAACAACTTCAACCATATTGGATCATATGCAATAAATAAAATAATTTGACAATACACAGACAAAGATTTGTTCCAAGCACAATGGATAACAAAGGATATGTTGTCAACAAATCACCACTCTTCAAAGGTTAAAACTATAACCACTGAAAGCAAATAATGATAGCATTCTTTGATGTTTGTCATATAGACATGTGGGATGTTGTAAAGAATGACAACTACATTATACAAAAAGAGGATGAAATAGATCTTCCAAGATCTTCATGGAATGAAGATAAAAAAGAGGTATCTTCTAAACTCAAAGACTAGAAAGTTTATTATAAATGCTCTAACAGAAGCAAAAAAATGAAAAAGTTCATAACTGCAAATCATCCAAAGAGATATAGGACACTCTAGTTTTAACTTATTAAAGCATGTCTTGGGTAAAAGACTCAAAGATAAGTATGTTTTTGCATCAATATAAGTTGTTTAAAATGGAAGATTACGAAAATATTGATCATATGTTTGAATGCTTCCAAACTATAATCAATAATCTAAGATCTTTAGGAACAACTTATAATAATTATGATTATATAACAAAAATCTTATAATATTTTCCTCGATAGTGGAGACCACAAGTTATAGCTCCAAGGTAGGGAACCTCTTCTTTCGGAGGTAGATCGAGACGAGGTCACCTTCCACAAACATTGTTCCTTTTCTGCCCATATTTGCTCTTTCAATGTATCTCTTATTCTACCTTTCCATGAATTTCCATGCTCTTTCATGCAATTTAACCATTGACTAGGCCTTGGAAAGAATTTTAGAATTGGCTATAGATGTACAAGAAAAGGTACCAAGTCCAAAGGCAACAAAGGGTTGGAATCATACACTAGCTCGGAAGAGGTGTGTGATGTTGTTTTATTGACTATCCTGTTGTAAGAAAACTCAATATGAGGTAGTCAAGCTTTCCATGTTTTCATATTCTTCCCCATAAAACACCTTAACAACTAAGACAACGTCCTATTCACCATTTCAGTTTGACCATCCCTGTGACACCCTTCTACCCGGAATACTTAAATAGCCTTAATAAAATAAATAAAATGAAGACAAGGTAATAGTTAAAACCAAAAAGCACAATTTGTATTAAGGATAAAAGGTTTACATGGTAATTAAAAGGTAGGCACAAAGTTTTCAAGAGGTTTTAGATCTAAACATTATAATTGAGAAAACTAAAGTCATCATCATCTTTAAAATAAGTCATTCAAACATCAAGGCCTAGAACCTCGATGTCACACTAATCAGAGCAAGACCCCGCCTTTTCAAAACTTGGCACCATGAGTGCCCTCAACGTTACCTAAAAGAAAACAACAAGAGAAAGTACGGTGAGAAATCGCATTCAATCATATATAAAGGCAGATAATGCCCCAAATCCCACCCATTACCGTACGCAATCACTAACGGTTAACAGATGCTCTTATATCAATCACATTTCATTCATTCAAAATCAATCACAGTTCATTCATGTTTACAAAATGCACATGCTCGCACAATGCATAAGCTCATCACCACACCTAAGAGTCTCGAGTCGAAACTCCACACCATGTGCGAACCTCCTCAATCCCCTTAGTTATCACTAATGATGGCCACACCGTTAAACACCCCGTATGGACCAGTGTGTCGCACAGTTAAACACTACCTATGGCTCGTGCGAAGACATTCCACACAACCGTTAAACACCACTTATGGTCGGCGTGCAGCATGGTTAAACACCACCTGTGGCCCATGCATATGATTGTTCCCCATCATTAGTCCCCTGTTAAACACCACATATGGCCAGGGTATTATAGCCACGTCTGGTTTCTCATGCATCTCATGTCCATGCTCAATGCATTCTCATCCACACTCTTATTCTCATGATTTATTTATACACCATTCGCACAGTCCACAATCATACCCAACCATATTAATTTAACCATCATTATTATAAATCATTCATCAGAACGCACAAAAACGCACATAAAACACCATTGAATTTCACCCAGTTTCATCATTGCACACAAGAGCCTCAAATCATGAACAACCATAAACAACACAAGAATCAAGTAATTAGGGCAATTAATCATACAGTTTCCCAACAAAATCACATTAGGACAAGACGTTAATCAGACCACAGAGCATATTGACAAATCTTTTCTACCGATTAAAATATTTTTGAAACATAATAATTAAACGAAATTGAGAATTTAGATCCTAAAGGTACTTAGGGATTGCCCTCACTACCCGTACACTCCCGCATTCATATATGATCAAACTCATCTCTCCCGTACCTTAGATGCGAAGAATAGTGATGATCTGATGCGGCTCTACGACGGTCTGAACACCCTAGCTCCTCTTCCTTGCAGCTTGGCGTTCTCTCTCCTCTAGGTCTGGCTGTCTAACGTGTAAAATACCAATTAGGGTAAACTGATTACCCCCTGTCTAATATTCTAGCTGGGCCGGGTCAACCCCGATCCGTCTGTCAGTCTCCCCCGTTAATTCAATTAATTAAATTAATAAATAAAAATAATTTAGATAAAGCCTCATCAGTTTATAAAATCATTAACCCCTCTATTAAAATAAAATTGATAATAATAATAATAATAATGTAATTAATTTCTAAAAATAATTAAATAAATTTTAGGATGTTACAATCCGTTTGGAGGTGACATGTGGTGGAGAACAACAACTTTATACCCAACTTATCCCATAGGTCTTTCCAGAAATGACTTAAGAACTTAGGGTCCCTATCTGAGATTGTGGACTTAGGTAGTCCGTACAACCTTATTACTTTCTCGAAGAAGATATTGGTTACGTGACATGCATCATCACTCTTATAACATGATATAAAATGATTCATATGTGAAAATTTGTCCACAACTACAAATATGGAGTCTCTCCCACCTGGGGACCTTGGCAGTCCAAGCACAAAGTCAATAGAAATGCCAACCCAGGGTGCAAGAGGAATTGGAAAAGGGGTATATAAGCCAATGGATGATGCCTTTGAGTTGGCCATCTTGCAGACTAAACACCTTTCACATGTATGGTGCACGTCTCTCTTCATCTAAGGTCAATAAAAGTGCTCATGCAAAGCCTCATACGTCTTTTGTACACTAAAATGGCCCATTAAGCCACTTCGTGTGCTTCTTTAATGAACAGTTCTTTGATTGAGTTTTTTGGCACACACAAACATTTTTCTTTAAATAAAAAACTTTTATGCATGAAGAAACTTTTATTGGCCGAAAGGGCAACACTATCATAGTCCTTTTTGAAATCAAAGTTTGGAAGACTTTTTCCCGGGGTTCTTCACACTTAAACCCCACATTCTTTTCAATTATTTCATTTAAGGGGGCAATAATGGTGCTAAAGTCTTTGACGAAACGTCTATAAAAGCTCTCCTGGTCAACTTTAGATGGCTTTCACTTTCTCTTCATCTATTCAGACCTCTTTTAATCTACCATGAATCCTAGAAAAATCACTTCCTAAATGCATAACATACACTTTTCCAAGTTTACATATAGGGATTCATCCTTTAGTAGTCGCAGTACCTACTAGACATGTGTTATTTGATCGTCTACACAAGATGAATAAACCAAAATAACATCAAAGTAGACAATCACGCATTGTCCAATGAGATTTCTTAGAACATGGTTCATGAGTCTCATGAATGTGCTTGGGAAATTGGTTAGCCCAAATGACATGACAAATCATTCATACAGACTAAACTGTGTCTTCAAGGTTGTCTTTCATTCATCTCCTTCCCTTATGTGGATTTGATAATATCTACTACGTAGATCAATTTTTGAAAATATGCAAGCCCCATGCTTTGTGCCAAAGATTGTCCAAATGAGGAATGAGGTTCCTATATCTAATAGTGATCACGTTTATTGGATGACAATCCATACACATTCTCTAGGATCTGTCCTTTTTGGGCACAACACATGGACTTTTGCTCTCCCAGACCCAGCCCTTTTCTATTAGCTTCCCTACTTGTTGTTGAATCTCTTTACTCTCCTTTGGGTTGGCTTTATATGCTATTATGTTGGGCAATGTGGCTCCCAACGTGAAGTCAATATGATATCCTATCCCCTTAATAGAAGGTTATTCTCATAGGATATCTTTAGGGAATATCTCTTGGAAGCTCTCCAGCATTTTGTGAAAACATGCAGGCAAGTCAAGAAATTGTGCAAACAATTGGGGACACATTATAGTTGGTAACAAAAATAGAGGTTCTCGTTTGGCTAACAATACCCTTCTTACCACTCTCCTACTCGCCGTTATGACTTCCTTGTCGCCCATGCTTTTTTTTTTTAAAAAAAATTCTTTGGACACTTAAATCCTTTTGGATGCTTAAATTCCTTTAGGTGTTTAGTCTCTTTGGATGATCTGTCCTTTTTTTTATTATCATTTTCTTCTTCTATCTTTTTTTTTTATTTTTTTTTGTTTTTCCCTCTTCGTCTTCATTTTTAATTGATCTTCATTCACCTCCTTTGATAACAAAGGCCGGAAAATAACCTTTTATCCCTTATGAACGAACAAAAACCTATTAATAATCTCATTATAAATCACCTTGCAGTTAAACTATTTCACATAGAACATCGTGGTTAAGTAACTTTTATATATATATATAGTGTAATATGTTTATTGAATAATATTAAGTATTGATATAATGTATTTTAAAGAAAGGAAAATTATTGTAGAAATTTAAAATACAAAAATATCGTGTAATTTCCTGAAATAACCAAAGTCAATGTAATTTGTTTTTACTCTTGAGCCTATGACAAGAAAAGTAAATCACACAAAAATCATTCTTTTATGCTTTTTAACCACTAATTCTTGTAATTTTAAAATAGTAAAAAAATTTGCAAGAAATACAAAAGTGGGACCTCCTTATAATTAAATCGGTGCTTTCTTCTTGGACATTTGTTTTCGAGCTATCATCTTTTTCCTTCAAATCCATTGTCATTGTAAACTTATTTTAAAAAGAACATAATAAGTTAATGTAAGTCATTGTGATATCAAAATAGTTTAAACTTTAAACTATCAGTGGTTGTATGATTTAAGTGATACAAGTTCGAATCTTCTTTGTATATAGAAAAAAAAATATCGTTCAAAAAGTTAGACTTACCATATCGATTATTCTTATTTAAATAAGATTATCTTTTGTAGAATATACATGTAAAATAATATCTGTATTATAAATTAGTAAAATAAAAAATAGTATATCATCATTTTTATATATAATTTTATAAAATACATATAATAAAGTAATTTAAACTTCATTTCTATATTTAAAAATTGTTTAAATATTTTTTACTTTAATAGTTTTCACACAAAAAAATTGCATGAAAAATATTTGAAAAAAAAAATCAGTTTTGGATAAATTGATTTCCCAATATGTAAAACGAAAAAATAAAGATAGTGAAAAGTTAGTATAAACCCCATTAACTTACTAATACAAAATGGACAAAAGAAAGGTTAAGGACATAACAACAACTTGACATTGGTGCATACAAATTTTTTTTAGAAAATCTATTTTGTAAAATAAAAAATGCTTAATTGCTTATATCTGTCATAAAAATACATAAATTTGTGTTAAAAATACTAAAATATTATTCACGAGTGGTAATTGATAAAAGGTCCAAATTAAAATTATCTTATTAATAGAGCATGTGAGATGCTACATCAGAAATGATCCATTTGGAAAGTGGCAACAGAGCAGCAACGTGAATTCACCGATAATTCATTCACTATTTAGCCACAAATCAGTTATCCACATATTGTACAAAGAAAAAATAAACCAATCTATGTCCAAGAACAAGAATAAACATGAGGATTTATTTTTTTGTTAATGTAAATTTACATTCATCATAGACATTTAACTAACCCATGCATCGCACTAACAACTTCACCATCAGTCTTCAATTTAAGGTCAACAAGTTGTGACTTGTTCTGTGTAATCAATCACTAAGTTTGATTGTACTAAATTTTTATGACCAAGGGGGAGTTCAAAAATAGATAGTTGACCAAGATTGAAAGACAAATAAGAAGTGCAAAACTTGCCCCAAATTGGAGCCTAAAACTCATTAGCATTTTTGTATTCATGAATTCTGTTGCAAGAAGATCAACAAGTGCCATTAAGTGAGGATCCCAGCAGATGCTGATAGCAGAGGCCCTTCAACTATTAGTGCCTTTGGACCACTTTCATGGTAGATGTTTGATATGCCAATATCAATATTGGGAATATAAGGCAAAAGAATAGTACCATAATTGCAATCTTATAATATTTAAATTGTGCCTGATAAAAAAAGAAGGAAAAAGTGTTAATAAAAGTGATTTTGTATAATAAAAACTGGTATATAACAAGTAGCTGGAAAATGTAGGTACTAAGTCCCATGCCTTCAAAATTTGAGAACACCATATGTTTTTCTGGCTTGAAGCTACAGTTTAAAATGATCAAATAATTAAAAAACAAGACATTTGGGACCAAGAAATGCAGCTATAGATACTAAAAAAATAACATTCTCTTATACATGAAGTCGTGAAGAAAGAAAGAAAATCTAATATCACATCAGCTAGATCAAGCAATGAAATGAACTTATTCAATTTTTAGTAATTTGAAGCACCTTCAAGTACTGTGCAAATGCGAATGAGGTATACATGATTCAAAGATTCTATGCAGCAAAGAGCAAATAGCCTACATGCAAGGGTCTGACAACCAACTATCTTAATTGAATAATAGGTGACAAGTAATTGTACAGTTTCCAACAAAAAATGTTAACAAACCAATGTTTGAAGATGGGAGGTGGAAGATAATAGCCATACCTGGAAGGCACTCTGAAAATGGTAAATCGTTCACCAACACGTGCCACTTTGGTTGACTGCATGCCATTTACAGCATACCAACTTATCCAGTAAGCAAGATTCCATTAGGTGAGTTCAGGATGCATGATGCCTATATCTAAAGCTTCATATGACTGACCAGTAGCTGCAGAAGAAATCTTATCCCCCTTCTGCAGGAGCAGGGGACACTCCTTTCTATTATCCATTTCTATCATAGTTGAATCGAGTAAAATCATGCATAGGGGAGAACACTCCTCCCACAAGGGGCAGGTGTGCTCTATGACTTCCGGAAGGACTTGTTCAAGACCCTCTCAATTTTCTAGGATGTTAGCAATGCATCACTTGGCTCAAGATCAAACATCAATCTCAATTGGGCTTTAACCTGATCAGGATCAGCATGTTCATAACAGAAACAATTGTTAGGCTAGACTCAGAGGCAAGGTCAAAGTTAGCAACAGTTTGTGCTAGCTTGGACTCCCTGAGCAGCATCAAAAACCAAAAGCACACCCTGACAAGGTCAGTGACCTTAATACTTCATAACTAAAGTCCGCATGCCCAGGAATGTCAATAAGATTCAGCAAAAAAATTTAGTTGATTCCTTCCCATCACTACAATTATCACCCATTTATGCTGCGTTAGGCCTTGACCGAGATTTCCCTTTCTCTCTCCACCAAAGACATTTTAAACATCAACTAAGCAACACGTGACAAAAATAATCAAGAAGCATAACATATTCCACTAAAATTTTAATTTTATTTTTTTCATCTTTTCAACTAACACATTGTCTCTTTCTACCTCATAGTTAACCCAACACTTACGTGAGAGGCTTGAACTCCAAATTATGGTAATGTTGAACTCCAATTTGCTAGCTCAAAATTACTAACTGAATAAGGAGATTCTACCTTCACCCAAGTTCCAATAGCCCATATAAATTGGACTTCTCTCCCGCTGATTATAAATATTTCGGTGGCTTGGTCAAATGCTACCATGTTAATGTTGTGGTTCGGGATGAAGTAGCTATTTATTGCATGACTTGTAGTAAAGGCTTAAATATCGCTGTTTGGATAAGCTGAGGATATTGGTATTTTAAGGAGCTTCCTAGAAAATTAACTGAGCATAAATAAACTCAAAAAATATATACATGATTTCAAAAAAAATACACATGTTAATAAAAGGAAAAATCCACCAAAATCAGGTGGAAATAGTTATATTTGAAACTAAATAATGCTACGTTATAACCCCCGAGGTAGAAACACCAGTGGCATGTCCTCTAGATGGCGGTAAGACACTTTGCAATTTTTTAATCATCTGGTCAAGCTCCTTCAACTTGTCCATGTCACCTGCCTGCAACAAAAACCTCTCCAACATCAGAAATGATGGAGTACTCATATGTCTTCCTCTCTCCAACATTTGTTTGGAGCACTCAAAAGCATCATGCACCAATCCCCTCGAGCATAATCCAGTAACCAAAAGATCTAAAGCATGGGCATGGGGACAATACCCTTTCCCCACCAGGTACTTCCATAAACACACACTTAAATCAAGTCGATAATTTTGACAGAAATACTTCATCAGCATCACAACTGTCCTTGTTTTTGGAATAAAATTCCTCTGAGTCATCTTCTGGTAAAGTTCACTTACATCTTCAATCCCTCTCGACCTCATCAATCCCAAGAACATTGTATGGTAAGTCACACTATCAAGCTCAATGTGTTTCTCAACCATCTCATTCATCAAGGCAAAAGCAGACTCAATATCTCTACTTCTAACAAAAGCAGTAACTAAAGCATTATAAGCACCAGTATCGGCAACCAAGTTTCTTGAAGGAATCTCATGAAAAAACTGCCACGCCTTACCTATATTTCGAACCAACCCTGCTCCGTGAATCAAAGTAGTTATAGTTTCAATGGTAGGGACAACATTTCTCCTCTCCATTTCCTCCAGAAGTCTCAAAGCATCACCAAAACAACCTTTCTTACAGTAAGCATCAATCCTAACATTAAACGTCACGCCATCGGGACTGAAACCACGCTTCACCATTTCATGATAGAAAAGCTCAACAGAGGTAACATCACCTGATTCTTTGAACCCCAAGAGCAGAATATTCATGGACTTAGTATTGGGACTAAACCGCGGCACCAGCTTTGCAAACACGGACTTGGCCTCCTTCATCTGCCTGTGCGTGCAAAGTGCTCTGAGAAGCACATTGAACTCATCAGTGCCAAACTCCCTGCCAACAAACACCTCATTCTCCATCCTTCTAAACCCATCAAGGGTGTCCTCGAAAGAGTGGAATTTGGAAATTTTTGAGAGCACAATGCTCATTGACTTAAGGGTGAGTAAAGATGGGTGGGTTCTTGCAATGTCCCGCAACAAGACCCAGGCTTTCTCGAAGTAACGCATCCTTGTGAGGATGTGGAGGGCTGTATTGAGTGAAGTGGGACTTGGGGGGGAATGGGAATGGATGAGGGAGTAGTTGAAGAACTCCAAGGCCTTGAGGCCGTTGCAATGTGAAGCAAACATGCGGCCAAGAACATTTTCCACAAGGGATGCAGAGAAGGAGGAAGGAGGGAGGAGGTGGAGGAGTGTAGGGTGAAGGGGTTGCAATGGGAAAGGGTGGTCATTGATGATTCTCGTGAGTGTGTCAACATCAACCGTGACTTGTGAACATGATTCAGGAACGTCAATTGGATTCAGCAAAAAAGTAGATGACACCTTTCCATCACCACAATCATCACCATTTATGCTGTGCTTATAGAACATTGTTCTTGTCCGGGCTTTAACCATGATTCCCCTTTCTCTCTCCACCTAAGACATTTTAAACTTCACAAACTAAGCAACACTTGACAAATAAAAATCAAGAAATATAACAACATATTCCACTAAAATTTTAATTTTCTTTTCATCTTTTCAACCAACCCATTGTCTCATTCTACCTCATAGTTAATCCAACACTACACTTTTTCAACAAGAAGCAATTTTGGACAATACCCATTTCGTCTAAGCAAAAAAGCATACCCAGATGAAAAAATTGAAAATTTTTGGCAAGACTACCTGCTGAGGTTGACCATGGCCTTTCGTAGTGGTTCCAGAGTGTTGTAGAAGGCCATTGGCAAGGCTGGAGTTGCCATGATGCACACGTGCAACGACTGAGAAGCTTCTAACGAGCTCTGGAGGGTACCGCCTCAAATCTATGGTGCTGTTTAGGCGTGAAAAGCATTGATGGGTTAAGAGATTGAAATTGAAATTGCACAACAACCAGAGATAATTCGATCGCCTCATGCTCTTGGAAGCCATTTCACGGTCTTGGAGTTTTGGTCACGAAAGCTGCACTATGCAGAAGGAAATGTACCCGGGTCCGGATTAGATTTGGATGTTTTAACTTTCAATCTGGTTTATGTCCATATTTTTAAAAAAATTTATTGGTTAACGATTTTTTTTAACAATTAACTATATTTTGAATAACATAATATTATATATCTTGAGATATAGATTATAAAACATATGTTAATCATAATTATATAGTTCTTTAATTTTATAACTTAATTATATAACACTTATAATCCTAGATAAATAGGTAAAAACAATAAAAAGTACCATAATTTATAAAATTTAATCCTCAGGACAATAATATATATAGAAATTAATAAAAATCATGTGACAACAGTTTATACTAGGCCTGCCAGTCAAGTCAATAGATAGAAGATATAAAGCACACAGATTGTACAAGCTAACACCCACTTCAAAACAACAACCCCTAAAAGCTTAAGTACTTGAGAATCTTACCAGGAAGCATATTATGGTTAAATGCATATAATATTGCAACATGGATTGCCCACATGAACAGTGATGCAATGAAAAACTTCTGAATCATTCTCATTTTTGCTTCAAATTCCTACCAACAAAAAAGAAAGAACATAAACAGTTAAAAAACACAAAAACTTGTATAAATTTCAAAGTTGCAACCAGATTCATCAATAGAGTTGCAAATAAAACTCACGAAGACCCAAACTTTGAATCAGGTATAGGCATACCACACTCCTGGTTCAATTGGTGTGAGGAAGTTGTTGCTACCACCCCAATATGGAGTTCAAGGCCAAATGAATAGGTATATGCACTATGCAGGATTGTGTCAGTGAAACTGAAACAAAGAAAAGGGGTTTAGGGAATATGGAAGAATTAGCAAAACTCACTGTCCTGGACTATAGGTCTCATACTCGGTCGGCTCAAGGTCATGTGGATAAGAATGTTAGGCCGATTGCATGATCCTATCACCAATGGGCTAAACATGTTTTGATTTTGGACAAAGGTTTCTCAAAATTTAACACAATATTTTTACTTCGGTAAAATATTTTTTTATCTCTCTAAAATTTGTCAAATTTGGTTTTCGTATCCCTCTAAAATTTTTCATCTATTTAGTCCTTCAAAACATGGAACTTGTTATATCTAATAAGTTGATTTCTAATTGGTTAATAGTTTTACTTTACACCGACAATGTTTGAAAATTAAACTCAATAAAAAATGAGAAAATCAATTCTCAGTAAGCAATGGGGATGAAGCAATGTTTTTAGGACCGGACTGGTGAAGGCACTAGTTCAAGATTTAATGGTTTAAACTGTGGTAGAATTGGTAGTAATAAAATTAATATTTTTAATATTATATAGTATTTTAAGTATTAAAATAATATAAAATTGAGAAATCAGAAGCTGAAAAATTATAAATTAATATGACTAAATTATATGTTTTATGAGATAAAAAATCAATAGTACTAAATTATAAATTAGTATGACTAAATTATATATTTATGTGAAAATCCTTAAACATGTGTTTTATTTATTATAAAAATGTTTTATATTAAATTAAAAATAAAGCATACCGCTTCTCACTAGTTCTAAGATGTTCCAGTTTTTCAGAATTAATGGAGTGGTCACCAAACAGTTCCTGATTAGACCAACCGGTCTGGTCCATTTTTAAAATAATGGGATAAAACACTCCATAGATAACTAAGGGTAAATCAACATATGAAGAGTCTTAGTGTGGGAGCATTTAAATCTCTATCTCCTACGACAAGTGAATATTGATTAAAAGTGTAAAAAACTTGCTTAAAGAATTAAGCTGATATGGTCAGCATTTTAAAGTACTGATCAATGATCATAAAAGCACTGACAGACTACCAATTTTAAATGTGCTTAACTGCCATAAATTCTTCAGTACCTCAAATGCTTGAGGTTAGGCAATTATGGCATATCCAAGTCAAAAGTCATTGCCCTCTGTCAAATGAAAATTAAAAAATTGAATCTGATCTCCCCTATTAATTTTTTGGCTTATAAACAATTCAAACAACAATAATTTCTGGTTATAATGGGGGTGTGAATGGCATACTTGGTTAATTCAATACAACAGATAATTATGCATGCAAATGGATTGGTTGTTTCTTGTATGATCCTCTCCTCAGTCTACAAGCAGGAAAGAAAACAAAAAGACACAAAAGTAAAGAGCACCACCATTTCCAAATTGCACATGATGCTAAAAACAAACTCCAACGTACATAGTAAACTACAAGTTATCAAAGTTTACATTTTCAGACCACAGATAAGGATTTGGATTATACGTGTATCTCTATTGTAATGACTGTATTACAAACTTTAGCAAAATAAATCCCATCAAAAGCATAAAATTATCTTCCTCTACAATGGTATATACTATACCATATTGGCAAACTACCCATTTCCTATACACATCAAAGTGTCTAGATGATTTGAAAAGACAAATTCTATGTCTGGCATTGCCTAAGAAGCAGTGACATTTCCTTCAAGACCAAGGACTTGTTTGATTCTCTTTTCACTTTTTTGTTTTAAAAACTATTTTCTAAAAGAATTCTACACTACCCAGCAATCAATTTTTCAGTCAAAAACTATTAAATTTTAAATTTTTTCATAAAAAAGCATTTTAAAAACAAAATAAAAATGGAAATAACTAGTAGATGTTTTCTCTTCTATTTTCTTCAAAATGCTCCTGGGACAAACTTTTAGAAAACATAAATGTACTCAGGAGACAAACACTTTCAAATGTGCCAAAGGACAAACAAATTTTAGAAAACAGAAAACTCTTTGAAAATAGTAAACAAACAAGGCCCAATATTCTCATTTTCAGTTTTTGACAATAAAAATGGTTTAACTTCTATGCACTACCCAATATAAAAATTTATACTATCAATCAATAAGCAATCATGATAGAAATGATTTTTAAGATAGTTATTATTAAAGTCAACAAACATGACACACATGATAATTTGACAGTGTAAAATCCTTTTATACTACCGGTACAGATACTATTTGCTCATAATAAAAAAAAAGTAAATTTTACACGTCAACACATACACTGTTTACTCAAAATAAAAAGGTTTAATAATCAGTAGGTCCCTGAACTTTTTGAAAATTTTATATTAGGTCCCTTAACTAAAAAATTTTGTAAATGAGTCATTGTTTTGTAAAATTTTTGTAAATGAGTCATTGATTTTGTAAAATTTTTGTAATTGGATCTCTAGAATTAGTTTATGGTGGCTTGAAACCGCCAGAAAACAACAATTTGTGAACTTTCACACAGATTTTTCCCCTTAAAAGGAATTTCACTAAATCTGCCAGTCAAGCTAATAGATAGAAGGTACAAGACACACAGATTGGAGTACAAACCAACACCCAGTTGAAACCTACAACTACCACCCATAAAAGCTTAAGTAGTTTAGAATGTTACCAGGAAGCATATTATGGTTAAAAGCATATAATATTGCAATAGAGATTGCCCACATGAACAGTGATGCAACGAAAAACTTCTGAATCACTCTCATTTTTGCCTCAAACTCCTGCAAACAAAAAAGAAACAGTGAAAATAAATAAAACAAAGACAAACATTTGTTTAAACTTCAAAATCAACCATATTCATTAATAGAGTTGCGAAAACACTCACGAAAATCTAAACGTTGAATCAGGTATAGGCATAACACACTGCTGGTCCAAGTCGGGTTCCTCTCTGGTATGAGAAAGTTGTTGGTACCACTCCAATATGGAGTTCCTGGCCAAAGGTATATGCAGTGAAACCTGCGAATTGGAAAAGAGAGAGATTGAACTGAAACTAAGAAAAGGGGTTTAAGGAAAGAGAACAATTAGCAAAACGCACCGTCTTGGACTGCATGTCCAGCCCAAGGTCACGTCCTGGACTGCATGTCCAGCCCAAGGTCACGTCCTGGATGTGAATGTTGGACCTTAATGGGCTAAACCATGCTTTTACAGTTTACTTCCTATTTATGATATTGTGCATATATATATATATATTTAACGCTTAGAGTAACTTACTTAAGGATATACAATGAAATATTTTATTGAATAATAGGAGGTATTGATATTATATATTTTAAATAATGAAGGAAAATTATTGTAGGGATTTAGAATAGAGAAATATCGTGTAATTACAAAAGGAGTTAGTGTACTTTACTGTTTGATCTTTTATTCTACAAGAAAAGTAAATTGTACAAAAATCATTATTTTTTCTTTTTAACCACTAACTCTTTTTAATTTTAAAATAGTATAAAAAATATGCAAGAAATTACAAAAGTGGGATCCACTTATAATTCATTTGGTGCTTTCTTTCAGGATATTTGTCTTCGAGTTTTTTTTTTTTCCTTTAAATTTATTGTCAATGTGAACTTTTGTTTAAAAAAAAAAGGACATAATCATTTAATATATGTCACCGTGTTTTCAAAATTGTTTAACTATCAGTGATTGCTGAATGATTCAAGTGATACAAGATTGAATCTTCTTGTATATAGGAAAAAAAAATTATTGAAAAAATTAGCCTTATCATATTATGAGTGATTATTATTATAATAGATTATATTTTGTAGAATATACATACATATAAACTAAAAAAGTATTATAAATAAAAATACATGCAAGGAAATATAAAAGTGGAATCCGTTTATAGTTTCATTGCAAATACAACTGCAATTGGGGTTACAAAGAGGCCTCACAAAATTTAATATTGTCTGTAAAATTGTGATCGTCATAAACCGTTTTTTAAAACTTTACAAACAATTTTAATACAATTAAGTTGTGTAAATTTTTGAAAAAAGTTCAATTAGTAATCAATAATTTATTATATAATTGTCATGTAATTAATTAAAAAGATAGTCTTTTGTGTATCTTATGATCATGTTTACAACCACAAGAACAGATCTATTGATTCTTACATTATTTAAATAAAAATAGAGATAAGGATACTTTTCAAGCTTATAGAAAGACATTTTAAAGGAAAAATTTAAGAGTTTTATTTATATCTTTAAAAACTTTGAGACAAAGAAGAGATGAGTACCCAAATACTAAAGAAATTAATTATAATTGTTTAGTTCTTTAATTTTTATAATTTAATTATATATAAAGCAGTTATAATCCTGGATAAATAAGTAAAAATAATAAGTAATAATTTATAAAATTTAATCCTCAGGACAATAATATATATAAAAATGAATAAAAATCATATGACAACACAGATTATGGTTAAATGCATATAATATTGCAATAGGGATTGCCCACGAGAACCGAAACAAAATAAAGTCCTGGACTACAGGTCTCATACTGGGCCGGTCCAAAATCATGTTGTGGATAAGAATGTTGGGCCCAAATGTCTGATCCTCCCATCCATGACTAAAACCATGTTTCCATTTTGGACAAATGTTTCTTAAAATTTCACAAAATATTTTTACTTTTAAAGTTTGCAGCAACCTTTCTTATAAGTAGACAATGTAATATATTTTTTGCATGCATTTCAAACTATTAAAAAGAATTACCGTAAATATTAAAAGAAAAATAAATCGTACTAAATAATTATTTTTGCTTTTTAACCGCTAATTTTAAGATAGCAAAATAATTGCAAGGAAATACAAAAGTGGGACCCACTTATGTGTATATGGTTGGACATAACTTAAAAAAGGTTACATTGTGAAATCTCTCTAGCTGTATAATGCTTCCAACAACATTAGTTCCCTGAAGTAAATTAATACTCTTCCATGTTTCTATCACCAGTGTTTTAATAACGAAAATATTGTTTCAATATATTGTTAATATTTTATATTGAATAATAACACACAAGTATCAAATAATAAATTATTTTAAATATTTATTCACAAAATGAGACCAATAAAATTTGATAATTAATTTTGTAAGACAATTTATGCTTGTAATACATGTAATAATATTAGTATAAATAAAAATTAAATATTTATGAATTTTTAAGTTTAAATAAATAGTTATATTATAAGAAAATCATGATTAAATTTAATATTCTTCGACATAACATTTTATTTTGTTTGAAACATTTTTTCAAATCTTCAACTTGACGTAATTAATTTGATTTTAAGTGATCCAGTAGAGTGATGTAATTAAACTTGAGATGTTATCTAAAATAACATGGTCTAAGTATATCCAATTGTCTAAGGGAAACATACTACCATTAACTCTTAATATATTTTCTTGTGCGATAAAATATATATGAAATGTTATTATTCTATTTTTTTTTTATTAATGAAAAGATTCATCGTTCATCGATGTAATTCATAATCCAATCATTTTTGTTGACTTTTTTTTATCTTATCTATTTCATGGATAATATTATTTTTTAATTTTCAAGATAACTTTATAATATTATTATAAAATAAAAATGTCCATCCCAAAAATTTTAATAGAGATTGGAATGAAGCTTTTGTACTTTTTTTTATACTAAATTGTGTATATGACATAGAATTTGCACCCGAAGTCTTTATTGATATGGGAAACAAGATAGGAAGAACACAGAAGAAATACTAATATTTCACAAGTAGTTGACAGTATTGATTTGGTTTCATTATAGGATTTTAAAGAATAATTGATTGATCAACCTCATATATTATACATTTGGGTTTTAAGACAGGACATAATAGTTATTATTTCATGATTTATTTTATATTATGCTGCTTTCACTTGAATTTTTGTCCTTATAACTATAAAAATAATTGTCAGTATATTTATCATTATCACCTAAAATAAAACTATCAATGTATATTTAAGAATTAAAATAACTATCAATGCAACTATTATTCCAACTATATAATAACATTAATATCTATATATAATTATAAATATTTTAATTAATATAGTGGTAGTTATGAAAACAATATACAGTAAAAAGTAATAAAATTGTAATAATAGGTTTAGAATAAATAAATAAATAAATTTAATATACATTAAGGTTGTCATGCGTTGCTTTAATTTTTTTTAAAATTAATAACTACTGATGAATAATTATTTAATTAATTAGTTTTAATAAATCAATAAAAAGTTAGCTTAAAATGGAAAGCGAATCTCCATAAACAATTACTTAATCTGCTAGGTAGTGTATATAAGTTTTTAAACATTATTAACATTGAGTTAATTATTTTTTATTTAGTTTTACAGTTGCTTATTTATAACTCAACTTACTATTAGTTTTTTTTTAAGGGTAAAAAACTATAAATATTTTATATGGAAGTGTGTTAATACTTATATAAAAATCTATCTGTAAATATATATTATAAAGAGATTGGACATTTTAAATGAAATAACATTAATATTTAAATTATTATAGATATTTTTAAATTATATATTTAATATAAAATTATTTTAATGTATATCGCGGATAGTGTAAACTTAAATGCGAGTCTAATTTTCTTGTTTTAGGTGGAATATGAATTTTTATAATATGATTTAATGATATATATATATATATTTAATATAAATATCATTATGATTTTATGATATAGCATTAACATTTAATATGGTTTAATGATATTTCATACGAAGAAAATGTATATATTTTTTATAATATCAAAACATTTTTCTTTTTTTAATTTAAAAATATATAAAATTTAAATTTTAAAATTTTATATATAATAATCTATATTTATATCCCATGCATTATAGGGTAAACACATTAGTAAATAATACATAGAAATAAAATTTTATAGGCTCTATTTTTACAATAAATATGTTTTTTTTGTGTCTTTTTTGTTTGGTCTTTATTACTTGATGACTTCTTCCTTATATAATGAAAGGGAGAGGATGTATGAAATTATGTTGTTCAATGTGAGACATTTCAAGTGAAGGAAAAAAGAGAGTGAAAGAATTTGAATTTTGAATTTTTCATGATTAAATAACTTACTTTAATATTGATTTTCATCAAGATAAAAATTGATTTTAGTTTTTAAGATAAAGACATCAATTATAAAATTTTCATCTAATTTTTTATCGATGAAAAGAATACCTCAAAATGTTCACCCTTAGGTATGGTTCATTAAGAATGGAGGAATTTTTCACAAGTTCAACTTATTAATGAGATGTTTCTCCTAGTGGCTAGATAAAGGTGAATACACATCTATAAGTAAAAATTAGTGATCAATATGTTTTTGTGCAAGTGTGTTTCATTCTCCATTTGGTGAATGGATACTGAGTTTTCTTATAAATTTGGAGACCATTAATATTCTTATAGCAAAATTTTGGATGATTTTGTCAGCACTTCAAATAGCTTGAAACATGAGTATTAAACATATTTTGGTATAATGTGATTTCAAGATTGTTGTTAAGTTTGTTATTGAATGGGTTAATAATTGTTGTTTATATAGATTGATGGTGAATATTATTTGTAATTGACTAACAAATGATTGAGAAGTCAAAATGTGCCAGGTATTTAGAGAAGATAACGAAGTTGTAAATTATCTAGTTTTTTTAACTCATAACAAGGAACTTAGTTACACATCTTAGATAGACCCCCTGTAGTGGTATTTTTCATGTTAAAGATGCAATAATATTGACAACATCTCCTGATATTACTTTGTAATTTCAAACATTTGCCCTCCTTCCCACAAAAAGAAAAAGAACACCTCAAACTTGTTTAACCCAAGATATAACATTGTTTTTATGTGGTACTTAACATAAAAATTAAATACTTTTCTATCATTAGTCAACTTTAGAGTTGATTTTCATCAAGATATAAGTCGTATTTAATTTACATGATAGACAAAAAGAGTTGTAAATTTTTCACCAAGCTTTAAGAATACCTCAAATAAATAATTGTAACTCAATATATGACATTTACTTGTGTTCTTCATAAAAAATTATCCTTTTTTTCTTTTAAAATTTTCTCATTTTCATATATATATATATATATATATATATATATTACTATGTTTACTATTTACTTGGACAAAAGTGTCCATTATTCTTATTTCTACTTTATTCTATTTTATCATTTTTACCTTTTTTATTATTATTGTTATTTATTTTATTTTTATATATTTTCCACACTTTTTATTTTTTATTTTAATATTAAAATGTTCTTTGATTCTATTTTAGATAAAATAAAACTACCTGTGTTTTGTTTATTTATTTATTTTTATCATTTTTCTTTTAATTATTTTTTTTCATTTTTTATTGTTGTACGAAATTAAGTGTTAATACAAAGATACTAAAAGACCTTGCTCTATTCCATTTTTGAAAAGTTCTTCAACTACATGTTTAAGAGTATAAGATTCATCTTATACAATTATTCCTTATTTGGTTTCTGTTGTCATTCATTAATAATTAATTTATTTATGTATTTTTAATTTAGTCTATATATTTTCAATACATTTTTAATTTGAGTTATATTCTTATAACGCATTCTTAATTAGTATGTATATATGTAAAACATTTTTAATTTGATATCTGAATATAAGTACTAAATTAAAAATATGTTACATATATAGAGATTAATTAAAAATATGATTCATATATAAAAATTAAATTAAGAATATATAAGATAATTAATCATGCCCAAAATTAAATTAGTAATGTTTATAATTTAATAATTTTTTTTTATGAAAATGAAAATCTACAACGTATATAGGAGCTCAATTTTATTATAACTATTATATTCGATAAAATCCTTCTGTTAAGTAAAAAAAGTAGATAACAAATATTATTGATTAAGTTAAAAAATCTCATTTCAATTAATCCGCATACTATTCGGGTTTTATTTAACCAATTTGTTTAACGTTAAAAAAGATAATTTTTATGTTATATTTGAATAAAAGTAAGTGAAAATAATTTTGTGAATTTCAATGCACGTTTCCTAATTCTTATATAAAAAATGAAGAAGGAAGTTGTTGCTTTAAAAATAGAAATAGTTCTGAATTATCTCAACTGGGATCTAAATATGCTCTAAGAAGTTTTGATTTTATCTTTTGGAAAAAGCATGAAACAGTTTATTTTTAGGTTTTATTTTTTTACAAATAAATTACATAGTTATTATAAATTTTTAATGTTGTTTTTAATTAATTTTTAGAAGAAAATGTTTAAACAAATTTACATTTAATAGTGAAAAGAGCAGGTGTAATAGTAACAAAAAAAAAGAATACTGTTAAAATAAAAAAAGAACACCTATAATTATTTCGTAAGAGGCATGCCAACAACCAAGGCTCTCTATTATTTGATGAATTTTGCGTTAGTTCTATTAAAGAGAATAAGCTTATGTTGTTTAATGATCAATATACTTATATATTTTTTTCAAAATCTATCCATTTTGTTTCTCTTCTTGCTAATCTCTCCAACATTTTTTTTTGGTACAAGTTTTTCATTCCATCTCTCATTTTTTATTCATCTTTAAGCTCATAATCTCATTATCCTTGAACATTTTGGGAGATTTAATTTTATATATATTTATTGGCAAAAATTCAAAATTCATATTAACTAGAGATATTGTTTCTTTCTCTTTTACTTTAGATCATTATTCCTGAGAGTTTACAAAATTTAGATCAACTACACTATAGTAGAGACTTTTGTTATACACTTTTGTTATCCATTCCTTTTTTCTTTAGGCATTTGAGGTAAACTCATACTAAAAGCTTATGCAATTAAATACACTTTCATTTTGGCTATGTTGAATATTTAGGAATTATTCTAGGATTTGACGATAAAATTAAATAATTAGTTGGTTTTTTATTATTATTATTATTATATATCTCATGATTACTTAAAAAAATATGTATTTTTCTTTTAATTTTGATAATTCAAATATGACTTAACAGTCTATATTTATAATTTTTATTTCCCTATGATCTCTATATATAAATAAGATTTTAAACCGTGGTTCTTGATATTGCGAATAAATACAGTCATAATTGTGGTCATTTAAAGTCAGACACATTACAAAATTTAATATTATAGTTAAAATTGTGGTTGGAGACTATTTTCTAAAACCTTGCTTACAACCTTGATCTAGTTGAGCAATGCAAAATTTTAAGAAAAGATCAATTCATAATAATAATTACGATAAAAAGGTGTTATTTCAATGATACTTTTATTTGTTATATGATTGCCACATAATTGAATGTTAGGATTTTGTGTATCCCTTCATTTCTATATTTCACCTTAAAATCTTTCTTTATGAACTAAAATGAAGATTAGCTTATTTTTGGCCTATGACAAGATATTTTCTAAGGAGAAATTGATAGTTTTATTTATATATTTAAAAACACTGAGAAAAAAAGAGACGAGTACCCAAATATGGATGAAATTGATTTTAATGAACTTAAGCCTCTAATTGAATTTACTCATAATTATCTCTATCATCTATGATTATCTATGCTCTTCACTTTATTGTATGTTTGGAGTCACTTATTCAATACACTTCTTTAATTTTCAATCTATTTCTCTTTACCAGAATTTTTACTTGAGAAAAACAGAACTCTTAAGTATAGAACAGTTTGATACATCTGTACTCTTTAAGGATAAAAGTAAAATCACAAACCCCGAAGAATAGAGTAATTTTACCATGTAGTCATTAAGTTAGGTCACATCCATGCACCTTGTATCTGTTACTATTGGTTCTAAATAAAATAAATAAATGTTATTTATTTTGTTAAAATCCAATGATTATACACATGGTTGGATTCACTAACTAAAAAGGTTACATTGTGAAATCCCTTAAACTATATCTGCAATGCTTCTCACAAATTAGTTCCCTCGGGTACATTAATAATACATTCGCATGTTTCTATCACCAATGTTTTAATAACGAAAATATTGTTTGAACAACATTTTTTGGGACGGCATCCTCACTACTTTAGCCTCGTGATGTAATAGAAGAGAGAAAAAAGTATAAATAAGGGTTATAAATAAAATATTAAAATACGGTGTTGATGTTAAAAAATGAACAAATAATAACAGAACTCTTGATAATTGTTGAATAAAAAACAAGGTCATAAACATGGCAAGTGATAAAAAGGTGAGAAACAGTAACATTCTATTTGTTAAATAACCTTAGATTTGCATTGGCCGGCAACAAGACTCATGGCACAAAAGGGTGATGTTAATTAGTTGTTTTGTTTGTTTCCAATAGGACGATGCACCCAAATCTCTGAAATGCTTTTCATATGAATGTTCAAATAACAAACAAAATAACTGCTTTTCAGACACTTAAAGATGATCTACAAGATATTCCAAGTATGTGCTTTTTCCAAGAAGTGGTTGTATAGACCAATCCAATGCTCAAAATGAGGAAGTCCGAGTCTTAGCTACTAATCACATGTTTAAGAGTTGCATTTAGTGAACTCCCCTTAAAATGTATGAACTCCCAATGGCTTTTTGGAATTTGAATAGAACTTTGTTTCCAACATTTATCTTGCTTGTTTGCATTTTCATTATGATCACAACTATGGAGTTTGCAACTTCCAAGGCTGTGGATGCAGGATGCAGCCTTAAAGTTAAACTTTCACATTTTTTGAATGATTCAAGTTGTGAAGCAGCATTTGATGCTTACCTCTATGCACTCGGTCGGCGGGCAAATCAAACAGGAAAGATTTACTTGGATTCTACTGAGCAAAGAAATTGTCTTTCTAGAATAAAAAGTTTTAATGATCATAGTTTTGGTTGTGGATTTGAGAACCTAACAAGTGGTGCTGGTGGATGTTCTGACTTGTTAGTTGCTGATGTTAGGAACAAATTAGGGAATGAACTTAGAAGTTTAGATGAAAACTGTCTACTTCAGACTTCAGGGAATGACTGGGAACAATCATGTTCACTGTGTCTGGGGATCTGGAAAACATTAGGAAGGGTAGATTCCAGAAAGACCAATGTCAAAGCTGAAGAAGTTGAAGCTGATCTCTGTAGAATTGCTGTACTTGTGACATTGGTAAGCACCAAAATTGAAATTTTGATGTATGTCAAGACAGTTCTAAGATGCCTTGGAGCACAACATATTTACTCAGGTAACAATGAGCATAAATTTGGTGGAGTTTAATTTTTATGTATCGTTAGTACTAAAAATTTTACCCTGTTAACCAATAAGAAATAATGATAGGTGTGACTTTTAAATTATAACTAGCTCGCTATACATAATAATTTGTGATTAAATTAGTTATTTTATATATCAAATGCTACTTAATTTTGTTTTGATCACTCTTATTTTCTCTAGCAGAAAATCAAACCGCAGAAGACAATAATCAGAAGATGAAGAGTAACAGAGGTGCTTAAATATTGTAATATTTATTGTGCTTCCAAATATGCAGATTGTGGTGTGCTCCTCTCTTTTGATCACCATCGTCTTTGTGTGGAATTAGGTATATGGAAAGTGACTGGAGCAATCGTAGGGGTTATGTTGATAATAATTATCGCTGCATGCTTCATGTTTCGTATATACTTCAGATCAGCCCCACCAAAAAGAGAAGGTAAGTCCTCAATTATTTAAAATTCATATTAGATAACGTCATAGATAAAGGTTACTAAACTCATGTCATGTACAATTTTTTTTTACAGTAAAATTTGGAGACATGTTGAGGAAAACTGCTTGTCCCAGAGTTCCTATCAAGGAAGTATATGCTGCCACTAACCATCTGAATGAAATGAATATCATTGGAAAAGGAACTGCAGGTGAGATTCTTTTTTTCTTTGTTGAAAGCTGGTGGTGAGAAAATTTGATATAACTCTTGAATGTGTCAAGGAAAATTGACAAAATATAAGTTTACATAAATATTTAGATAGTTTATATGGTTTCCAATAGCTTAAGCTACAAGGATTACACAAGTGTTATAGAGTTAAAATCTTGGCTCTTCTCCTTACCAAACCAGCCGAAGATTCCATTTATTTGTTTAAAGGAAAAATTAGATACAGGAAAATAGATGTTGTTAATATTATTTTTCAATTAGAATTAGAGTTTTACTTTGAAAATAATGTTAATGAGTATTACCGAAGCGAAATTCCAATTTTATTAAAGAATAATACCAATAGTACTTGTAATACAGCATCTAAGTTCTATTCTTGTTTAAACTGTCCAAGCTTAATTAAATCTTGCGTATAAAGAAATCTTATTTTATGAATTTCAATTTTAGGTAAGGTCTATAAGGGCGCAATGACAAATAATCAGCATGTTGCTATAAAGCACATAATCAGTGATGATGGAAATGTGGACACTTTTGTCAGAGAAGTTACAAGCTTATCTCATGTCAGACACCCTAATCTTGTTGCTTTGCTGGGTTGCTGTGTTGAGGGAGATGGATGTTTTCTGGTTTATGAACTATGTCCCAATGGAAACCTTTCAGAATGGCTATTTGGTAATTGCTCCCTCTAGTGTTGAATATAAGTAAATAAAATGTCATGAGAATTGATTTCAAATATAAACAAGTTTTAACTAATTTCAAAGTTATATGCAAAATCCCTTCACTTATTAGATGTTCTTTTTAGAATGATCATTTTTTATTATTGATAAGTTTTAATAAAGAGTAATATAAGAAAAGATTTATTATTAAATGATAATGATATAATTAATTAAATAATATTTAACTAATTTGTTTAATTAGTATTTTTTTTTTTAGTTATATTGGATACTGGAAGAAGTATAATTTTATCCTTTTTGTGGGATGAGTTTGAATATGTTGCTCTTCTATCCATGATCTCTGAAGATTTTTAACAATTGAATACATCAGGCAAGAACAAGGTGCTATCATGGATACAAAGGCTAGAAATTGCAATTGGTAGTGCTCGAGGTCTTTGGTTCTTACATACATATAAAGGAGGCTGTATTGTTCACCGTGATATCAAGGTCAATCTTTATGAACATCTCACACTTCCTAATTTGCATATTTTCATTGCAACATGACATGTTCCAGACTTATTATTGTTGGTCACTTCCTAGTATTGAAAAAGAGTAACTCAAGGGTTTTAATAGAATTATTATGTATAATTTATATGCAGCCAACAAACATTCTTCTGGGGTCCAAATTTGAGGCAAAGCTATCAGACTTTGGACTGTCTAAAATTATTGAGGTGGGTGAGACGTATGTTAGCTCTGAAGTGAGAGGAACTTTTGGATATGTTGATCCTGAGTACCAAAGCAACCACCATGTGAATTCATCTGGTGATGTTTACAGCTTCGGCATGGTACTTCTACAAATCCTCTCAGGAAAGAAGGTTATAAATTTGAAACTGAAGAAACCAATGTCACTGAACAAAGTGGTCAGAAACCATGAGTCCTAAATCTCTTATACCATTGTATGCATTTTTTTAATAGAAAAATTGACCCTTTGAGCCAATTTTGTATGACATTATTTCTTAGGCAAAAGCATTCATCAGGAATGGCAGCATAACAGGATTTGCTGACCCTAAACTTCAAGGAGAGTACTCTGAAGAAGCATTTGATTTTACACTTAAGCTAGCTCTATCATGTACGGCCCTTGACCAGCAACGTCCATCCATGGAGCAGGTTGTCAAAAGACTAGAAGAGGCTCTATTCATGTCAGAAGGGAGTAAGGCTTCTGCTGCAGAACCTCCAGCAGACAATACTTCTAATCCATGGACATTGGTTTGCAAGTACTAGTTAGGAGAATTATTTGTACATGATTTATAACACGGAATTTTGTATTTAGATTCTGTGATTACTTGAACCCTTTTCCATCACACAATCAAAATATACTATGTTATATGTAAGATTTTATTAAAAAAATTATTTATCCTTTTTTATAAGATTCTTTTCAAATAATTTCTTGTATTAATTTTTTTTTATCAAACTACCCTTAATTATTTTAATATTATAAATTAATAAGATAAATTCATTTTTCTGCTAAGGATAAGAGAAGATGATTAATATACATTAATTAATTAGGTTAAAAAAAGTAGAAATAGTAAATTCACTTCTAATAATTTAAAGGGCTATTTTGAAAAAACAATACAAATAGTTAACAAATTTAATCCTATTAACTAAAATAATCAATTTTTTAATTGATATGAATTAGTTAAAAAAAATTTATATTTAAAGATAAAGATAGTATGAATTAATTTCTCGTGATTCTTGAAAACAATGTCACCTATAAAAGTTATTATTTACTAAAGTTCTAGATGGTGTACATTATACAAGAGTAATTGCTGAAATCTAGGTCTTTTTTCTTAAGTCTATGTTTTTGGATAAAATTTTTCATAAATAGTTATGGAAGAAAAAATAAGAAAAACTAAAATAAACTTCTCTCTAAAATTAAAATTAGTTTATATATAAATTAAATTGTAAAAATTTTCTCATACTAATTTCTCTAAAAATTGATTTTAACTAAGTTTTCCTTTTGTATTTTCTTCGCACAAAAGAATCTAAGCCTATTTAATCTCCAATGTCTTCCAAACTTCAGTCAAGTATAGTTCAACTATGCACAAATACTTTTACTGTAGAACTGATGAATAAAACAATTTTATGGAATTGCTTTTCACTTGAGTTTACCAAAAGCAGTTTTCTTTACTAGAGCAAAGAGAAGAAACTTTCTGACACCAAGGGTGAAATTCTAACAGAAGGTAAGTTGAGGCAGTAAAGATTGGAACAGAAAAGCTATAGTTGTACAATAACTTTGGCTAATTCAATGCCTTAGGAATGTTCCATGAAAGATGCTAGTTCTTTTTTATACAAGACATTATGAACATGAACACTTTTGGTATTGGAAAATTACAGCCATGCTGGATTCTTCAAAGCAGTGACAGCAGCTTTAACTTGAAGGTAGCTGCTAAGGCTGTAGAATCCCCTTACTCTCCCTTGACCACTCATCTTATACCCACCAAAAGGTATTGCTGCATCAAAGATATCATAGCAGTTGATCCATACTGTTCCGACTCGCAATGCCCGCATCAAGGTGTTGGCAGTGTCCATATTCTGAGTAAAAACTCCAGCAGCCAGGCCATAGGAAGTTGCATTGGCCCTTCTTATCACCTCCTCTATATCCCTATCATTTATTTCAAAACACATATTAAGTTGGATTTAAGAGGAGGAACTGCTGAAGAATGTGCAAAGTACAAACATGATGGAACTTTTATCTAGTGATTTGTAGCATACTTGAATTTCAAGATAGATTGTACCGGACCGAAGATCTCATCTTTTGCTATCAACATGCTGTCCTGTAATAATAAGAAAAAAATCGTTTTAGTTATTTGCTTCTGCTTTGGAATTATGTTACTACTTTTTCAGAACTAGAACCATTATTGGGTGTATCATGCCTCAACATTTGAGAAAACAGTGGGTTGGATGTAGTAGCCTTTGGAGCCAATTCTTTGACCACCAGATTCTAATGTAGCTCCACTTTCAACACCTGATCTTATGTATTTCATGATCTTCTCGAATTGCACAGAATCAATCTGAAACACATACAACTCTATCAATGCCATCACCTTTTAAGATGCCACCTACTTAGCATTTATCTACCATGAGTTAAAAAAAATTGATCGAAGAATTCTGTTTGGTATGATTATGAATGAGAAGTTGCAAAACCATAGATTCTTTCACTTACTGAAACCAAAGTTATTAAAAGACTTAGGATGTTATTCTTATTTGGACCCAAGGTTTTTTGATTTAAGGTTCAGTAGGAGGTAGTCATAGATACCTGAGGACCTTGCTCTATCCCATTTTTGAAAGGGTCTCCAACTACACGTTTAAGAGCACGAGCTTTAGCCTTTTCCACAAACTCACCATATATGCTTTCATGAACAAATGTGCGAGAACCAGCACAACAACATTGCCCCTGTAGAGAAGCAAAACAAAACAGCTTGAACCATATTAGATCATCATGCAATAAATAAAAAACTTGAGAATGCATGGTTGTCATTGTGAATAATAACACCAATTAGGATCATCAAACCTGATTAAAGAATAGAGCAGAATGTGCAACCTCAACAGCTGCATCAACATCAGCATCCTTGCACACAATGAATGGAGATTTTCCCCCCAGCTCCAGAGTTACTGGCTTCAGGTTGCTTTGTGAAGACAGTTCTAGTACACGTTTACCAGTGCCAGTGGATCCTGTGAAAGCAAGCTACAAAAACAAACCAATTTTTAGTTTACTATTAGCTATTACTTAGGCCATATAGGCATAAATTAGTGCATGCATGTATTCTAGAGAGAGAATCGGAAAAGTGAAGCATATATTATTTTTCAGTCTCAGGAGAATTCTTCCACCAAATCTTTTGAAAGTACCTTGTCAACATCCATATGACTACACAGAGCTGCACCAGCAGTAGGACCAAAGCCAGTGATAACATTCAGAACTCCAGGAGGAAGTCCTGCCTGTTGCATCAAATCCATCAGTGAGGACAGTTACAGAGGTATAGACACATGCAGGACCACAATGTAATGAATCTATTTGTAAATTTAGTTTCATTTTAAGTTGCACCTATTAATTTCCTAGAGCTCCAGTTAATAATGGCGACAATCATAACATTGAAGACTAGTTCGTGTTCTCTTTAATGGAAGACTTAAATTTTTTTTTGGCTAAGATTAGGTTATTGGTCTAGTATTGGTAAAAACTAACAAATATGCTTGAAGAAAAAAATGTTTTTGTAGCCTTCATCTTGGTCAAGAATCCTATTGATTTGGTTCATTTTGAAGGCTAGACATCTCAAAGTGAAGACATAAAAGAACAGAAAAGAGGAACTGGTCATCTTTCAAAATATTGATATTGAAGGTATGGATTTAAATGGGATTGCAGCTCTATAAAAGAATAAGCATATGGTCCAAAAAGTGAAATCCAAGCCAACATGCACATAAATGGAAACATTTATAGGTGTGGTATAAGGCTACCTCAAGGAATAGCTTTGACACATAAAGGGCAGAAAGGGGTGTCTGCTCTGCAGTTTTCAATACAACTGTATTACCACATGCTAATGCAGGTGCAACCTTCCATGAAAAAATAAGTAGTGGGAAATTCCAAGGAACAATCTGCCCTGCTACACCAATGGGTTCATGCAAGGTTTGGACATGGTAAGGTCCATCAGCTGGAATTGTTTGACCGTGAATTTTATCTGCCCAACCTGAAGAAAACAGAAAGGATGCCAAAGAATGTCAACTTGTTATGGGACAAGAAAAAAATGGAATAATTTTTTCTCATAAACTGAAATTAATAAGTTAAAATCAAGTTTTGAAAAAGTTAAAATGACAGAACTTATACAAATTAGTTTATATATAAGTTAGTTTTAGCTTATGGAAAAAATTTATTTCATATTTTCCTCTTATTTTCATCATCTACAAGTGTTCATGAAGTTTATTCAAAAAGTATAACTACGTGAAATAAGAACTCAATGCAGTTACCTGCATAATATCGGAACAAACGTACCACCATAGGTATTTCAACGTTTGCAGCCTGTTCATAAGTCTTCCCACTATCCCATGTTTCAATTGCTGCCACTTCATCATTGTGTTTCTCCAATAAATCAGCAAAGCGCAAAATTATACGTGATCTTTCCTAGATAAGGTCATCAAAGATAATGGTGAAAATTGTTGTACATAAAAAACATGTAGGCATTTTTTATCCCAAAGGAAAAAATGCAGCATCAAAACAGCTCCACATTGAAATTTATAGAACAAATAAGTATTAAATAATGTTTTAATACATAAGCTGTCATCTTTGGCCATGGTCCCTCATCAAAAGCCTTGCGAGCAGCACGGACAGCGCGATTTACATCTTCAGTGTCAGCTTCAGCAACATTGGCAATTGTATCTCCAGTTCTAGGATCGAAGGTTGGAAAAGTTTTTCCTAACAAAGGCAAAATTGTTAAATTAAGTTTATGTTGCATAGATTTGTAGTCTTTTGATATGAATGAAACAAGAACGTTTTAAGTGCATAAAGGTTAGATAATAACCAGAATGTGCATGAACAAATTGTCCATCAATCAGAAGTTGATTATGATCAATTTGCACTGGTGCTACACTAGGCTCCACATCTGCAGCAGCAGAAGCACCACTTCCACTTATACTTCTATGCCAGTTACAACATAGGCCTGAAAATTTAGTCAATAGTCATCCAACTGTTTAGACAATCAAATTTAATAATGTTGAGATATGATCAACAATTTATGTGCTCTTCTCTAGACTTTTTGATAAGGAAATTAAGATGTGCGTTTGTGACATCATATTATGACTTGGGAGAAAACTCCGATACTGATTCTTAGACGTTGTTTGTGCTGTTCATCTGTCAGAATTGAAGTTTCATCTTGATAATTCGCATAATTATTTAATTAAACCTTTATTATCCATATTATCGAAGTAAAACTCTAATCCTAATAAGTGATAATCCCAACAACAAAGGAACTGTAACCAAGATTTTACCAATTTCTTAAGTGAGAGGAGCACCATCATGCATGTGTGATCAGTATAAAACCAAAATGGAAAGAAATTTCAAAACCCCCCCCTTCAAGTTTTAAATTGTTTTCTCTAACACAATTTATAAAGAACATTCCCTTTCCCTGATGTCAGTATATAACACAGAGGAGAGGTTGTGAGGATCTCAGATTTTGGACTCAAAATGCACATTATAGAAGGGAGAGATAGTCCTATTACCTAAACAACGTTTAGTGGCGGAGGCAGAAGAAGAAGACACATGATAATGCAGAGCGGAAAGAATTCTAGAGGCCATGAGGAAATTCTGAAAGTTGAAGATATTTGTTACTTTAATTTTTGCTCCTGCTCTCAGATTTTAAGAGCTGAATAAAATGTTACCAACCAGTTAGCATATCAGTACTGTGTCACCAAAAAGGAGAGAAGGTGGCCGGTAATCATTAACGTAATTGAGTATATGGTGTCTAATTAATTGGCTTATGGATCAAAATTACCATTGCTAAGAGTGAGCCAGTGAACAAGTTAAAGGAGTCACATTCTAACAAAATAATAATAATAATGATAGCCGCCATAATAGGGAACATCAAATTGCAGCACGTATCAGAGACATATCCCAATAGGGGACAAGTGTGGACCTTAACCACCTCCTCCTTCGCAACTCTCCTACAAAACTAAATATATTAGTATAAAATATATATATATATATATATATATATATATATATATATATATATGCTACGTTAATATTTATGTTATAAATATATACCAGGACTAAATATGTTTTTAGTGCGAGAATATGAACAGATTTTTTTATATTAGTTTATGTAAAGAATTTGTTTGATTTTTTTTAAATTATTGATTTTAGATCTTGTAAATTCAGGGAAGTCTAACTTTGATTTTTTTTTTTAAATATTTTTATTTAATTTTTATTTTTTAAAAAATTAATTTTTTTTAAATTACTATTCATTAATACAATATCACATACACTAAATAGTAGAATTTGTAATATTTTTTAATTTATCGTTAAATATATAAGTAATTAATAATAATAATAATATTAATAAAATAATTTTAAATTTTATAGAGATAAAAATCAAACAAAAAAATTTTATAAAACAAAAATTAAAATTCACCCATCGAACTAAAATTAAAGATATATTTAAATTTATTTTTTATATTTCATTATTTATTGGACTTATCACTTTAATTTCTTTTTCGAAACTTATTATACTAAAATATATAATTATTAAGAAAATATTTAACTATTTTTCAATTGATTCTTTAATTTATTTGAAACTGACTCTTTCAGTTTCAATTGTTATAATTAAGATATATTCTTAGTTATGAAAATGGTAAAAAAAATAAGCTTAAAACCAAGGTGAAAAATGAAATTTTAACTGATTGTTTTATTTTATATTGAGAGAATGCTTGCTAAATAGTTTGATACATTATTGATAAATTTTATGATTTCAAGACAAACCCAACTTAAATAAACATTACACGGTATAATGTATTTAATTATTATGATTTAATGTTTATTTAATATTTATTAATAATTTTTTTCCTAAGCCCCAATTAGACTTCTAAATCCGTCCCTGATGACATATCACATATAAAAAAAAAAAAATTCACGTGGAAAAGTGATGTCTAATCAATAAAGTGTTACATGATGACATCCAGCTGTTGGCTCTTTGAATTGACAAAATCAATCATTTACGAATTGGATCAACATTTTATCTTTTAGAATGTATTTACATATTCGTAAAATAATATGTTAAAAAATATTTAAAATTATATGGTTAACATTTTTCATATATTATTTTCACGGTAAATAAAGAAATGTTTATTTTTAGCTCTCTTTCTTATTAAAAGATTTAAGAAAGTGTAAGGTTTTGTCCCAATTACTAACGCCATTAACTGAAGTGAAAAGAAATAATAGAAATTATATTTGACAAATTTTCATACACGAATGAGTAAAATGAGATGATTTTTAGTTTTGTATCTGAGAAGATTAAAAAATATATAATTATTCGATTATAATTTTATTTTTTAGTCCAGAAAGAGAAAAGAATGAGAAAATGTTGATTTTAACCAAGTTAATTCATAAGTGGAGATTGGTCAATCACAAAGTCTTAATTATATGATTAAATTAATTTAGCACGCAACTCTCACGAGCATTCACGACTTGTATCATTTGGCACCAAGCTTTTGTTTTTCAAACTGACGAACAAGTTGCAACTTAAATCATTTTCAATCTTTAAAATTATAATACACACAAGATAGTAATCATGGTATGGATTTGTAGAAATTTATAGAAAATTTTTATAATAATAATATTTTATTGAGATAGTTGTGAAAATAAAAATAAAATTATAATTTAAAAGGGATTACGAGGAAGTAAAAAAATTATAGAATGTCAGAGTATATATATTATTGAGTAAAATTCATATAATATATATGTGTGTTTTTGTGTGTAAAAGAAGTAACTTTAGAATAATATATTCACCGATACAATTTCAATATTAATATGATTTCATACAATATTTTTATTCTAGCCGGTGTAATCTAAATATTTATTATAGTGACATAAATATTAATACACATGCGTAATTTTTCATCCTTATAATACAAATATTTACATAATTATTCAAATATCAATATACTTTAAAGTAAATTTTTGTACCTGTAAATATGTGTTTGTTTAGTTAGATATAAGAAAAAATTTATATTGAAAAAAGTTATAATATGAATATTATTTGAAAAAATTTTATATTATATTGTATTAATTTTGTCTAACTTTTTTTCATGTATTTTACTACATATATTTTAATGTTGAAATATTATATTTATTTAATTAGATTTATATGAAATATAATTATTAATTTTTATATTTTAGTTTTTATAATATTATTGGACTTAAATAATATTTACACGTGAAAGATAAATGTTTATAGTCTTTTCAAAACTTTGATATTGAAAATAAGATAAAATTGACATTCATATTATTTTTCATTTAATTTATTTATTTTAACTTTATAATTTTAGCTAACTAATTTAACGAATTATTTTTTAACAATTTTACAGAGTAACTCAAGACTTGTAAGTTGATAAATTTATTATTGTGAATGTTTATTATAATGTGATATTTATGACTTATTATTATTATATTTTATAAAAAAATTTAATATAATTGTTGTAATATTTTATAACTATGATGGTTATATTTTATAAAATATTTTTGATTAAAATTTTAATTTAATTATTATCATATTTTTAATTAATATTTTAATTTAATTCATGTTCTTTTCAAATGTTACGCCATAATTTTAATTTATTGGTGAATTGGTGGGTGGTTGGGTCACACCAACAAAATCAATTAGTAAGATACAAGTTGGAATATTCTTGTATATAGAAAAAAATATTGTTGAAAAATTAGCCTTACCATATTAATGATTCTTATTTAAATAAGATTATCTTTGGCAGAATATACATGTAAAATAAAATATGTATTATAAATTAGTGAAATAAAATAATATCATCTTTTTTATATATAGTTTTATAAAATATGTATAATAAATTAATTTAAACTTCATTTTTATATTTTTAAATTATTTAAATATTTTTTACTTTAAAAGTTTTCACACAAAAAAAATTGCATGAAAAATATTTGTGAAAAAGAATTCAGCTTTGGATAAATTGATTTCCCAATATGCAAAACAAAAAAATAAAAATAATGAAAAGTTAGTTTAAACCACATTAATTTATTGATACAAAATGGAAAAAAAATAGTTAGTTGATAGAACTATAGGATAATATGACCAACATATTTTCTTATATTTCTAATTCAACTATTAATACTCAGTTTTTATAAACTTATTGCTTAAATATGAATTTCTAAATAACGAAATAAAAACCATTACAAAGTAAAGATTATTAAGAGTATTGGATCGAAATAAAATTAGTAACATAAAGAAGTAGATAAGAAAGTTGTATAAGACTAAAATTGAGGGGAAAAAACATAAACGAAATTAAATTCTTTAATTCAAAAAAAGTAAAATCAATTCTTCTCATTTACTCTCTTACTTTTCTACTTTGTTTGCTTTTCTTTTTCACTGCATAAATCTTTTCCAAAAATTAATTGTCTGAATTACATAAAAAATTCTTGAAAACTAATTTACTAGTCTCTGGTGTATGATATCTGAATTTACGCCTCTATTACTACCGCAATAAGATATACTTATCCTTAACGTTTACCAAATTACATATGATATAAAGACAAGAGCTATAATATCTTACTCTTATTTCAACTCACTTCAAACTTCAAACATATTTTAAAATATAAAAAATTCATATAACAATATATTCATACTTTGATAAATATAAAATTTAGCTTTAAATTCAATATTTAAAAATTAAAATAATTTAAAATTTTATAATCAACAAATGTGATAGATCATTAACAATTCCATCGGCATTCCACAATAAATTAAAATATACATGCATTTCCTAATCGAGCTTCATTCATCAACAAGCACACATTAGGAGCATATGATTCTTAGAGTATATTAAAATATTAATTATATGGCTTGCATGGATTACCACTTGTATGCATGACTCTTGTTGTATAGAAGCACAGCGGAGAAGTGAAGTAAAGCCACAACATCTATCTTTAGATGAGAATTTTTGCTTTTTAAGATTTATGAGTTAAGTGGGTTGAGGGGCAGGAGACACGATCATGCAATATCATACAAAGATAATTTTATAAACATAATTATGATCATATTTGATATAATAAAGAAAATACGATTGCTCCTAAGACGTAAGTATACTGTCAAATTTCGTTAATTTTTTCTGTGTTTCTATTTTGCACTTTATTTACTTTGAAGTACTGTTGCTGATTTTTCAACACCGCTAAAATTCTAATTACAAATTTTAGAATTCCTAAATTAGACTTAAATCAACTCAACCAAACATTCCACACTGAATACATGGAGGTAGGAGAGAGAAAATCTTCCCTCTAGCTATGGCAGTTCACATGTTCTACAGGGGAAAAGACTCTATTTCATTTCAAACATTCAAGGTGTCGTTGTGTGCAAATTGCGGTAACATTTCAAAGACAACTCTTTCAAAAACTCAAAAAATAGTAAGGATCCTACCTTATTTCCAAGCTTATTGGTATTTTGAGGGTCAAACAACAACTTTCCAAAAAAAAAAAATGATGGCCAAACGTAAGGTATATTTAGTTTAGTAATGAAAGTGAAATGAAAGGAAGAAAAGTGAGTAGGAAAGTGTGATAATTTTTTAGGTTGTTTGGTATGAGAAAAAATAAAAACAAAATAGAGAAAATATACATTTTTCACATATTTAGTCTTTATAAATATATACATTTTTTATTTTAATCCTTATAAATATATTACATTTATAAGTAGTCAAATTTACAATGTATTTTTATTAGATACATTCATACTTAATGTTTCAATTTAATTTTAATGACTAAAAATGTTGACGAGGAAGAAAGGAGTGACAAAAAGTGCTCAATTTTTTTAAGGACTAAAAACTTAATTACTCATAAATTTTAATATACTTTAAAGTAAAATAAATTTATTTTCATATATTATAGTCATTTTACGATTTTATCCCTTATAATTTTTTTATGATTTTGATTTCCATGCAATTTATTTTTACAATTTAGTCATTAATGATATTTTCTATTCCTTATAAAATTGTAAGCTTTTTATATCAATATCTTTTATATTAGAAGATAGGCATAATACATCCATAGATGTCCAGACATTTTGAAATTTTTTAATTAGATCCCTTAACTAAAAAAAATTGTAATTGAATCCTTAAATTTTTTAAAACTTGATAATTAAATTCCTAATATAAAAACTATTACCTTTGACAAAAATATTATTTATTCTCTCCTAATTTGATGTCCACGTCAAATTATTATTTCATGTCATTGTTTACCTTTACCAACTTATTAATCTTTCATTCACTTAAACTTTAATTTATGAAATTTTCTTAATTTCCTAACTTGTAAATCAAATCTCCCAATTTGATTAGAATTTCTGAATCTTTAGATAAAATTTCCAAAATTATTTATAATCTTTCAAATTATTTTCTAAATCTCGTAAACAATTTCCATTCTCCCAACACAACCAAAATCTATGAAATCGATTCCACTTATAATAGTCGTTTGTGCCTTTCATTTTCAAAGGTATCAATTTTTGTGCGTACTGTCATTGAGTGAGGTATGGACAAAAAGTTATGGATATGATTGTTCGTATATTACGATATGTCATTGTTCGTCATTTTGAGTTTGTTTGATTTTTGAAGAAGAAGAATGTGAACAAAAAGTGAGATGGGTTTTTAAAATTCTAAATTAATTTTTTTTGGGATAAAAACAGGTCACGTTAATACAAACAAAAAAGTTCATAAACTTGTAAATATAGTAAACCTGCAAAATATTGATTTTATTTCCTATTATTTAAAAAAACATGAGGTTTGTTTTCTGATATAATTGTCATATCATTTATGAATACTAACATAAACTACAATCGCAGCATAAAATTTTATGGGGACCAAAATAATAATAAAAATTATTAAAATTATTAAAATTAAAACATATATATTACATAGAAACATATTTAAACTTAATATAAATTTGAGTTTTGATCTATAAATGCTATTTTATTTGCATTAATATACATGTTTGCAGTAAACAAAATGTTGCTCAATATAAATTTGGTCTTAGAAACCATTATCTATTTAGATAAATTTCTCCATAAATATTTATAAGAGAAGAAAATAAAAAAAAAATATAAAATAAACTTTTCTATAAAGTAAAATTAACTTATACATAAATTAAAAATAAGATTTTGAAGAAATTAATATAAGAGAACTTTTACAAATTAATTTTTTATTAAATTTATAAATTAATTTATACATAGACTAATTTTAACTGTTTATTTTATTTTTTTCTTGATCTAGTACATGTGAATAAGCTTATGCAAGCAGGTATAATTATTTAGGTTGAAAATATGAGTTTCAAAGTAACATGAGATATAGTCACTCACCCTGACGAAGAATGTGGGCCTGAACCATGAGAAACAAGTTAATGTATCTGCTATTAAAAAAGCTGCTAATGCTTGTACCTCTCAAAGCCCATAAATTGATCACGCGGGAACAGGATCGCTTGCAACTTGCACAATAATATCTCAAAAAGTGCAAGTACTAGGCAGAAAATAATATCGAATCCATGAATCAATCGAGGCAAAATTAATTTAATTTTGCACCATATTCTTCACCGAACAGTCGGGTTCGATCTTAAGTTCATCCCGATCGGCCATTTTGAAGAAACCGAGATAATACACATCACATTTAATATTCACAAGAAGCGTCACCTGACAGAAGCAGTAGTTAAGGATATAGTCTGGAACCATACCTACAACACACTATAATAGGGATCAGAGGTCACATCCAATCACACACCCTCTTTTTTTACCAATACAAAGAGAAGAAATGGGAGGAGACAAGAGAGACAATGATATTCATCATGGAGTCATACCTAGACTTTCGGACATGAACAAATTTAATTATTGATTTTGAGTTTAAATTTTTTACACTAAATATTTAGAGAAAAATTTTCTCTTTCTATATATAATATTATTATGTATAACATATATAAAATTTATATATAATATATAATATTATATATATATAATAACAAAATATATAACAAAAATAATATATAAAGTAATATATTAATATATATAATAATTATTATATAAAATTTGTATTCAGAATATTATCTTACGTGTGTGTTTATAATAATTTTAACATGTAAATTTAAAGTATATTATTAATTAAAATATTAAAAATTAAATAAATATCATATAAATATTTTTAAAGAAATATTTGAATAGTAATTATAAATTTAAAAATTTTCTATAATTGTAAAAATGTATTTACATAAATAAAATAATATTTTGTATAATTTAGTTAAAGTTATTAAAATTATAATTTAAAAATTAAAAAATTAAATTAAAAATTATTTTTTAAAATTTTATATTTAAAAAATAATAATTTCATCATTTGAATATAATTTATATATTATCCTAAATATTACATAATGCACACCAAATATGAGATATGATTAAAGACTATCATATTTTTATTGTATTTTGTTGTTATTTTATCATATTTTATTTTTATATCTTATCCCGATAATCAAATGAAGTCTAAAAATATAGATAGAGAAATATTAAACTTATTTTTCATAATTTCTTTCACTTAAATTTGTAAAAATAAAATAAAAATTATTTTTTGACATAATGATTTTTCAATAAAATATTTTTTAGATACTATCTTTGTTTCTATATAAAAAATCTTTTTAACTCATTCATAATAATTAAAAAAATAATTTAATAATGTTAAATTTATATTATTTAAAAATATATCTTAAAATTAGTGAGACTCATATTTTTTTTTTGTGTTCTCATATTTAATCCTTATTGTTTCTAGGTTTTCTCAACAATTTATACTCCCATGTAACAAAACTAATCTTGAAAGTTGAAATTAGGGCTATATTATTGGGCTTCCTTTTGTATTTTTATGGGCTTCATCTTCTATAACAAAATGCTTTCACTTTGACATCTATTGACCGTTGTAACCAGCCGTGACAAAAAGCCAAGACATTTTTAACATTAATTAAAATTTATTAAAAATATATAAAATTCTAATTGAAACTTATATATTAGATATTCAATATTGAATAAAACTTCCATCGTTTCTAAATCCTAATAAATTTCAGTGAATGATATATATATGATCGGTAAGATTTATCTTTTGTTAATGCTGTGAGAGTCTTGAATTACAGATACAGAATTAACTAATTTCTTTTCATAAAATAATTTGAGAACGTGTAACTCTTTTTGGTAGTAGATAAAATATTAAGCAAATGTGTTGTGACTATTAATATCATCCACATATTAATTAATAATATTTTCTCTACACAGAGACTAAAAATTTCCAATATATAATACATTTAATCAGTAAAGGTTACGATACTCTTTGTATGCATTTCATAGATAATTATTAAATAATTATGATGCGTATCTTCCTGACAAATTTATGAATTTGATTTTTGATTTATCGAGAAATTATAATAAAATGATTAAATGACTCTAAATTGAAGAGTCGGTCTTTCGCTATCAAATGATTGTGTCTATCTACTTACATAATAATTTTGTAATTTTGATCAAATTTTTTATAACCATTACCTTAATTAAGAGTAATGATTAACAAGTAAATATTTTTATTAAAACATATAATATTTAATGTTAATAATGAATTAAATGCTATATATAACTTTGATTATTTTTTGTGTTTTATTTCTTATTCGTTATATTTTTTTTTTGTATTATTATTCGTTATACTTTGGACTATATATACATGGTTGGCATACAAATTGTAGTACATATTTATATGATATAGAACCAAAAAAAAAACATGTGGTAGATCTCTTAACCAAAACAGAGTGAAAATTGAAAATTTTAAAACTAAGAATGTTTATAATTATATAATAAAATAAATATACATTGTATATAGTAAAAATTTTACATTAAAACATATATGTACTTCTAAGAAAACAATAAATATTTGTCTTATATGTAAATAAAAACTTTATACGAAACATATTAATATTCAAATCACGTCTGCATACGCAAAAATCACAACGGGATGAAAATCTTATATAATGCTAGAGTATTAAATGCAAGGTAAATTTGTTTTATAAGAATGAAACTTTTATACGAAAGAGTTTTAATATCTAAATTACATGAGTGTTTGCATTAAGCAAGAATGAAAACATTTAATATAAATTATATTAATATTTAAATTATACATAATATAAAAATTATGAGATAATATACATACACAACACAGAATAAAAAATTATATTGATATATAGATTAAAAGCATAAATTTTTGCATTGTGCAAGAATAGGATTATAGGAATTTTGTATGTATAAAAAAAAGATAGGAACTTTGTATAAAAATATTAATATTTAAATTACCGTAATTATATTTATATTTTACATCACATACGAATTATAGTTAAACATATGTATTCATGTTAATTATGTTATTCAAAAACAAATATATACTCCGTACATTTTATTGGGTTCAAATATTGGTCCAATCACAAACTTCACCCGCGCACACACAAAAATTTAAAAGTCTATTTTAATACTTTGCCTTTAAAAAAGTAGTAAAAAATTTGTATTTTTAAAATTATAGATTTTAGTAAAATATTATAGACATGATATTAAAATTTTCTCAATAATGAAAGAATAAATAGTATATGACTTTCTTATTCAACCTGTAGAATGAGTTTGTTAATTTTTATAAAAATATATTAAAAATTCTATTAAACTCGTAAAAAAATTATATTATTGAGCTTGTAATGAAAAAACCGACACTTGTTATGGAAGTGAAGTAGTGAAGTCCAAAATATGGTTGAGATTGAGAGACCGAAATGTTGACCCAAGTCAGAGAACATTAACATTACAGAAGACACCTTAACGCAGGATTTTTTATTTATTGAATTATAAAGGTGAAAAAAGAGGTCGGGGGTAGGGGCTCAGATGATACAAAATTACGTACCTTATACGTTGATACCTTGGTCTCCCAACATGTATACACGTAGGCCATGAGTAGTCAAATTACACGTTTTGGATTTACAATAACAACAAATACACTCACCACTATCCGGGAGAAAGGGACAAAAACTTATTCAAATAACAAATACCACCTCTTTTTTTTTTTAATTGAACATCAATAATCATAACATTTTAACTTATGTGATTTTTAAAAAATATATATATATATATATATATATATATATATATATGAGTTTAATTTTTATGCTATGTTATTGTAGAAATTTATTATGAACTAAAAAAAATTATGATAAGAATGATTTTTATGATAATTATTTTAAAATTAATGAATTTAATATATATAATAAATAATAATTAAATAATATTATAAAATTATTTTATACGAACAAATACACAGATTATTTTTATTTTTTCTCTCTTCATATGAATTTAATTTTTATCATTATTAATGTAAAATATTTTAAACAACCAACCAATTAAAATTATGATAAATGTAGTTTTAAAATAATTATTATAAAATTTAATAAATTTAATAATATTATAATTTCTGATGGCATAACCGTCTTAAAAAAGAACTTTTATACTTTGACACGTAAGCTAGTCTATGTTATTGAAGTATAACTAATTTATAAGATATTTTTTGGTAGAACTTGGTTTTTTACCCCAAATTGGACAAAAGTTGAGTGATTGGACGTTGTATGGGGCTGAGTCGTTAAGATTAGTTGGACTTTAGCTGGTTCGATGGACTCCGTTAGAACTTAGATTCTTAAGAATATCTGGTCGTACCTTATTATTTTGTTGGGCCAGCACAATGCCTTCATGACTGTGGGCCATTGTTGGGCCATTTGTCCATTAATCCAGCACAATGTCATAGGTGGGGACCCATCATTATTTTCAAGCCTTTCCCAAAATTGAATGATTTCATCTACCATATGTGATCACATTCTTCCTCATTATACAACTCTCCATTTTTCTTCTTTGGATTATTCCTCTGGGTTTTGCCTCACTCTGTTTGCTACTAGTAAATTCTTTATGACGCACTTTTATTACTGCTAGCTTAAATTTATGTGCGGTCATGGATCTCTCACTCCTTTTCTAGTTTGTTATGTAAAGATATTTCTGGCCGCAAATTAAGAATTAATCTCTTAAAGGAATTAATTTTTTTAATACATAAATCCAATTTAAGGGACAAAATTTCTGTTAATTATGAGACATAATGTTGGTATGTAACGGGTTATATTCCCAATTGAAGGAGTAGGGTTGATGTAAATTTCAACTAATAACGGTGACAATAGTCATATAATAACACAAGAGTTAAGGAGGAAAGATGAGAATTTAATTGACGAATTGCGTTGTACCTGACAATAATGAGTTATTAACTCATTGGGGTAGAACCTAGATAAAGTTAAGAAATTCAAATTTTGGAAACTGAAATTGAAATTATGTGAAAGCGCTTGATGTAACTGGGAATCAATTTGAAGAGTACATAGGTATGTTTTGGCAAAATCAGTGCAAATTGCATTAACTTGGGCTGAACAGTTAGGAGTGTTTGATCCTACTAGTACTTGTAGAGAATAGCAGATATGTATTGATGAGGAAGTAGAATATTTTTTGTTTCATTAACTTAATGAAAAAACTCGACATCATGGCCTGTTCCATTATACCTTTAATAAATATCTATTTTACCTTCAACCCACCATGTTTAAAGAATCTTAAATTTTACTCTATCAACATAAGAGGAATGCTAAGAAAACTCCGGTAGAAACACTCAATCACAAAACTTCTTTTTTTTTTTTCTCTGCGATCGATTTATTAAAAAGGCTTAAATATATATATTTTTTAAAATTTGGATAAATTTTGATTTTAATATCTAAATTTGAATATTTATTAATCTCTATATTTAAAAAACTATTATTTTTAATTTTGGATGTAGATGTCATTAGAAATAATTTTTTTATGTGACAAAACTAGTTAATGTTGCAATTTACTTTCTTATTAATCGTATAAATGATAGTCTTCTCACTAAATAGGAAACACCTCTTAATAATGACTTTATCGAAAAATTAAAAACTATTTTTTTAATGTGGAGATTAAAAAATATTTAAATTAGAGAAATTAAAATTAATATAACCTAAATTTAAAGAACGAAAAATATATTTAAATTTATTAAAAATTACAAAACCAATTATTCTTACATTCATTTGACGAGTCTCCTCTTGATGTATGGGTAGTTTTAACTAAAATTTATAATTTTTAACAAAAATTTTAGTCAATAATTAAAAAAATAAAAAAATAAAAGAAAATCTTGCTATATTACTCATCGTCATAAATTTAAGATTTTGAGTACAATTTAGTTATATAATTTAATTTTCATTTATTATTATTATAAATATTTTTATACTTTCAATCGATTAAAATTTATTTCAAATATTTTAAAAATAATTATTATAAATATTAATACATTTATCATATATAATAATTCGAATATGAAATTTTGGGTGCAAAAATTAAATTCTTAATTAAAATTCACAAAATTTCAAGTATTTTTTTTAATTTCCAATATTTCAATAAGCAAAAGAGAGGTATTTTAAATCCAATTCATTTTCATTATTTATTTTACTATCTAATTAGATTATAAATTCAAAATTTATCCAATTCAATCTAAATGAAGTAACATTATACAAATCCTGCGGAAGCTATTGAATTGATGTGTAGTTTTATGTTTTTAGTTTTTGTTACTAACTCCTACACTGAGTCGGTTATACATTTTTTCTGTCGTGTGTCCCTCAAAAAATAAGAGATTTTTTTTTATTTCATTTATTTTTAAAATTTTCACTGTCTAGAAAAATAGTATGTCATCGTACATCGAAAAAATAAAAATATTGTGATCCTTTGGTGCATAGATAACTTCAATTGCAGGTTTGAATTTAATAGGCAGCACCACCAGGTTGGCAGATTGTGCAAGGAGCAATGTCCATGTGTCCGACCTGAAATCTCCACTAATTTCTAACCACATTGGAGTGCTAGACAATGGACCATCATAGCTTTATGTCTGCCCCATAAAATGTCCTTAAACTCATGGGGTTATTTCTAACCATATAAATATATACTACCAAATTGGTGAATATATCGATAAATGATTGTATCCAAATATTAAAAAAAAAATCTGGTTGTCCATGATAATTCTATTCATTTCTAATAGAATTATCTTTTATAAATATATATATATAATTAAAAAAATTCTAATCATATACATATATACTACTAAATCAGTGGATCAATATATAAAAAATTATTTTAATTTAACTAATAATTTTGAATTTAAAATTTAAATTTTCAATTTCAACAAAATATTTAAAAAAAATACTTGATTGGTCACGATAATTTTACCTGTTTTATATAATATAGATGTAATTTTACAAAAATAAAATAAAATAAATATAAGCATATAAATTATGTATGGGAAGAATAAGGTATCAGAACCTCCGCAATATAGATCTAGCATAGGATAATTATGGAAGCAGCAGAAATGAGAGAATCAAAATCAAGGGAACAAGATATTTTACACTTGTTTTACATTCACAATTAATAATTATATATAATTTTAAAAAATGCATATCATAAATGAATTCATGATATTCTATAAGTTAAATTCAATGACTAACTCTAGTTAATTTCTCTTTCTCTCTCTCTCTCTCTCATAATTCATATGTAATACCTATCATGAATATTGTAGAGAAGTGTAAAATATCGTTTTCTTGATGTTGATCCCTTATTTGTTTTTAGCTTCCTCCTTATCCATTGCTAGATCTACTGCCAGGTGAGTAGGGTACCTTACTCTTCCCATTCATTGTGTCCCAACGAAGCTTATCAATATCTAAAAGCCGTTTAGATCTAATAGGTTAATAATGGCATTATAATTGTATTCAATTTTTTATTTTTGAAATTATATATTTATTATAACTTATTTGATTTATATTCGTTATCTTATTTAAAAGAAAGCCTATTAGATATTTGAACAATCTTACTAAACAAATAAGTTTTCAATATAAACTTTAGGTCAATTGGTTAGAGTTAAAAAAAAAGTTAAATCTTAAAAACAATCATGATTAATCTTAAATTTCAGAAATTAGAGTCTGATGATGTCTCAAGTGAAAGAATTATTTTATACGAATGTGAAACCAACAATAGTTATGTATTATTTAAGAAAAAGTTAATTTACTTAGTTGCATATAGATTATACTCTCTTTCAATGGAATTAATTTTAAATTAACATAATTTTATAAAATTAATTCTAAATAAACGTGAATTTATAATGACGTAATTTATATTAAAAAATTAATTTTAACCTTCAATATTATTTAAAAACTTACAATCAAAAGTAATTTTGAGCGTATAATTATTAAAATAAATTTTAATCTCTGATTATCTATATATATTTTGTATGTAGACGAATTTTGTATTGTAATTCATTATAAAAGTTGAACATTATCACTAACCTCATAAAAGCTACGCGTATATTATGAAGAACATGTACAGTAGCAATACGTATAACAATTATGCACATTTCCTTGTCTCCATTCTATTCTCAAGACACTTTGCCCCTCTCATGCTCTTATATATAAATTCATACAACTCTTTATCATCGAGCCTCGTGACCCTAAATCCCTCAAAAGCTCGATCAGACCATATAGGACAATATAATTTATTAAGTAAGGATATACTTGAAATAAATTATATGATTTAAGTTAAAGTTGATGCAAAAATTACTTTTAATTAGTTCATAAAGATTCTCGATTCTACAACATAAAATCCTAATTTTAACACGCCTAATTAACATCATAATGAATAAAACAAATTAAATTAAATTAATCTTAGAATAATAAAGAACATTACTATGGTGATTGCATCCATGTAAGAAAGGGTATAATATAAAGTACATCTTAGTGTAACTCATTGTTTTTTCATTCCCTAATGAGTCTAGGTTGAGGCTCATTATGAAGCGGAAAACCTTGCTTTTCTGGTGCTTATCAGTGACAGTGAATTCCACTTTAACATTTTTGGAAAAAAGAAAAACACAAATAAATAAAAAAGAAATAAATAAAGAGGTAGACAGTCTCATTCAAGGCAAGCAGAGAATCTTGCAGATTGTATTCGAGGTCTTGGGTGTTAGATCCCAAACATAGGCAACTTTAATAATAATAATAAAATTCTGGCTAAAAGGAAACACTATATTTATTTTTGTTGGATAAGAAAACAATTTCTGTTTTGACATGACACCTAATATTCAGAAAACTCGGAATGAGATATTCCAATTAAATCCATTATATTAAAAATTATTAGGGATCATATCTTCTACCTTATTGAGTGGGGATTAAATTTTTCAAAAAGTACACGTATGGCCAGAATTAAATTATAATGTTAAATTGAGATTATTAGTCTCATATTTAAATAATTCAAGGACATAACAGTGGGGTTGGTTTCCTACATGCTCTTGAGGGTAGGTTAGTGAGGAATATCACTTTTGGCCATGGCCAGAAGGGAAAAAAAAAAATTATATATATATATATATATATATATATATATATATATATATATATATATATATATATATATATATATATATATATATATATATTATAGGGTAATTTTTTATATTATTCTATATTATTATTTTATAAATATTTAAATTATTATTTTTTATATCATATATTTTCTATATTTAAATTAAAATATGAGATGTAATTATATAATATACTCCTTTCGTTGTTATTTTTTAATCTATTTTATTCGTAAATTCATGATAAATAAATTTTCAACTCCCTATAACATATGTAAAAAATAGTAAACATATAATAATATCTATACTTAAAGTTTTTATTTTTTCAACTAGATAAAAAAATACAAACTAAAAATATAATTATAAATAAATCTATTCCTCTACTATAATATTTATTTCAATTAGGTAAAAATAAATATTTTTCTCAATAATTTTAAATTATTCTTTCTATTTTATTTATATATATTATTTTCTTAATTGTATATTAATTTTAATTTAAAAGTAATTACATATTACAATTAAAATTATTTATTATAAATTTATAATATATTCTATAATTTTAAAATATTTATTTATTATAAAATAATTATAATTATAGAAATCTTATGTAATACATAACTAAAATATTAATTAAAAATAAAAGTCAACATATTAATAAATAACAAATACATACACTTGAGATTTAGTTTGAGATAATATATTATTCATGATAGACAATAATAGAGGTAAATTGAATAAAAAAAATATAATACATATTTTTTGAAATTTGTTAAAACTATAATATTCATTTAATGTAATAAAATATATTATTTTAAATAAAATTATGTTTTTATTTAATATATGTATGTATCATTTCGTCATGGCCCATAAAATGTGAGGATTCTGCCTACATTACAGTTCCAAATTATGTTTAGACAAAATCTTGTCTTCGTAATTTTTATTGAAACCCTTAATTTAAAATTTTAAACAAGAAAAATACTTCAAATAGTGAGAGGGAAAAAAAAATATTTTTCAACACTAGATTACTAACATTATATTTAAATCAAAATAGTCGGCAGAATCTGACGATAATTAGCCGGCAGATCATTAAATAATGAATGATATATAATCAAATTATACATTATGCAGATTTTGAAGAAAAACTAAGCAAATGAACATGTTTAGTGTCAGAACATTGACAAAGTGTTAAGAATTAAATTAATACTTTGAACTTGTTTTGCAATTAGCATAATAATTAAGTGCAGCAGTTTAAGTTTGAAAATAGAAAACAACAAATCATTTTCACTCTACAGACCGGCCTAAGTCTGTGGACTTTCCTTCTATAGCAATTATAGAAACCAATACTTCATTAAATAATAATTATTAGAATCTGACTTTCTTTGCATATATATAAATATATTGATAAAACTGTCATAATAAACCGGATTTTTAGGACTCCCTTGATTTCAGTGGGATAGAATATGAACATTTTTTTAAAAATGTATTATCTACTTAAAATAATCTCATTTAAGTTGAATAAAATCATTGTGAATCGCAAATTTTTTCTTTAAAATAGTAATGAGAGTTTACTTTAACAGACAGAACTAAATTCTGACAATATAATAAATTAAAATTTAAATATTTACTGAAAAAGATGTCCTTGAGAATATTTAAAAAAACCAAATTATCTTAAAAAGAAATGTTTGTGAAGAAACTAATTAAATTGAAACAATTTGATATGGACGGAATTGGCGATTAAGATGAAGAAACTTGGGTGAGGGATTGTAAAGACAGTGAAAGAAAAGTGATATTGGTGAGGTTATGGGTATTGATTGTAGTTTGAGATGATGATGGCATGGACATTGCAGCACTAAAGATTCCCTACGAGATTCAAGGTAGATCAGCATTGTGAAATGATGATAGTGCCAAATGCTGTCTATGTCTAATTTAGTGGCATCGTGTACCCTTTTTGGGCTCCAAAATGGCCTCTGTAGGACCCACTAATTTGTGGCCAAAATAATCACTTTCCAGTTGAAACTGCTCTTCTACTGCTCTAGTTCTGTTCAATATTTGACCTCGCTTGCCTTTCCATGAAATATCATCAAATTAAAGGCTGGATCATTCAGAATATTGTTTGCATATTCACACTTTTTTTTTAATAAAAAAAGTTAATATTTAGAATAGTCATTTTATTTTTTATTCACTATAGCTTTTTTTAAATTAGAATCAACTTCCACACTAACATTAATTAGTGTACGCTAAATTCTAACTAATATGCTTTTTTAACTTGCGTTAGCCATTATAGACGCTACTTTTTTTTTTTTTTTTAATTATTGGTGTCACAGATAAGTTGTATTCGAATAAGATTTTTTTATTATTATCTAGTCTAGGCTAGTTTTTAATTTGAGTGTGAAATGAAAATCCTATTCTGCCTTTTTCTTTTAAAAAAATTGAAATCCCACTCTTTCATTTCTCTAATCTCTTACCCACACTCTCTTTTCCTCTCTATCTCCTATTATTTCTTTTACAATGCTTTTCTAATCCTCTCCCTCTCCCTAATCTCTATTGCAGGTTTTGCGTTTGGTGCATTTCAGAGGCAACAATGGTGCGTTAGAGCTGTGACAATGGTTTTTGGGGATGGAGCACGACAAGAAAAAGAAAAAGGAAAGGAGAGCGTTGGCAGAAATCACCTTCGGTGAAAACAATGGCAGAGTGTAGTGATGAGAATAAAATAAAAAAAGAAACAAAAGAGAAAAAAGAGCAAGATTGAAAGAAGGGGCAAGAAAAAAGAAAAGACATTATTATCATAAGAGCAATAACCACCACAACTAAAAATATTAATATTTTCTTTCTTTTGCCCACTTGACCAATATTACTCAACGTTAACATCTCTCTCACCAACAAAAATATGTTAACGTCAATATTTTTATTTTGATATTTTAAGATTGTGCATAAAATAACTATTAATGTTAATTTTTCATTACTAGTATCAAACGAGTACTTATAGGTAATTTAAACAAATTATTTCTCTACCCGTTTATTGATAAGACAAGGATAAATATAAAGGTACTCTACCTGTTTACGGTTACTGATAATATGAAATTATTTAAATATTTTTTTTATATAAAAAGAAATTATCCTAATTTAATTTATGCTTATTAATTTTTGTTTGAATTTATTGGATCGAAGAATTTTAGCTTTTAAATTTACTTTTTAAATTAAGGTATTTTGATTAGTATATTGATGAATTTTGAATAAATTATTTACTAGTGCAATAGTTTTGTATTGCATAGGTTGTACTTGTCGATTGATTGATGTATTTTAAACAATTAGTTGATTAATATAATTATTGATTATTTTTTATTGTACTTTATTTAGTAAATATCTATGATATTTGAAAACTCGAAGAATATTACCTTAACAAATACTTGTACAATTACAAGACATATATGTAATGAATATAAGTAACGAGGGGTTATTACTTACGTCAATCTCACCCATTGTCATCTTTATTTATAAGTAAGCTTTTGTAATTAGTTAAGTAGTTAAACATGAATATTATTAGTAAAACTCCATTTTTATTCAAATAGTTACAGTGTGATTTGTGACGTAACAAACTAGGCAATGTTCACCTACCAAACAAAAAGTAGGCAATATTTAAAAACCTTTTGCGCGTGTACTGTACTTGGTTTTCTTCTTTTGCTCAAGATATTACCCACCATATAGGTTGTCTCTGGTTTTCTGTTTTACACAGAAATATAAATAAGAATACATTTGGAAAGTGGGAAGAGAAGGGATTAGAATTTTAGGTTAAAAAAGCAAAAAGAAGAATAGGGGGGTTTGCTTCTTTTTGAAGTTTGAGGATAATTGGGATTTGATAGGAGGAGAGGTAAGTGGAGCAAAGATATTCCTAACTTGATAGAGGTTACGGCCATTCACAAGTTTAACGGACAAAGGAAAAAAAAAAGTGGTCACCCTAATAGAAAAGCAAGCCATGGAAGGAGGCCCATTTGTCGTAATTGTTTTGTGCATAACTCCTTGTCCACTTTCTAAAAATAAAGCCACCTGTTCCAATTCTTTCCACGTTCACAAGTTACCCTCCTCAGATAAGAGTGAATGCCCTTTAGGGTCACTTTCACTTATCTCCCACTTTATCATACAATTCATAAGCATGACTTTTCTTATCAATTATCATCTTCAAAGTCTCTTATAATAATAAATCGCAATTATTAACTCCCTACTCCCTTTGGCTATAACATTGAAATAAGGGAGGAAAAGAGCATGCCCTAAAGGGATCTTAGCCATTCAAAATACATAATGATATGATTTGATAGATAATCTCGTTTGTTAAAATATGTCATTACAAGTTTAATTTTTAATTAAGTATATGGAAAAATATTTATTGAAAAAATCATCTCTTAAATAGATTTTAATATTTTGAAAAATTATTCTTTAATTTTTAGTTGAAAAATTCTCTATACTTATAAAAAAAAGTTATTGTATTTTAATTGGAGTGGGTGGAAGAATGTGGTGGAGGTTTTCTTCTTAATGTTTTGTTACCGCAATCGTAGTAGGTTCAATGACGTGCATAAATACACAACAAAAATTGTATTCTAAATTAACGTAAGACCTAAAGGGTATTCCGTGGGACCCTAGTGGTCAAATATCAATATTAATTTAATTTAATTTAATTGAGCTATGGTAGCTAACAAACAATTTAGACAAAAGCAAAAAAAGCACTACAAGCTAGGGCTTGTAGTTGTGTGGTTCCATCACACTCACACGTTGCTTTCTTCACAAATTGCTTGTGGGATTTGAGTGAGGGCTAAACTTCTCGAGGCTTCTTACGCATCAATATGTGAAAAGATTCGTGCCATGTGTTTTACGTTTTAACTTTTAAGAGCAGAATTTGAATACTTTTCTCTACGTGCTTCTTGGTTCAATGGTTGTTAAAATCGCGTTCAAAGAAACTCCGAAAGCTGCCATTATAGCGTGTATCTTAGATATTGAATAAATACTATTTAGCATATTTTATTAAATACTCAAAATTATTATATATGAAAACAAAATATCAAATGATTTAAGTGTATTAGTTAACATCTACTAAATTCGAATTCTATTACACATTAGATTTTACTTCTAAGTTTGTAATTGGTTTAAGGGATAAAGAATTTGGCTTTTGTAAATAAAATATTAGACTTGAATATTATAAATAAAAAATATGAGTGTGGTGAGAAAGCTTATATATCTCCTTACAGAAGTTTACTTGAGTCAGATAATAGTTGAATTCACTTAAAATTTTACAATTTTTTTTTTAAAATCTTATGATGTTGAAAATAAGTATAAAGTATGTCAAACCATAAAAGTAAAAAGAATATTCAGGTTAAGTATACTATTATAGTATTTTCGCTATTTGACGCGAGATCTATTTGCTTTTTGTTTTTTTAGGAGTTGTTTCTTGACTACTCAACCCTTAGTATGGATGGTTTTATTGAACTGAATGTTTAAAAAATAGGTTAAATATATTTTTAGTTAATAAAAAATATGTTAGAAGTTTGATTTTAGTTTTTCAATTAAAACGTCACATTTTAGTTTTTTATTTGTCAACTCTAGTAGTCCACACGAAAAAAATGTCATTTACTACTACATGTAATATTAGTGTCACGTGGACATTAACATTATGTAATAGTTCTTCGTCATATGTTTATGGGGAATTAAAACCCAACTTTTACATATTTAGAAGAATTAAAATTGAAAATTTTACATATTTAAAAAGATCAAAAACATATTTTATATCATATTAATTTATTTGATATTACTAAAATAAAATTGAGCTACCGGGTTGTCTGAGATATTGTCCCAAAGAGAAATTAATATTCAAGCTAAATTCAATGCACAATATATAATTCCTATAACACTATAGTAGATTAACAGTATTGAATGGTCACACGCTCCATCATATGTTAGTGTAGAAAGGCTAGTGTCTTTCAAGATGTCGTTTATTTTCATCAACCGCGTCTGAGTCATTCTTACCTTCTTTTTGTGACAAATTTCAAATTATTGATCAAATAATGTATTACTAATTTGACTTAAATGATAAAATTAATAAGATAATATGTAACTAATTGTATCTTACTATTTTTTTTATTGCTAAAATGGTTTCAACACATGATAATTAATTTTTATTACTATAATGGTTAATTTCCTTCTCCTAATATCTTGAGACATTAGTTACGTCTTACTAATATATGCACAAAAATATGCACAATATCTTCGTTAACATCTTTGTTATAACGGTTACATTTCCTTTCCCTGATATCTTAAGATATTAGTTACATATATAACAAAATTAATTACTATGAATTAACCAACCATCTTATTCCTAGTGGTACCATTAATTGTGATTTGTATTGGTTTAGTCCTTAAAACTGACTGGGTGGCTTAAGCAGACCGTCTGGTCCACAGTCCCACAAACGTTAAGTGAAGACGAGAGTGCTTAAAAATACAGTTCCAATAAGATTTCATTCTTGAACAAAAATCCATTTTTGGGTTTATTTCATCTATTCCATGACCGGACCAGGGGGGATACACGTTACACCACGATTTTAAATCAGAAGAGATATTTCAAGAAATGGCAGATCTATTCACTTTATCAATAACCGAGCCGGATCTGGTATATCATAAGGGATTTGCTTTTTCTATGGATTCCTTGGATCAAAAACATTTCTTGAATGAGGTATTCAACTCCTAAACAATTGAATTTAATTGGATTGGTTGGATGGTACCAAAAAATAGAGTACTAACTCCCATTTCTTATTTATTGAATTAATGAATTAACAATGAATTAACCGATCAACTTGTTTTGTTGGTCATCTAAGTTGGTTGTTTGATATTTGGTCGTTTGACCCTTCCACAACCTCACAAGCGCTAAGTGAAGACAAGAGCGCTTTGAATGTTGGGTCGAAGTTGGCCATTTAGGCTGGTTGTTTGGTATTCGGCCATATAACTTATCGACAATCCGACAAGTATTGATTCAAGACGAGAATGCTTTGAAGTGATGGGTCGAAGTTGGTCATCTAGGTTTTTCCCACACCTTGAGGTGTTAGTGAAAAAGTGGTCTGTCTGCCGTATTTTGGGATGTGTTTGTGTAGGATAAATGCTCCTCGAGATAAAATGGGCCTCGAGGTAGAAGTTGTTTAATGCCTCATTCTTCCCCTCCCCCTTTTTTTTGGTGATGTGAGCAGGTGACACTTGTAGACCACTGAATATGGTGACACTTGACATTTATGTACCGTTGGATGAGAATGACGCATTGTGGGCCATTAGATGCGGCCTTTCGAACTTTTCCCCCTCTTTTAATACTGAGGCATGCATGAGATGTTTCGTGTCTTTGTTGCCTGTTAGTTGCTACTGCGATGCCATCGTACCTCTGCCTCTTGCCACCCACTCCAGCACTGCCGTGTTTGGGTTTTAGGGTTCTTGCACTAGCGCCATTTGCCTTGTTTTTATCGGGGTTTTGCCGATGAAAGTTATATGCTTCCTGGCTCTTTGCTTTTTGGGTTTGCCTTTCTGTTGCGGTGTTTTTTACTTCAATGAAATTTTTTTGGTGATTCCTTTGTGAATGCCTATGGCATAATGTGTTTGTGTTTTTACCCTTGTTGTGTTTGTCACAGGAATAGTCACCAGTAAAGGGACGAGAGATGTGCCTTCTGCCGCCCAAGGGGTGGCTGTAGGCTCTTATGAGGAGGAAACTTCCTCTTCCAACACAATGAGGAAGGAAATCTAGCCTTTGCGCATGCGGTATCGCGAGGAAAAGGAAAGGGAAAGTTTGGGGGAGGAACTGAATGTAGGGGAGGATGCGAAGAGCCGATCGATGAACTACAGTTGGGTGGACAATGGTCTCCGTAAGGTGACATAAGTCTTTATTAGTTCTTGGCTTTTAGATGGAATGCCAAGCAAGATAAGCCATGAGGAGTATCGGGCAGTGGAGGTGTTGCTCTATTGGCCTGACGAGAGTGTATGCAAGATGCCTCTCCCTAGGAAAACAAGTTATACATACTTGTATGACAACTTGTCTTTAAAGTTAGGGGCCTAGTTACCCTTCTTAGAATCTCAGTGCTCAATCCTTAAGGTTCTAAACGTCATGCCTGCTCAATTGCATCCAAATAGTTGGGTCTTCATTCATGCCTTTGAAATTCTTTGTGAAGGCTTAGGGAGGCCTCCTTCACTTAATGTGTTTTTTTTTATTTCTTCACCATTCGTCAAACCGAAAAGGTTGATTGATTTTCTCTTAGTAACAAGGCAGGCCATGTCTTGCTGCGTCCCTTTCGCGAAAACTACAAAATTTTCAAGAACTGGTTCTTTTAGGTCCGAGGTGGGGAGAGTTGCTTGAGTTGCTTGTTTGATATAGCGAGAGATTCGCGCTTTTCGCTATTTTGGACCAAGTGCCTTGCGACGATAGTTATTAGGGTAGAAAAGACTTACTTGGAGGAATGGAAGGGTGTGTTTATTAGGGAGCTTCGAGGTCATATAATCCTTTCTCGTATGGAGCTCATCAAGCAGGGTGATGATTTGACTTGGTATTTTTAACTTGTGTTATTTTACTATTTTTGTGAATACTAACACTTCTGTTTTTGTAGGGGCTTTAGCACCATCTAAAGTTAGGTCCTCTAAAAAAAGAAAAGGTATCCTTCTTCTTGTGAACCTGAGGCTTCTACACTCGAGTTTGTCCCGCCACTTGTGTTTGCTTAACAAGGAGCCCTTAGTGTCCCAACTGAGGAATCGGTCAGAAAACAGCCTTGGGAGGTTATCGAGATATCCTCCCCTCCATCAAAGACAGTCGTGCTTGTCGACATTGATTGGAAGATTATTTTTTTCTGGTGGTCTAAACACTACGTTAGTCTGGAGTTGGAAATTTCCCTTGAGCGACATGATTGATTAGCTCGGGTTAGCCCCTTCTAATGATGACAAGGTTGATGTTCTTGGCCTTATTGGTGCCTGTAAGACCCTTAAGTCTTACTCAAGCTACTCGATGGTTCTTTCCCAAATGATCAAGTGAAAATAAGGGAATCTTGTAGTTTAGAAGAAGAAAATGACTGATTACTCAACTAAGGTTAAGGCGGAAATCCAATGTCTCAAGGATGCCTTATAACATGTTGATGATAGTGCACAAGAGAACAATCAGGTGGCGGAGGATTTGAGGGCACAACTTCAGTTGTTTGTTGATGATGCTACTAAGTATTTGGCTGAGAAAGAGCGTTTGGAGGACAAATAACGTGCTCTATTCTTAAGAGTGTCGCTATTGGAGGGCAAGTTTGCTTTGCTCGAAGGTAAGACGACTTTGCTTGATGCTGCCTTTTTACTAAAAGAAAAAGAAGTTGAAGAAAAGGAGTTGGCTATTTTGGACCAATTCAAAGGTAGCTTTGAGTGAGCTCTAGAGCAAGTGTCTTTTTTGTATCTTAATATTGACATTTCCGATGCTGGTCCTTGTAAAGAGATTGTTGATGACTAACTGGTTGAGGTTGTCAAGCCCTTAAGTTCCCCATAACTTTGTAATTCCTTTTATTGGTTTCTGTAGCTCCTATGAATGTCATCCTTCCTTGCTCTTGTTTTTTGAGCATAAATGTTATCTGCTGTTGCTTTTTTCTTTCTTTACGACTTTTATTGATTTTTGTAACTTCTATTTTTGAACACAAATAATATCGGTTATCGCTTTGTCCTTTTTTTTATTGCACGTTGTTGGGTACTACACGTTTGGACTGTCGTCTCTTATTGATATTTAATGTTTGCATGGGGGGTTATTTTGAGTGATTTCCTCACTCGACTTGTTAATGTTGCCTAGGGGTCGCTTCGGGTGACCGCCTCACATAAGTCTTCAATTTTGCTTGAGGGGTCATTTGGGTGACTGCCTCACATAGTTATTTAATTTTTCATAAGGGGTTGATTGGATGATTGCCTTACATAGGTCTTTAATTTTGCCTGGGGGTCATTTGGACGACCACCTTCTTACAGGTCTTTAATTTTGCCTAGGGTCATTTGGATGACGATCTCACATAGATTTTTAATTTTATCGAAGGGTTGTTTGGATGACCGCCTCATACAAGTATTTAATTTTGCCTAAGGGTCATTTGGACGACCACCTAACATAGGTTTTTAATTTTTTCAGGAGATCGTTTTGATGATCACCTCGCATAGGTTTTTAATTTTGCTTAGGGGTCATTTGGATGACCGCCTCACACGTCTTTAATTTTGCTCGGGAGATCATTTGGACGACTACCTAACATAGGTATTTAATTTTTCTCGAGGATTGTTTGGATGACCACCTCATACAAGTCTTTAATTTATTTGTTTGGAATCCCCTTGTATTTCATCATTGTAAAGAATTCATCTATACACTTTGCGGAATTTTTAACTATAATACATTTGTAAGCTTGTTGAATTCCATATACATGGTACCTTTCATCCATCATGGTATTCTACTATTCTGTGAATCTGTTCAAAGATGGTGGGCGTAAGGACTAGTTTTCTCAAGGTCCCACAATGGACATCAATGTTCACATCTGCAAATGAACTACAGGACATGACTCTCTACTTTCCTCTCTAATCTCTCTCTCCTTAAACATTTCTCTCTCCTTGGTGACTCTAGCCTCCCTTTATGTTACCTCTTCTTGTCCTTTATAGTCTTCTTTCTTGGGCTACTTCTTCGTGAATTGTGTTGTCTAACATCTGCTATATTTTCTGACTTCTATGACACGTCAACTATGACATCTGATTCTTGCTACGTTCAGTTGGTGCCACCTGACCTCGGATTGTGCCATCTAATTCTTGTTACGCGTCGTGTAGCATCTCCTGATCCCTGCTAGTGCCATTAATTGTGATTTGTACTGGTTCAGTCCTTAAGATCGGTCGGATGGATTAAACTAATCGTCTGATCCACAACCTCACAAGTGTTGAGTGAAGATGAGAACACTTAAAAATGTCGAGTCGAAGTTGATCATCTAGGCTGGTTATTTGGTATCTGATACTTAATATTTCATGTGTATTAAGTAATATTGATTAGGGATATACTAACCATGATAGTTATTTTTCTGTAATTATGGCTTTTGGTTTCTTAGTGATACTCCAACGTGTCCTCACAACTTCGATCCTTTAGATCCTTTATGAGATTAAGCCGCAGACAACAGACAAGATTAATCACAAATATCTAATTACTAGTTATTTGATCGTTAATTACAAGCATACAAGTAGTGTGTAATCGGTATACAATTATATTATTGAAATTTAAATTAATTACTAAACTTGTAACTTCGAGAAGGACATTTTAAATTTTGTGACATTCCATTTCCTTGAAAGAAGTATCATATTCGTGATGAACAACTGCCCCGAGTCCTAACTTGGTGAAATGAAAAGTGCCACTAATTCTCGATATCTGCAAATCTTCAGGGTTGCTCCAAAATCTTCCTTTTGCTTAATTCCATATAAAGATAAAAGAATTTACCCTTTTTCTATTTAATCAACAAGTTTGAACTGAAACATGTTAAAAGCGAAAAGAAAAACTTTATGTATATCACTTGAAATTTGTGCTCAATTGAGGAATAAGGTATAGGTACCTTAATCTATCTATACAATTATGCTGCGATTCGATAGAGATTTAGAGGAATAAGGTGCCATCTAACTTTATTACAATGTTTAAATAATTTTTCTATATATATTTATAAAAATTAAAATAAATTAAAATTAACTTTTGGAGAAGATAATATATATATATATATATATATATATATAATTTTACAAATTAATTTATATATAAACATTTTAATTTATAAAAAGAATTATTTTTAATTTTTTTCAAAGTACCTGTATAGAAATTTACCAGAGCCCTAATAGATAATTAAATCTCTTGGACAAGTTAATTAATATTTGAATCTCGAGTGAAAAAAATAAATTCAAAGAGATAAAATTTTCTTCAACAATCAATCTCTAACACTTAAAAATATAAGAGACTTTTCTTTCTTTAGACTGAGGTTCCATTTTCTTTTTCTAAAATTTTATTATCTAACAAAAAACTTCTACCTTAAGAAATTAATTTTTAATTATTGATTAAAAAATATTCTCAGTTAAAAAAAGAATCTAACTTTATATCGTTGAGTTACGCAACTGTAAAATGTAAAATTTGATGGCCGGTTTGATTGAGGTAAACACAGTTGACTCATAATATTAAAGTATCATATTTTTTTTAAAAATATAAGAAAATATAATAACGATATCAATATTAAAATCTAATTCTTGACCTACTACCTAAATATTTTACCACTATACCGTCTCTAATAGTTCAAACTATCATTATTATATATAAAAAAATATAATCATTTATTTTATTTTTCTTATCTTTATGTCTTCTTTATTAGTGTATTCTTTCATTTCTTTTTGTCTCTCCGCTTAAAACAATAATATACAGATTAAGAATTTAATTAATATTCTTAGTTATATTAAAATTAATGTAACATTTACTATTGTTTTTCTGATTTATAATAATAATATAATGTATTAAAAAATTAAGTAGAGATAATAATATAATTAAAAATAATAAGTAATATTGTCTTAAACTTCTAATAGACGCATAATTTTGTTAAACTTCTAATAGACACATAACTTTTATTTTTAATTTTGTTAAACATTTCTCTTAAAACACTAGTTAAATAATTAAAAAGCTATTTCTTCATGTACAAAAAAAATATAAAAAAGCTTCTTAATATATTTTTATCTCTTTTATTTATTACTCTAACATTTTTGTTATCATACGTTGCTTCCTCTTTTTTTTCTGGTTAGTGTTACTCTTCCTCTTTCTTAATTAGTGTTAAGATAAGGAGTATAATTGAAAAAAATAGTAATTAATATTATCTTAAATTTTTAGAATTACGAATGTAAAGAAACATAAATTTTCTCACTAAATAACACAAAAAATTTTATAACACGTGTTTTATTATTATTAAAATTTGTTGTAAATCATGAAAAATTGCTGGTCCTACTATTATAAAATAGGATTATACGTATAAAGTATTATTAATAATAAATAGTGTGTTACTAATAATATTTTTAGAAAAATAAAAAATATTAATAAAAAGTTTTTAATGTAATTTTAATAATATTTTTTACAATGAAATTCATATGAAAGGAAATATATATCATGTTTATAAGTATTTTTTTTTAATAACGATAACACTTTTAATTATTTTTATAATTTTTTTTTATCTTTCAACATATATGTTCATATTTATTTTAAAATTAAATATAAATATTTTTAAAAATAAATTACACATCAATAGTTAAAATAATTTTATATCGTAATATAAATTATTTATTATAAATTTAAAATATAATTTATATGTTTAAAAATATTTATTTATTATAATTTTTAATTATAAAAATAAATATTTATTCTATGTATTACACAAGTTAAAATACTAGTTCTCTTACAATATCTTCTTACTAATACTCTTAATAGTGGTGAAGAGTTTGGATAGCTAGAAACTCATTTAGTAAAAATATTTTTTTAATCAAAACTTATTAAACCTCATTTAGTGCAACGATTAAATTAAATAATATAATATTAAAACAGGAGATGAATGAAGAATTTTGAAATAGTGGGTAACATGAATAATAGTAATAGGCTATTAGCTCAACTACTAATTAAGATAGCATCTAATATATTGCTATAAGTGAATAAAGTAAATTTATTTATTAAACACTTTATTTTAGTCAAAATAGACTAATAAAATAGTCAAATAAGTTATTAATTGATTGAAATAATCAACTAAACACAGTCAACAGTCAAAACCATTTAAAATATACATCTATTATGTTGTTTTAGTATATAATTTTTAATTCTATCATTTACCATTTTAAAAAAGATAACATTGATTATTACTATCTCAAAAGCCTTTTTCTTTCTTCAAATAATGTTTTATACTTGTCAAGATTGAGATAAAAGCAATGGAAAGAAAATAGTAAAGTAATTAAATAAAATACATTAATAAATAAAACAGTGAAAATAAATAAATGACATTAAGAAACTATATAAAATGTTAATGAAAGAATATTAACTATATTTTAAAATTATATGTAAGAGTTTTAGTAAATAAATAAAATGAAATTAAAAGAGTACTCTTTCCCTTTTAAATTATCTATCAATTTATGAATTTATTTTATTGTTCAAAATTGTGAGATAAACACTAAAAAAATATAATTAATATTCCAGTTTTCATGAATAAGGTTAGCAAAATTTATGTTATATTTCTCATCTCTTATACTAATTAATAAAAAAATAGGTTAAGCACAATATAAAATAATTTTACATAATCATCTAACAAAAAATTATCCTATATAATAAATTTATTAATTTTTAAAATAATTATCTTAAAGTCATATATTAAACTCTTAATTAATTTCTCTCAAAAAAACATTAATTAAATAATAAATGTGAATTAAAAATATTTAAATTTTCGTTAATTCTCGTGTATCAATTAATTTTTTTTATAATTTCAACGTTACCATTTTATTCATGCTTGTTTCTAGAGAAATTAATTAATATAAGAGATGAGAAAATCCACAATCCAGCCCACGGTTTCGATTTTGTAAATAAAAGAAAATCCAAACTCAAACATCGTCAAAATCAAATGAGTTTTTCAGTCAAAAAATAATTGGAATAAAATTCAATTGTCCAATAAGATTAATTATGTCATAATTATGCATAATTTTAAATCTGGTATTTAAGTAAAAAAATATGCTATTTTCTAACAAGAACGAATAATTTAAAAAACATATAATTACTTGAAACAATAGTAAGAGAAAATAATAAAGGATATTAAACGACATTAATTTCTGAAGGAGTGGTTCAAAGTTGAAAACTGTCACATTTACTGCATGTTGTTGGAGATTGTTAATGCCACTGCTCCCTCTTGTAAGGAATCTCTCTCTCTCATGCCCCACCTTCTTCAAACATGCATATCATCTCTCTTTCTCTCTCAGACAACCATGTGTAATACTATCACTCTTTTCACTTCATTTTTCATTCATTGCCCAAAATATTCTCCTACTTAGAATCTCAACTACGTATAACAACCAACACAAGATTATTTCTTTTATATCTTTTACTATAAATATTTCTTTTCAAATCAGTTAAGAATTTTATAAATAGTAAAGTTTTAATATAATTACATATTAAGAATAATTTTTAAATAAAATAAAATTTTCGTTCACTGATTAGAATATAAAATATTTTTTACAACTATATATTTCCTAAAAAAAATTAAAAACTAACACAAGATTAAAAATAATAAACAACAAATGACCATGTTTACACAACCAAAAACTCAGCTTTACTACCGCCATTCACTACACAACAAACAAACACCTTGGTTTGTTCACTCTCTCTTCACTCTCTCTCTTCTCTTCTCTCTCTTACACATAAAACGCACTCCACCACCCACTCATCATTAATCTAGTTTTCTGAACTAATCTATTTCATTCAAGCAACAACAACAACAACCCTTCCTCGTCACAGCACCATTCTCTAAACTCCTTTGTTGCTTGTGTTTCGTGTTTGTTCTTCTTTTGTCTGCATTTGTCCCTCTTGATTTGAGGCACAGCACACCCTTTTCATAAATATTATTTTTATAAAATACTACCAACAAAAAGAAGGTGGTGGGAGAAGAGAAAAAAGTAGCAGGGCTTACACTGTACCATTACCAAAGCTACTTTTTGTCTCTTAAATTGTTTTTCCTTTTCCTTTTTGTTTTTTCATTGATTTGTCTTGATTCAAGAAGGAGGGCTCTTCTTCATCTAGCTGAAGAAGTAATGGTTGTTGTGTAGTAGTTCTCAGAAAGAAATTCAACCCCATCATGGATCTTGAATCTGTGATCCACAAGAACAGAATTAAGGTAACGCGTGTATGTGTATATCTATGTGTATTGTATGTGTATGTGTGTCAGTCATGTAACACTTTGAGATATGTATGCTAATGATTGCAGGAAGAATCATGGAAGACAGTGTTGACTTTGGCATATCAAAGCTTGGGGGTTGTGTATGGAGATTTGAGCACTTCCCCACTTTACGTTTACAAAAGTGCTTTTGCTGAGGATATTCAGCATTCGGAGAGCAATGAAGAAATCTACGGGGTGTTATCTTTTGTGTTCTGGACGCTGACACTGATTCCACTGCTCAAGTATGTGTTCATTGTGTTGAGAGCTGATGACAATGGTGAGGGAGGGACCTTCGCTCTCTACTCCTTGCTGTGCCGTCACGCACGTGTGAGCTTGTTGCCTAACACTCAGCTTGCGGATGAGGACTTAACTGAGTACACCATAGACAATGGAACTGTTCCCATCAATAAGAAAAATGTTGGGTTTGGATTGAAGTCCTTGTTGGAGAAGCACAGGGTGCTGCAAAGGGTGCTCCTTGTTCTCTCCTTGATAGGGACTTGCATGGTTATTGGAGATGGTGTGCTCACACCAGCAATTTCTGGTATTTGGGATTGTGAATTCTTATGTGATTATAATACTTTGATTTTGGTTGCTACCAAGGTTTTAAATTAAAGTCATGGTCGCTGTTTCGATGCAATTCTTGACATTGTAAAAAATTGCAGACATATGCGACTGATGCAATTTCAGAGCCCAAAAATTTTGATATTGTGGCCAAAATTGTGCTCACGGACTGTTTTTTAAAACCTTTGTTGCAAGCACCAGCGGTGAACATGTATGGGGTCTTGGTAACTAACTCACTTTTGTGTGGTTTTTGGTCATTGTGCAGTTTTTTCCGCTGTGTCAGGTTTGGAGCTTTCCACGTCTAGAGAACAACACAGATGTACGTTTTTTCTCAACACAGATAACTAGTTTTGTTCTCAAATTCTCCTGGCTTTTCATTTCTCTTTTTTTTTCTTCTCCATAAACTTTCAAGAGAGTTGTTATGTATAATACTCACAAAAATCTAAGAATTTTGGTACATTTATTTTTTGGGCCAATAGTTGAATGAGCAAGGAAAGAGAGAGGGAGAGAATTTCTCAATAACAGTACCAAAATCCATAAATATTTTTTAGGGTACATGAAATTTCTTAACTTTTAATGCAGGACTAATAGTCTAGTTTGTGTTCTAAGGGACTAAGGGAGGTTAAGCTTTAACTACCATAAGGGTTGTTATTTACAGCTAAGCAACAGGTCTTTTGGATAATTGGATTCAACTGGAGAAAGTTGTCCTTTTTTCTTATTCTTATTTTTCTTTAATATAAAACAAGATTCGGTATTCAGTCATCAAATTTTTTTTATTGCAGATACTAAATATCTAGCTTACAATTGCAGATAACACTAAAGTAATAAAATGTTTTGAATCTGTTCCACAGAATTCAACTTTGATTAGTAGATTTCAAATCGGTTGGTATCTTGATTCTTGAGCAATTCGATCTCGGGAATATGTTCCCACAATAATTTAGAAATTTAGAATAATTCTCGTTTTGTGTACAATTTTGTTGTAATATGTGATACTGCAGTAGTCTTAGCTGGCAGTGCATTCCCTTAGGATGATAGGATTTTTGCCCCCTCAATGGCATATATGCTGTAAGGATATTAATTAATAGTGAAAGTATTCTAGTTGGGCATCACAATAGATTTGTTTAATGTGTGAATAAGGTCTTATTTGAACCATCACAGTACTTCCAGTTAGTGGACAAAAAGGGAGAACCAAAAGACAAGTGCATGCACAATTGTAGGTCCTCATAAATACAAATTAGGGGAAATTTCTTTGCTTTGATCAAATTCAAGTCACTGTCGTGGTAAAACTTGTATTTGAATACGTAATTGATTAAAATAAAAAAAGTGCACATGAAAAGCGTGCTTAAGATACGCAAAGCCAAACCCCACTAGGCAGAGATTTTAAGTATAAAAAAATAGTTCCCTTTCAAAGTTAAACTTTCATTGGGTTATTATATAAAGCATTATGGTTTGGATGAGACTTCAATAAATCCCTGTGGATCAATCAACAGCAGTCATCTGATTGTATCTGATTGGATACAAAATTAGGTATGGCCACTATTAGACTGGTCATGGACAGTGTCTGCAATTCCACTATTTGTCATAAATAATGATTATCCCTGGTTCCCCAATTAAATCTAGACCTAATTCTGTCAACTTCAAAGAATTGAAGCTGTTGAAATACTAGAATGAAGTCACCCCAATCATACTTTTTATATTGACCTAACTTTTGTACTGGATAATTTGACATCTGTATATTATTCATGTGTTCAATAGAAAATCATTTGAATCACTATTAGTCTCTTACTAACAACTTTAATAGCAAATATTTTTTGTGCACCTCAATTACTGGATTTAGAATGTCCTCCGTAATTGAAGTTAATTGTTTATTGGTTTCTCTTACTAGTAGTCATTTTTCTAGAGGGTAATAATAACACTTGGCTCCGCTAATATGTTCTGATATGTCCACTTGATGTTTATTTACCAGGAAAATTACCTCTTGCAAGTTAATTAATATGCTTTTGATATGATTATCAGTCTCTTCTCTAACCAATCAAACACCAATTGTACTTTGATGGCTAGTGTTCCTTTTTTTTTTTTCTTTTCTTTTTTTTATAGTGATGACACTGCAGTTTAAATTTAAAATCTCATTCAAACTATTCAAATCTCTACTACAAAGTCGACACTAGTGTTCCTCTGTACTATATAGTATATGTTCTTCAACAAACATCAAAACTAGAAAATTTCCATGGGTTGTATTTTGCCTTTTACTCCCACTATTACCTTGGAGCTAATAATTGGTTAATGGTTATGTAGATGTGGAGGTTCCAGTGGCTTGTATAATACTGGTGTTTTTGTTTGCCCTTCAACATTATGGCACTCACCGTGTGGGATGTCTCTTTGCACCTGTTGTCATGACCTGGCTGCTGTGCATCAGTGCTATTGGTGTTTATAACATCTTTCATTGGAATCCACATGTTTATCAAGCTCTCTCCCCATATTACATGTTCAAATTTCTGAAGAAGACCCAAAAGGGTGGATGGATGTCCTTGGGTGGGATTTTACTTTGTATAACAGGTATGGATCAAGTGTAGCGAACTGTGTACTAAACTGTTGTGTGCTTGGCATATGCTTTATTTATCTTTTTCTGATATTATTATCTTTGTGTTCCAGGTTCAGAAGCCATGTATGCTGATTTAGGACACTTTTCACAATTGTCAATTAAGGTACATAGCACCATTATGTCAATGATCTTTACTTGAACAGTTTTACTCTAAATTTGATTTTTATGAAAACTATGAGTATATGATCACAATTTACTTCTTGAAGTTTATTGTACCTTCTCCAAAATGAAACTATGCTTTCTATTTGCAGAAATGTAAACTAGCCAAGGTTGTAAGCAATGTGTCATTGTTGATTTGATGTTAATGATATCTAATGTTTCAAACACAAAATAATTATACATTTACTCAGAAAAAAATGGTTTATTGAGTCAGATAGAACTAACTTGGTTCAGGTCAAAAGTTAAATGCCACATGAACCAAGATGGAAAAAATAAAGAGATTTTTTTATCTGTCGAAAGAAGCTGCTGGCAGATGAAAATGGTTATTTATCTTTCTCATGTTTGTTGGTAATAGTAACACCATCCAATACTCAACAAACCTTATGGTAACCTTTCTACTAGTTTTCAAAAATATTTATTTCATATAGAAGGAAATTCCCCTGCATTATACACAACTAATTAAATTGCATTTCTTTTTTTAATAATTGTTAAGTGAATATTAATACATATAGATTCATCAGTTATGGATATCATGGTTTGGTGGATGGTTACTTGATTAGAAGCCAAGGGGTGATATGATAATCAATAGTTTTAACTAAAAGTCATTTACCTGCAGATTGCATTCAGCTTTTTGGTATACCCTTCTTTAATCCTAGCATATATGGGACAAGCTGCATATCTTTCCAGACACCATTCCCTTGAAAGTGACTACCGAATTGGGTTCTATGTATCTGTACCTGGTAAGTTCTTTCTGATCTTCTCTATAAGCACATATTCTCTATAAGTTCTTTGTGATCTTCTTCTCTATGAGAACATATTCAAAGAAAGATTAGTGTTTACTTGGCTTACATTCCTTTTTCCTCCTTTTCAGTAAAACTTAGATGGCCTGTTCTTGCAATAGCCATACTTCAAGCTGTGGTTGGAAGTCAAGCAGTCATCACAGGGACCTTCTCAATAATCAAACAATGTACTGCTTTGGGATGTTTCCCCAAAGTCAAAATAATTCACACATCATCCAAGATGCATGGCCAGATTTACATTCCTGAGATCAACTGGAGTTTGATGCTACTCTGCTTGGCTATTACAATTGGATTTAGAGATACTAAACGCATGGGAAATGCAGCAGGTACTATATCTCCAAGAAATAATTTCATGATACCCATGTATATGATAACTTAATGGCTAAAATACATGTTGGTCCCTCATTTAATATTTTTATTTTAATTTGGTCCCTTAAAAATTTAAATGTTTCTATTAAACTAAATTAGTTTTTTTTTTTTTTTAGTTTTCTACACTAATTTGGTTAGCTTAATGATATGTAACAAATTGTGAGAGGTGAACGTCTCTGATGTCAATCAAAATTAATAGGTTTTGAGCAAAAAATTGATAAAAGATTAATTTTTGTCTAGCAGAAATACTTCAAGAGATTAAAGTAAAATTTTTTAAAATTAAGACAACCAGCTAAAATAAAAAAATAAAATGAGAATCTAAAAGTGTATTTTAGCCATAATTATATTTGATCATGATTGAAGTATTTTTAAATAATGATTAAATTTGAAATATTTTTAAATGAAATTTTGTTTTCTTTGCTTTAACAGGCTTGGCTGTCATAACTGTGATGCTTGTGACAACTTGCTTAATGTCTCTAGTTATAGTCTTGTGCTGGCACAAGAACATTTTGCTAGCAGTTTGCTTCATATTGTTCTTTGGCTCCATTGAAGCACTCTATTTCTCAGCATCCCTCATCAAGTTCCTTGAGGGGGCTTGGGTCCCCATTGCCCTCTCCCTCATCTTTCTCATTGTCATGTATGTGTGGCACTATGGCACAATAAAGAAGTATGAGTTTGATGTTCAAAACAAGGTTCCAATCAACTGGCTCCTCAGTTTAGGCCCCACTCTAGGCATTGTGAGGGTCAAGGGAATTGGCCTCATACACACTGAGCTTGTGTCTGGGATCCCAGCTATTTTCTCTCACTTTGTGACCAATCTCCCTGCCTTCCATCAAGTTGTTATCTTCCTTTGCATCAAATCAGTCCAAGTGCCACATGTGAGACCTGAAGAAAGGTTCTTGGTGGGTAGAGTTGGCCCAAAGGAGTTTAGGCTTTACAGGTGCATAGCAAGGTATGGCTACCATGACATTCACAAGGATGACATTGAGTTTGAGAGGGATCTTGTTTGCAGCATAGCTGAATTCATCAGATCAGACACCTCGGAATATGGCCTAGGACTTGGCAGTTTTGAAGAAGATACAAAGATGACAGTTGTTGGGACTTCAGCATCAAATACAGAGGGTGCAATAAGGTTGTCTGAAGATGATTCTCAAATGGAAGGCCCTTCAGAGTTGATGGTGGTTAATTCTCCTAAGAAAGTGAGGAAGAGAGTGAGGTTTCTTGTGCCAGACAGTCCACAGATTGATTTGGATACAAGGGAGGAGTTGCTTGAGCTAATGGAAGCAAAAGAGGCTGGAATGGCATTCATACTTAGTCACTCATATGTTAGAGCAAAAAGTGGATCAAGCTGGCTAAAACAAGTTGTTATCAATTATGGGTATGACTTCTTAAGGAGAAACTCTAGAGGACCAACATATGCTTTAAGTAGTATACCTCATGCATCTACCTTAGAGGTGGGAATGATCTACCATGTATGAGTGAGTTTTGGCTAGTAGCTATCTAGTTTAGTTTTGTAACTAGTGATATTCTATGGTAGGTCAACCTTACACGTGATGGATAAATGGTGGCATTTTGTATAGTGACACCCTCCAAGCTTCTTGACAAGTGCTGCCTGACCTGTCGCATTCACCTTTTCTTTTGTATTTTTCTTGGTACATAAATAAGCTGTCTGTAGGGACTAGTTCCCCCATTGTCTACTAAGCTCTTTCTTGTCCTCTTGTTCTACCATGAATCTCAAATGTAGATCATGTTCAAGATCTCAACAGATACTGTAACGAGTCTTTTAAATGAAAAGAAGAAAACTCTCAATGGTTTAATGTATTTGGTAGCTTTAAATATGATAAATTTTTGGAGTTTCTACAAGGTTTATTTTAGTCTATATAAATTTTAAAAGCTTTAAAAAAATCTTGATCTTTATTATTATTTACACATTATGTGACGTGTATTTATTAATGACATGATATTAAATACACATCACATATATATTACTAAATGGTATAAGTATTTAAAAAAAAAAATTAAATTCATGAGATCAAACTATAAAAAAAAAAAAGTTGAAGGACTAGTATCAAAGTAGCATCCTTGTTTGTCTGCATCTGATTGATGGTATATTGAGGTTAAAAATTAATATTGAGAAATCAAAGTATGAGACCATCCCTGATTGAGAAATCAAAGTAAAATACTGTTTAAAGGAACTATAAAGAATCACTTGATATATGAAGTGTGAACACTTTTAAGAGTCATATTCACGTCTTAATATTTCAAATTCTAAGGCGACAAATTTTACAATATCGCACTGTTTATGTCCCAAATCCCTGTTATTAGTTGACAAGCAATGCATGCACGTACGTATTTCAGTACAGTTGATGTGTAGAACATGTAAATATTGCTGATTGCTCAAACCTATATATAGTTAATTATTTTTCTCTTTTGAGTACATGAAGCTAATGGTAAGTTTAGTTTAAGAAAATGAAAAGAAAAAAAGAAAGAGAAAAGAAAGAAAAAGAATAGAAAATGTGATGATATTTTTAGTTATTCAATAAAAAAGAAAATGAAAAATAATTAAATATTTTCTTTCCTCGGTTTAGTAAGTAAAAGAATGAGTTTTAGTACGTGTAAAATATTATTAGTCTAACGTAGTGTTTACCACTTTTTTTTCTTCTTAAAAGAAAAAATTAACTCATTTAGAGAAAATCTTTTAAAAAATTGAGAAACTTAATTTTTATAAAAGAAAAAAGAAGAAAAATAACAGGTAAATTTTACAAATAAATTACATACCATGGTTTCTTTCTCCCTCTCATCATAAGTTAATGAATAAGAGACAATGAAAACAAATTTAGTTTAAAGGAAATTTTGAAGTCAAAACTATCAAACAATTGTGATTTTATTTTTTAAACTCTTATAGGTAATTCAACTACTATATTGGGTGTTTATTTGTTGTTCTGAGTAATGTTATGTTGACAAAAAAAAAAAATCGATGAATATTAGTTATCGAAAAAATTAATAAATATTTTGTACGAAAAAAATGGGTAGCCCATTGGTTAAGTACCAAACGTGATCGTACCGCTGTAGGCTGACGAAATCTGTTTCCAGAATTTTAATTTTGTTTGATTTTTTTTAAGTTAAAAAAGATCTTTGAAATATCATATAGAATAATTATTTTGAATGAGCATTTCTAGAAAATATTTTTTAATGAAAGTATTTTTTACAAATTTTTAATTTAAAAATATTTTAGATTTTTTAATTTATTATTTCTTTTAATATATATTTTTATTTTTTTTTAAATGAAAATTTAATATTAATTAATAATTAAAAATCTTGTTTGATAATATAAATTATTTATTATACATCTAAAATATAGTTTATTTGTTTAAAATATTTATTTATTATTAATTTTACTTATAATATAATTTATCATTATATAATATAAATATTTATTTTTATATTGTATATACTAAAATATTAGTTTTGTATATTACACGTACTAAAATAATAACTATCTATTATACCTATATTTTTTTGGTGTCCACCACTTTTTTTGAAAGAAAAGAATGTTTAGAGAAAAATTGGGTTAAGAGACTATAGGATTAGGTTTGTGAATAAAAACTACTCAATCTTCTTGACTTTATGGAAAATTAAAAGGAGCACCTTAGACAATGAGAAAAGGGACGAGAATTTGTCAATATAATGAAAATAAAAAACAAATGATAAGATGAATGATTCAGAATTTTCATAACTGGTCACTTTTTATTTTTATTTATTAATTCAATATTTTAATTTTTAATTTTTAAAATTAAGTTACCAATCAAAGAGAAAGAAAACAATATTTTGGATTGTATTTTTTTAGATTAAATCAAATTTATGGAAAGGAACTTTTACTTTTCTTCATTTTCTATTTGTTTCTTTCTTATTTTAGATTTTCTATTTTTATTTTTAATTACCCGAGCTAAATTTCTTCACTTATTGTATGAACGAACGAATAAAAGTGTTTAATTGGACCTTACTTAGATGTCAGCGGTGGGTAATACATTGTTGGTCAACAATTAGATTTACTGTTGTATTTTTATTTGTAAATTATTATTAAAATAAAATTGATCTAATAAAGTAATTTTTTAAAATTAAAAGTCTTAAATCTATATTTGACATGTTTATTATTATTAAAATAACATTTATGTAAATTAAATTAAATTAATTTTATAAAATATTTTTTATTTATAAATATACTTTTTATTGAAAGAGATAATTAATTTTAAATAAAATTAAAACTTTTAAATAGAGCTATCATACCATTTTTAGCTTAAAAGAATCTCTTAAGAAAAAAAAACTCACAAACAAATTTTCTTTTTATAACTTCTTACATTAATATTGACTTAAAAATAACTTTTAAGTTTAAAAAAAAACAATTAGGTTAAACATACCTTAGACTAGGGATGAATTCAAAATTAAACCTAAAATTTTAAAACTAATTAATCCTTATTATATATTTGGTTACTCAAATAGCCTATTAAACTCTACTAATTTTAATATCTCTAATAAAGTTTAGGTTTTAAAATTTAAATTACAACTTTAATTTTATATCTTATGATTGTGCAAATAAAAAAATAGGAAAAAAACTACTACAGAATTCTCTAATTAAGAATTATAATTATAATATTAATGTATCTCTTAACTTAAAAAAACCCTAAATTTATGCAACTCTAATTTTTTACCCATAATTTTCATATCTACTACACATTTATTATTATTTTTCATGTTTGTTTCTGTCGCATCACACTGTTTGGACGGCGACAAATAACCGAATAAAAAAATAAATTAAATTAATACTTCTTAAATTTTAATATAATTACACAGTGATATATATTTTTTAACTTTGGATAAATATCTTTCAGTTTATATAACAATATATCTTTCTCTCACCAACGTCATAAAATTTATTTTCAATCAACTATAACAATTAAGAATGTCACTATATATATATATATAACATAACGAGCAGGATCAAGTTACTATAACATTAACCATTAAGAATATTAATGTACATGTATATATATAATATATACGAAGAAGGATAAAGTTACTCTAATATTTTTATATTATATTTTATTTTTATTTAATTTAATAATTCTAATAAATAACACATATTATCTATTAAGTGATAAAAAAATAAAAAATAAAAATAAAAAATAACTTTTTTATAATTATTATAGGAGAGTAATTTGATAAATTGATAAGATAAAATTAATTAATTAATTAAATTGGTATATTATTCCATAAACTATTCAATTCAACCAATATATATTTACATAAATATGTATTTTAGTGTATCAAATTCACATGAGATAATCAAGCAATGATTGACATAGAGTTGGTGAATGGGTCGGCCTGGTTTGACCTGTTGGGCTAATGAAGGAAAGTGGACTAGAACAGTTCGACTTGATTTTTATATGGACTAACATTTTGTGACTTGGTCCGATGTAGTGGCCCATTGGGTCAATCTAGTTTGGGTCAATTTTTTTTACTTAAAAAAATCTAAATTTCTATTTTTTTTTTAAATTGAGTCAAAACGGACTTGATTCATTTCAGGTTAACTTTTTTTGGAACCCAACCTACTTAGCTAGACTAATTTGGCCTAGTTCTATCTTGAGTTAAAATTTAACTTGGCGAGTTGAACCTATTTTTCCAACTATAATTGATCATACAATCATTTCAAAGATGAAGAAAGATATCCAAACTCTTGTAGAAAATCTTCTACTAGAGCTAAACATGGTTCTCATTACCAACCCACACAATCTTTTTACAAAATACTTTTTCTTTCATAAATTATCTCATTTTCTCCTACTACTCATTTTCTTTTCTAAAATAGTACCGTTTTCATGAAAAATTTTCACCATTGATCAATATATTAGAGAAGCAATGTTCGGACAGGACCCAGCCAAAAAAATCTTCGAAGGAAACTCGGCCAAAAAATCTTTGGATGAAATTTGACCAACAAAATCCTTAGATAGACTTCGGTCAACAACCTTCAATTGGCCCTTTGTTGAAAAATCTTTGGTCGGCCTTTAACTGAAAAATCTTCAACCACAACTTGACCCAACTTTGGCCAAAATAATTTCAGACAAAATTTGGCCAAAAAATCTTTGGATGGGCCTCGACTGAAAAGTTTTTAGACTAGCCTCAACCAAAAAGTCTTTGGACGACCTTAGTTGAAAAATCTTTAGTTCGGAGACAAGCAAAAATATTTAAACGGATCTCGGCCAAAAAAACATTCAGTTGGGCTTCTGCAAAAAATCTTCGAACATAACTCGACCCAAAAAATCTTTGAACGAGTTTCGGTTGAAAAATCTTTGGATGCACCTCGGCCAAAAAACTTGCAATCTGGCATCGACTAAAAAATCTTTGGTTAGGATTCGACAAAAAAATCTTCAACCAAGACTCGTCCAGAAAATCTTTAGTTGAGCTTTGAAAATGTTGTCAAAACATTATCAAAACCATTAGATTTTCCATAATTTTACAATGTAGGGACTAACCTAGGTCAAATCTCTCAAGGACACAACCATGCAATGTCTAATCTTGTTGAACATGAACAAAGATTAATTGTAAAAGGAGGTTTGTATGTAAAACAAAATTATGTAGAAAACTAAAATTATGCAGAACAAAATAGAGTTGCAAGTTGTAAAATACAGAATGAAATTGAATTATGTTACATCAGTCCAAGAATCCAATCATGTAGTTCGTTATCACAGTTCTATAAGGAAACAAATTCATATCAACCAAAGATTCATTAGATAATCATCTAACATTCATTCATACAAAATCATGAAAATGGGTCAAGAATTGGAAAGAAAAGAGAAACATAGAAGAATATGCATAAGAAATATTCAAAAACTCAAACTGAAATACAATTATAGAACCATGAATTGATAAGATAACATAGCCTTTTATGGCAGTCATCACATGAAACACAACACCATACAAAGTAAAAATGAAAGTGAGAAGAGAGGAAATTTGTGATCCAAAAAACCTCCTAAACTAAAATGTGAAAGATCCCAAAAGTGTCTAACTAACTGTTTTCATGCTTTGAATGCCAAGGAGAGTGTTTTGGGAGCCCAAAGGCCTACCAACCAAAGTTCCAAACCTGGGGCAGAATGAGACCGCAACTTCACATGAACTTTTGATATTAAAGACGATCAAATGAGGTTAAGATTAAAAGAGAAAAGTTGTAGATATTTGACTTAGCTTTCCAAAGCCACATAGATTGTCTGATTTGGAGACCTGTAGCTTCAGACATGGGGCCTGCACAAGACAATAATATCATAATGAGAATTAAATATGAAAAATAAGCAAAGATTAGCGACTAAACCCAATTAGGTTCAATAACCCAATAACCCAAGACTCAACAAATGTGTAAATATTAATCATACAAAAATTTCAAATATGTCCAGCATAAGTTACTATTAAGTGTCTCAAAAAATCTTCGATTAAGACTCGACTAAAAAGTCTTTGACCAAACTTGGCCAAAAAATTTTCAGACAAGTCTTGACTGAAAAAATCTTTGGTTGAAATTCGATTGAAAAATCTTTGTCTAAGTTTTAGAAAAAAAAAAAATCGATCAAGCCTCTTCGATCGAAAAATCTTTAGCTAGGCTTCGATCAAAAATCTACTACTAAGACTTGGGCAAATTCAGCCATGTCTTGATGGATAAATTTTTGGTGTAAATTTGGTTGAAAAATCTTCGATTTGATAAAAAAATCTTTGATTCATCTTATTTTTTTACTTAACAATTTTTTTATATAATGTAATTTAATAAATTTTGAAAAATAGTAGATGAGTCACTAACCACCCATAAAATGAAATGAATGAATTATTTGGATTTAACAATAAATAAATGACGAATAAATAGATTGTTTTGTCATTACTGATAAATCTTCTCACAAAAAGTATTTTGTTTGATTCCAAGTTTTGCTAGTAGCACAGGGAGATTTTTTCATATCAATTTTGCTTTCTTAGCATCATTTAAGTTAGTTAGGGAAGATTTTTATATAAGCATCAAATGACACTCATTTTAATAAATATGTTTTTAGTTTTCATAAAATAACGGACTTAATTTTTATTTTTATAATTTTTTGTTTTTCATCTTTATACAATATATATTAAAAATAATAATTTCAAAATTTATAGAAATTAAAAATAATAATATAGTAATTAAAATTAAAATTCATTTATTATATAACAATTAAATTATATTTAAGCTTAAAATTTATTATTTTATAAATTTGAGAAAAAATCATTTTTATGAGATTTTTTTGTGGAATAAGATATTATTTTAAATCCTTTTTAACTTAAAAAATTAACAACAAATAAAAATAATCATCTTTCTTTTTATTGTTTAATATAACAATTTTATAAAAAAAGTATTTTCTAAAAATAAGTTAGTTGATTTAATTATGTTTAAGTTATTAATTAGAATAATACTTCTTATCTCAAATTAAAGAAACATGATATTTTTTAATAATTATGTGATAAAAAGACATCAGTGATTCAAATTAATTAATTAATTAAGCATGATAAATTTGAAGTTGGGAGATACATTAGACTCGTTAACTGCTCTACATTGTTAGTGTAAGAATAATTATATTATTGATTAATAAAAAATATTATTAGTGTAAAAATAATTATATTATTGATTAATAAAAAAACATAGTTGGTATTACTTATAACATAGATATTGTAAAAATTAAGATATTTATCATTCATATGTATGATGTGATATAGTATAAAACTCATTTACATAATTATTACATAGACTATATAAGAAAAATAAATATGATTTTCATGAATGAAATTATAATGAGATTTCTATGACAGTGGTTAGAATGCGTGTTCATATTTTGACGAGATATTCAAGATGAAAGTTAATTTTAGATTCAAATTCCTTGAATGCACGTTGTTTTCATGAAGTGGTGAAGGATGTGTGAACATACATTAACGGCTATTCATTTAAGGTGAAATTTAATATTAATAATTAATACAAATGTAGATACAATTTAGACAATTATGAGTGTAAATAAGTATATTGTTGCAAATAAATGATTAAATATAATTAAGTATTCAATTTAATTACTATTTATAATATAAAATTAACTAATACAATTGAATCATATAACAATGTCATATGGTTATGTGTATTAAGTTTTAAAGTATTTAAATAGATTAAATTATTTTACTTGTTCTTTAAATTATGTATGAGTTGAATATCTTAACACATACATAAAACTATGATCACGTATCACCTCTCCATAGCTTCTCTGTTAGTTGTACTTACGGTCCTATCTAAGTTAACCTTGATGAAGGATGGTGGTGTCGATGAGTGATCTAATAGTTATGTCAATGGGATGGGACACAGTATCCTTCATTAAGGATTTTTCAAAAGATTTACACGTAGTTACATGATGTACTCTAGTTTGTACTCTTTCTGTAATAGCCACATCATTCTCTCTACCGTTGAACACTAAATTATTGTTATTTTGTCATATACAATCCAGTGTAACAGAAAATAACAAGTCTCATTGCCATATACAATCCAATGTAACAGAAAATAACAAGTCTCATTGCCATGTACAATCCAGTGTAACAAAAAATAACAAGTCTCATTATACTGGAAGATGTTTTCTCATCCTAAGATTTACATGAACCTACTCTATGACATTATCTGAAAAGAAACTAGAAGGGTATCTTCCACACTAAACACTTTTATATGATATTGCATAAGGTGGAGGATAAATGCAGTTCTCACTACAAATACTAGACAAGTTGCTAATTATGCAATATGCCTCTTGAGCCATTACTTGTTCATAACGAGGATATCCCAAATTACTTTTTCAAACATGAAACCACACTCGCTCTAGCACCTTGAGTTTCCATATCATCTCAAAGGTGAGCTCATTAGAAGTAGGGAAAACATTTAAAACAAATTATAAGCTGCATTGGAGGAGAATTCTCCATCTTGGGACTCCGCCTAAACAACCACGTCATTCTCCTTCTCTGAACAAAGGGGACCAAGGCACAAATTCATTCAATAATCTAAAGAGGAAGGCGACTTTGCAATTTGTAGATGTCCCATTAGTTCGCCTCATTGGTGAAACAAGTTACTAGCATTGTGTTTTCAACTTTTACCTTCCCGTTCAAATTATCTTTCACATTGGGGCATATTACTTTCAGGCCATTCCACATATTAGAATCAGAACGATTAAAATTTATCTGAGAGAAGATATTGAAGTCATAATTATTCTTCGAACGAATTGTCTACAACCAAAGGTCTTAACAATTATTGACTAACCTCCAACTTAGCTTCACTATAGATGCTTGATTAATAATGCTCATTTTCGTAAAACCCAATCCATCATGACTTTTAGGTGAATATATGAAACTCTATGATATCATATAAATCTTTCTAAATTTATCAGTACCCCTCCATATAAAATTTTTGCATTTTCTGCAAAAATATTGCATATAAACTTGGATACCATTGTTTATTACATCACATGTATTAGTAATATCTAAAATATTGATTTGGTGAAAGTGATTCCCAATAAATTTTGGTTTTAATTCATACAAAATAATTTTATTTATTTTAATTTATAAAAATTTAAAATTTTTTAAAAAATAATCTTAATTCGATTATTCTTATTATTATTTATTAATGATGTGAAACTTGATTCCATAACATATTTAAATACTTATTACATCAATCACTAAATTTAAGAAAATTAAATTTATGAGATCAAACAAATAAAAGAAAAATTTGAAGGAGTAATATCAAAATTTGCTAAAAACATATTTAAAGCAAATTCAATTAATAAAAGGGTTAATATAAGAGTGGGAAGATCTAGCCCTCTATAACTTTGTTCACAACTCAGTTATGCTGTTATAGGAATTGCATCCTTGTTTGTGTGTATTTGATTGATGACATAGTAAGGTAAAAAAAAATGGAAAAATAAAAGGAGAAAGAAAATAAGGAATTAATAGTCCTGGAACACTGTTCTACATGCATGTATGAATCCATGGCTTGCCAAAACAAATGGGACCATCCCTGTTTTAAAAATCAAAGTAAAATACTGTTCAAAGGAAATGAATCACTTGATATATGAAGTGTGAACACTCTTAAGGATTATTATATTCACACGTCTTGATCACAGAAAAAAAAAATATTAATATTTAAAATTCTGAAGGGAAAAACTTTACTACATTGCACTGTTGATGTGCCAAATCCCCTTTTATTAGTTGACAAACAATACATGCACGTACGTATACAGGTACAATTGATGTGTAGAAGATGTAAACTTGTCGATTGCTCGAACCTATAATTTTTTGTTTCTTTTTTTGGGTACATTATTTTTTATAAAGAAAAGAGGGGAAAATTAGCTTAAAAAAATAACTCAAGTAGTTTTTAAAATAAGTTGCATACTTTAATCTCTATCTCTTTCTCATTTTAAATTCATCCATGTATGATAATAAAATAGAATTTTTAGTTTAAAAAAAAAACTTTTAAGTCAAAACTATTAAATAACTAAAGATTATTGAATGAGAGTCTGTGGTTCAACTGAGTGTAGATGAGTGTAGACGAGTGATCAGGATTCACATCTGCAACTTGTTATCTATGGGATCATATCTTGCTTCACTCAACTAATTTCATGGGATATAATTTAATTTTGTTTGATATTTTTAATTTTTTTTTAATAAATATAAATAATTTTGAGATAAGTAAAAATATTTAATTTTTTATTAATAAGGATTAATTTTAGGCGTAAAATCTATAGAATATTTTTTTATAAAGTAAAGAAATAAAATGATGACAATAAGGTTAAAATCTAAAATTTTATATACATTATTCAATAAAATATATTTAAATGTACTTTTATTTTCCCAATAAAATTATTTTTTCTTAACTTATTTTTAAACAATCATTTGAAATGCAATTTTTTTTAACTCCACACATTTTGAAACTGAATTTTATAACAATTTTTTTAAAAATAATTTCTATTAAAATTCAAAACAAATCCACTCTACAAATACTGAAAAAAGAAGGTAGTAGTATCAAATTTTGATTAGATCGCATCCATAATCATCAAATTATGAATCCAAAATGAAATCGAACGGTTAAAATTTCACAAATACTGAACTTAATAAACTTGCGTTTCTTACATGTTTGGCTTTAAATCAGGATGTGGTTTAGTTTTGTAACTGTTTGCAATGAGAATTATTTTATGTAAGAAACCTAAGGGGTTTACTAGCTTTGATAGCTTTTTGGTTTTATATTTTTTTGAACTTAATATTATGCTCAACAGATGCTATTTTTACCTTTGTTTTAAGTGACAATTTTTTTAACTGAAAATATATCTTTGGTTCATTTTTTAAGCAAAAACTTTTACTGAAAATATTGTACCTAACGCGGGTAACGAATGCAAATATATTTGATAGCGCTTTAACATTTTTTTTTTCTAAAGAAAAGAAAAAGAACTCTTAGATTCCTAAAGAAATTTGGCAATCCCGTTTGGGAATCTTAAGAAAGATGATGTTCTTCGTTTCTTAGTTTTTCTTTTATCTTTTTCTTTGTTTACTAATCCATTCATCACCTCTTAATTTCTTTGAAAACTTTTACTTTGTATTTTCTGTCTGTGCGCTTACATCTTATTTATTGTTCTTTTGATAAATACACTTTCTTCCTTTTTTAATTCTGATGCTTATCGTCTCACCAGTTGGATCAATTACCATCCCCACTCTTGATCAATCATCAATAATTTTGTAATGATAAGTAAAAACTATTATTTTAAAAATTAGACTGGACTAGTAGATCCAATCGTTTTGGTGAATTGTGATTGGCTTATTAACTTAGAAAATTGTAGCATATCAGAATCAGTAAAAATAGGTAAAAAGAAATTAGTTAAATTTGTGAAAGTTTGATGCAAAAATCTAGTTTGAACTTTTCTTTTTTAATATTTTATTTTTAATTTAATCTAAAATATTTTTAAGGTAAATAAAAATACACATTTAAAGATTTTACATAAATATCAATTATTTGTCTATTATTATTAATTTTTATCTTATAAAACATAATATTAGAAAATATTTTTAATTACTACTCATTTAATCACCAAAGTTCAAAATACTTCTTTAAAGTATTTAATATCTAACTCGAAATAAAAATAAAAACTACTTGTTAAACTAAAACAATTTTATACAAATTAAATTAGGAACGTGATGGTAAGTAATTAAAATTATGGGTAGCTATATGTAAGTAGTTTGAGGTTATTATTATCTAAATATTTCGTTATATTTTGGTTACAAAACTGATGGGTAAGCAGCCATGGAGCCTCTGCATTGTGCAGTCATTACAGCACAAATTTCATTCAAAGTGATGATACAATAAAAGGTTTCGCTGCCATGATTGGTAATAGTCACAAGTAACGTAACTTAGACGATACTTGACTAATAAAAGAAGGCAAGTTTTTATTTTGACCAACAAAAACAAAAAAAAAATTAAAAGAATGAAAATCAGATTCTAAGAACTTGTAAAAGAAAATTCCTAAAATGACAGTACACATAATCAAAAGCATCAAACTGTTCTAAATATTGAGTAGGAAATCTAACCAAGAAAGCACATGATTAGCAATGTGACATGTAAGAAAAAGAGAGCATGAATTAATTCTTCTTTTCCAAAAAAGAAGCCATCTCTTGCTTTGGTGTTTGTAATTAATTTTATGGAACTCTCTTTTATGAGTCATTGTGCCACACAATATTCAGGAGTATTGGATCCATAACTAGTTTGCTTCTATTTTGGTTTTTTAGCTTGCACTTATCATCTAAGAATAATATGGCTTAACTGCAACGCAAGTAAATACTCATAAAATGAAATAAATTAAGGAATTTGCTGTGGTTTTTAACACATTGGTTTAAGACAAATTATAGTTTTGTATATCAAATGCATGGTTTAAAATCACCCCGAGGGAACATTCAAGACGTTGAAGTCTGAACCGTGACCATGATACATCAGATTCAGATCTCGTTTAAGCCTATCCTATCGTCTTGAATCTTGAGCAATTTATTTTAGTTAGTTATTATCATTACCATAATTTTCGTCTTGAGACGAATAAATGTAAAATTTTACATTATTATCCAAGTTATTACTGTAAATCATTAGCAAAACATGACTTTGATATAGTGTCGGCACATAATTATGTTCTTTAAGTTTATAATTAAAGATTTAATTTTTGTAGGTACAAAAACATATTTGTTGAGTAAGATTAGTTTTTTAAATAAATTTTCCTACCTCAAAAGATAAATTAGTCTTTAACTCTCCATTAGGGTACTAATATAATATCTATTTAAGAAATTTAACCTATTAAATAATATCTTGACATTAGAGTCATCTCTCAAAATAATATCTTTATAATCATTTAAATTTTTTTTTTGTCATTTTAAAAATGGAATCATAGACGACATTAATATGTAAATTTATATACAGGTAGTTGATGTAAAAAATTGTATGTCACTTTGATTGGCTTTGCCTTGGGGGTGGAGCCAAAGTTGAAATGAGAAACTTACATAAACGCAAGGTTTGTGGAACCGCCTTGTCGGATAGACTTATAAGGACACGACAATCAAAAACACAAATCCATATGATTCCATCTCACTATCAGTTCTAAATTCTGTCTTCTCTGCCTCTCTGCTAAGTCTCTGTCACCACTACAAGTCTTGTTTGTTTCTCTATCTCCTTAATCCTTACTTTTTCTGAAAAGGGTGGGGACTCATTTCATGTGAAGATTGCCCCGTGGTTGGTTTCTCTTCTCAAAATGCACGGCTTATATTAGACATACATTGTGTCATGTATGAGCATTTCACATTTGGGTGTTCTTAACTGAGGCAAAGGAACAATGAGTAGGAGTTGTTCTGTGCTGCTTTTTGCTTTTGTACTTGTGCTTTGTCTCTTCTCTCCAACTTCAGCCACACCACCAGCAAGTGAGTGCAACAAGCTCTAAAGTCTAAATCATGTCCTTCATGACTTCAATTTTCTTGCCATTATAGTTTTCTTCTTCATGAGTTAAATTTCATGTGCCATGCAGAAGTTGTTACTGGGGTTGTTTCCAACGTGGTTTCTGCTCTTCTTAAATGGCTATGGTCACTAAGCGTAAAGTCCACAGCCAAACCAAGTAGAGGTATTGAGTTCTCATTTTCCTGTTTCTCATGTCAGTGGAATGAGTTTAAAATCTATGCATTTGCAAAAATTTTGTATAGTTAATCAATAAAAAATCAGTTATACGTTTTTTAGAAAATTATCATAAAAGTTAATGAACTTATTATATATAATAATTTTTTATTGAATAATAGGTTAAAAATCTTTTACACCAGCTATACATATACTATTTACTATTTGTGTTTTGGAAGTGCTAACATGTTGGTCTTTCATAATGGGGAATCATTTCTCAGTGCAACATAGTCGCTCCATGGTTAAATTTGAGAGTGACTACACTGTGGAAACAATATTCGACGGAAGTAAGCTTGGAATTGACCCACACACAGTGAAAATATCTCCAAATGGTGAATTTCTTGTACTGGATTCTGAGAACAGTAATATCTACAAGATCTCTGGCTCAATGTCCCGATGTAAGCTTCCTTTGCTGAAATTGGCTGAGTTTGTTTGTGTCTTGGTTAAATTATTCTTATAGTTACTCTCATTTTAAGTTTTAATTCCTATAAAAAAATTGTAAGTTTTAATCCCTACACAAATTTTTATAAAAGTTTATCATCATCAAAAAGATTCTATAACAGTTTTACATTGCCAAAAAAATTTCTCTAATATTAGAACCAAGGATTAAAGGGACCAAAATTTATAATTTTCTTAGAGACTAAAACTTAAAATTGGGACAACTATAGGACCAAGTGAATAGTTTAACCTTATTTCTTTTTTCTAACCTCCTATTCTTCTTTGTTTTTTCCTGGTTGGCATACTGATTTGTATAGAAGATTCTAGTGCGTTGGTATTGTGGCTTTCCTTTGCTACATTCTGCCAAAATACTAGATTCAAAATTCTAGCATTGTCCTTTAAGATTGTGTGCTGTTTGAGTTTTACCTTGTACATAGACTTTGCTTCATTCCCGAGACATCTTTTGATTCTACTAAGCTGTTGAAAAGATGCTTAATGAACTTTTGTTAAGCGCAAGCCTCCACTTTTTAAAGTACAACATACCTTTAGTCACCCCAAAAAAAAAAGTATAATATGCCTGCATGATATTTTGCATTCTTTTACTTTCAAATAAATAAGGAAGACCTAGAGAATAAAAAAGACACAAATCTTAAAGCATAGAACACCAGTTTGGCTTCTTTATCCTACTATACTCCTTTACCTTTTTTGTTGGTTCTTCTTGCTTTTCATAACATGTAAATGTCACATCCATTATAATTTATGTAACTTTGAGCTTCTTGAAAACAACTACACCAACTTTTAGTTCAAAATACACGTACACATTGTATATTGGCTCTGAATTAGATTTGTTTCAGCTTGTTGACACATGATTAGTTAGACTTTCTCAGTGTCCGACCATGTACTGAATCTTTGCAGAGCGTGACAGTGAATAGGACTACATAAAACATTGCAAACTGTAGCCTCATTGATATTTAACAAGTAACTTAAGCTTCATAAAAAAAAAGTCAAACTCTAGCTTGTAAAAAATTTAAGTCTTGTTGATTGAAATCCAAGAGAAATTCCGTACTATCTTCATTGATATATGATAGCTAATTTATAAACAAAAAATCCTAAAGGGTTTGAGATTTTCTCTTTTTTGAGTGCCCTCCAGAATGGTTTTCTATTTTGTTTGATTTTGCTGTAATGAATGGATGAACCACAGATAGCAGACCAAAATTGCTTGCTGGATCACCTGAAGGGTATATTGGACACATAGATGGAAGGCCTAGAGAAGCTAGAATGAACCACCCTAAAGGGCTTACAGTGGATGACAGAGGGAATATTTACATAGCAGACACGTTGAATATGGCCATCAGAAAAATCAGTGATGAAGGTATATACATGAAATTCCTTGGACTCTCTACCTGTTTTAAGGAAGAAATGAATGAACCAATACGATGAAATTCTGCACAATCTCTGGGAGGGAGAAATTATTGTATGATCCAAGATTAAGTGATCTCAATTCATCTTTATGTGACACGTTCTTAACTCTTTTTAGTAAATTGAAAAATGTAGTTGTGTCACTTGGATTTTGGCCGAAATTACGTAGTCCTGGACCATGTAATAATTTCTTGGAGTATATAGAAGAAATCTGATTAATTTTCTTAATTAATTAACTCTATGGCATCCTTTTGTACAGGGGTTACCACCATAGCAGGTGGAAAATGGGGCCATGTAGGAGGCCATGTTGATGGTCCAAGTGAGGATGCTAAGTTTTCAAATGATTTTGATGTAGTTTATGTTGGTAGTAGTTGCTCTCTTTTGGTGGTGGATAGAGGAAACCATGCAATTCGAGAGATCCAACTCCATCAAGATGACTGCACTACTTATGATGAATATGACAATAGTTTCAACTTAGGTATGATCCACCTGTAATATAATCTCCTCTATCTTTATTTGTATACTATTTTAAAGCATGTTGATCTCCAAAAGTTATGCATTAACAATGTAGGAATAGTGGTGCTTGTTGCTGCTGGATTCTTTGGCTATATGTTGGCATTGCTGCAGTGGAGGGTGAGGGCTATGTTTTCTTCTCCGGATGTAAGTAACACATGCTAATTATTTTTTTCAACAGCATGTTGTCCTAAACCATTGTGACAAGTTTGAAAACCTATAAATTTCAAAACAACATTTGGTTGAGGTATAAATTTCTCCCTTGGTCCAAGTTACAAATAACCACTTTTATCCTGAAGTTGAATATATTTTCTGTATTCTTGATCACAGAACAGAACATATGTTTATTCAACTTGTTACAGTAAAAGAACAAATAATCCACATAAAAGTGTTTTTACACTATGGTCTTATTAGTAATCACAAATCATTATATACAATAAATTTATTAATTTTTATAATAATTACTTTAAAATTATATTTAAGATAATTTTTTTATTAGTTGATAGTATAAATTTTATTACACTGACAATACATATTTATTAAATTCATAATATAAAATAAATAATGAACTAACAATATAAAAATATTTTACATTATTATTTACAAATTTGTAAGTATAATAAATTTATTAATTTTTATAATAATTATTTTCAAATTCATTTGAAAGATGATTTTTAATTAGTTGATGAATAAATACATGCTTACTAAACTCATAAAATAGATAATACATAAACTCATAAGATAGATAATGCATGTAATAGTGTAAAAATATTTTATACTCACTCATAACTACAGGTAGTCATATATGGTAAGTTAGATTAGTTTTATAATAACTACCAAAAAAAAATCATAATCTAATTTCATTACCAGGATCCAAGAGCTCCTTCAAGGAAAGGAGCACCATTTGCAGCACAGCAAATGCAAAGGCCCTCTCCTCCTCCTCCAGCTAAGTCAGTCAGGCCTCCTTTGATTCCAAATGAAGATGAATATGAGAAACAAGATGAGGGCTTCTTTGTTTCTCTTGGAAGGCTATTCCTGAACTCTGGCTCATGCATGGGTGATATTTTGGGGGGCTTGTTCTCAGGATCCAAAAGGAAACCACTGCAATATCATCAGTATCAGCAGCAGCACTATCAGTATGCTAACAGACATCCTAATGCATGGCCCATGCAAGAGAGTTTTGTAATTCCACATGAAGATGAACCTCCTTCTATAGAAACTAAAACACCCACACCTAGGGAAACCTATCCTATCATCACCAAAGAGCTGGAAAAACCACAACACTTCAAGCCAACTCGGGGTTACTTGAACAGGTGGGAGGGTGGTGATTATGAAGAACATCAACAACTTCATCAACAACATCATCAACAGCATCCTAAGTTGCAACATCAACAGCACCAACAGGTGAAACTCCAACAGCAGCACCAAGTTCACACGCGTTATTCTTCCAGCCCTCAAGGTTATTATGAGCAGAACTGCGAGACAAATGAGATTGTTTTTGGTGCAGTTCAAGAGCATGATGGAAGACGTGAAGCCATGGTGATAAAGGCTGTGGATTATGGGGATCCAAAGTTCAGTCACCACAATATCCGCCCCAGATTAAACTATGTTGGTTACTCCAAGGGTTATTGAACATTAATTAGTGATGATTTCATAGAATCAAAGTGACAAAAGGCACGCATGGACTTTGCTAAAATATGAAGAGACACATCAGTCTTAGTGTCTTACAATCACAGATCAAAATCATAAAAGAGAGAGAGAGAGATAGGGAGAGAGATAGGGAGAGAACACCCTAGTCCAGAAAAGTTTCTTCTGAGTGAATGCTGTAAATGTACTTATTATGCTTGTGTGCAATCTTCACTAAAATTGTCTTTTGATTTACAATCTGATCAGATGAATTGTTAAAAAAAGAAAAAAGAAAAAAAGAAAGAGAAAGATTTATGACGAAATTAGAATTAGATTTGACTCTACTTCTTTTCGTAACAAATCAAAAGGCAAAGGAGTTAAGTATTTTAGGGAGATGAATGCAAGTGATGCTATCTAATTTTTATTATTATTAATTAAAATTACATATTTTCTATTATTTATAATTTTTAATAAATTTAAACTAATATTAAAAATAGTCTAAGAAAGAATGTTAAATCAAAGTCTAGCTGACATTTCTCTTTTTTAAAGAGAAATCAAAATTGCACAAAGAGGAAAGGAAAAAAAAAAAGCAGCAACAACCAAAAGGAAAATGTGATTAGGCAATCTCATCACACACATTATACGGATTTTACTCACAAGAAATTGTAATGTGTGTTTATTAAATAAAAAATTATTCTCAAACTGTTAATGAAAAAAACCAGCAAATTAATCAAGGGGAAGAACCTTGTCTCAACAAGTCATTATATGGCCTCCGCTAGAATTCTCGTGAATGATTTCAGAAGTTTTCCACCACCATCCTAAGTATCTTTAATGGGCTTAATTAAAAAAATTTCGCCCTACAAAATTATATAATCACGTAAATTTTATTTACAAATAATTTTTTTTTCATATTTTGTTCAAAAACTTTTAAAATTCTACATACTTTATCATATTGTCATCGTTTGACTTTGTTAGTTGATTATTACATGGAAGGTAGTACTAATGTGGTGGTAGGAAGATAACAACATGACAGTACACAAGATTGTTGGAGTAATAATCAATGTGACATAAATTAAATTACATAGTTTGTTTCTAAATTTATATGATTTCATGAATTTTGTTCTTTTTTTTACATTTTGATCCCCAATTTTCAAAATTTTACGTATTTTGTATCTTACATTGTAATTAAGTATTTTGAATTCAGAATTAAGTTTTAAAAACTAAAATACAAAATATATAAAATAAAAAATTAAAATACAAAAATACAAAAAAATAAAATAAAAATAAGACAACAAAACTTGTTTCAACAACATCATGATTACTATTTCTAGTTTAAACCAAATATTTTTTTATTGTCTTTTTTTTTTTACATAACTTACAACGCAAAAGAACTATGTAACTAGTAAAATACTATTAACAGGCACAACTTTTTATTCACTCTCTATGTCTTTCAGCTACGAATAAAAGATATCCTTCATCTTATACTTTCTTTTTGTTTCTTTAAGGACTTATATTCACTCTCTTCATATTCACATAATACAACACATTAAATCGAAAAAATCCAACATTTTAACATATTAAAAACTCTCATTCTCATGCAAAGTGGTGGCTTCATCATTGCATTGCCATGAAATTGTTATGGCTAGAACATAATGTCAAGTGTTGCAACGTCATCCTCACTTGTAGTAACCAACATGGTTGTTGTGAGTGGGAATGAGTTTGTGTTTGTTGCTGCAATTATAGTTCACTATTCTCATTTATTTATTATTTTACATCATTTTCTTTCTTTTACTAAAATCATTATGTATCATCTAGCAACATGTGCAAGCTCATCCCCACTCACTTTGCATGGTGTTTGATTGGATATGTTGCTTTTGTGGGTGTGACTTTTTAGAATAAGAGAAAATTTTGTATAACTACTATGTAAGAATCAATGAAAATTATTATATATTGTGTGTGATAAAAATGAGAATGACATGGGAAGTTTTTTTTTTTGTGAGTGAAGAGTGGATGTTCTTGTGGCTGGTTGTGTATGTAGATAAAACATGTGGGACTGAGAATGTGTTAGAATCAGAGAGAACTTTTAGTATGTGGAGTGTTGGATTTTGTTGAGTGAGTATGTTTTGTGAAAATGAAGAGAGTAAATGAAAATACTTAGAAAAAAAGAGATATGAGAAGAGTGATATGCCTTATGCATGAAAGAGGAAAAAATAGTGAATCAAAAGTTGTAGATATTGATATTGTTTTGTTGAGTGTAAAGTGTTTTTGTGTGACTAGTTCTAAAAGAAGGACAACATGATAGAAAAAAGTATGTGTTTAACAAAAAATAATAACTACAATGTTGCTATAACACGTTGTGCTGCTTTTTTATTCTTTTCTTATTTAGTGTACTTTTGTATTGTAATTTTGTATTTTATGTATTTTGTATAATTTTATTATTTTATTTTGAATGCAAAATGTTTAAGTACAATGTATGAGACAAAATATGTAAAATTTTAAAAGTCAAGGATCAAAATATGCAAAAAATAGTTGGAGAAAAATGTAAAAAAAATAAATGTTATGAGACAAAATATTCAAATTCATGAAAGTTTGGAAGTAAAATGTGTAATATAATTTTCTTGTCACGTTAATTGTATATAAGCAATCATGTGCATTATTCCACATAAGTATTACTCTTCACATCAACCATCAATTAGAAGAATTAAACGATCAATAAACTATAAAATAAAATATATAAAATTTTAAAAAATTAGAAGGTAAAATGTTTGAAAAAATTATTTTGAAATAAAATTCATAAAAATATTGTTTAACTTTCACGAAAAAAAGTACAATTGTTTTTTTTAATGAGTAGATATTGTTGCTTGAATGATGAGTAACTTTAATTAATAACTAATTCACAATTTTTTAAAAATTGTGTTGAGGATATGTACCTTTGAAATTAGGTAGCCTCGTATTAGGTTAACCTAACACTATTACTAGAGAGTATTTATTGAATGCGTTCCTTATTATTTATATTTAATTAAATTTTGTAAAAATGTTTAAATTATTAATTTAATTAAAAAAAGAATAAAAGTATTTAAAATAAAATTCATTTGAATGAAAGTGATAACAGACACATGAAAATTATAATAAAATACTCCACTAGTCCTATAGTGAAATAACGCATCATATTATATATACATAACGAATACTTTTTTGGATTTGGCATACGAGTTCATATTATTGGCTGCACGTTTTCTTGTAACTACAGCTGTGCTTGCCTGCTAAAATATGTCGACAACAAACTAATGATTAATCAAATTTTTTAATTATTTTTGGTTAATGATTAATCAATGATAAACAAATTAAACTAGAACATGCAGCACAATCAAACTCCCAACCTACGCAAGAATCTCACTAAATGGAGTATCAATGTACTCCAACTATGTAATCTTGGAAAACCAAATTAAAATTTCAAAGCAATGTCCTTGACCATACTATATAGATTAATCATATTGAGAATAATTATTAACCAAATTTACTTTTCATAAAATATATTTTTTATGTGCATATATATAATACTGAAATCGAGGATATGGTGGATCTATCACCAACAAAAGCAATCTGTTATATACTGACCCATCGGTTATATCTATATATGAAAAGCAATCGATTATCTTAGTAGAAATATATATACATATATGTTGTAATAAATAGAGACTAAATAGGAATATCATATCTTATCGTTGAAGTTTATTTAGGACATCATGACTTATTGATAATTAATTAGCGACATATTTGCATTCTTTCCACCTATGTTCCTCTTTAGTCGTATAAGTTTTGTAATAGCTTTCAAATTCCATATAAAATTAAAACAATATTCGTGATAAGGAAATGCAGAGTATACTTTGTGCGTTATTTTGTTTATGTCTGTACGAGTATTCTTTTGTTTGATACGTAAAAACATAGAAATACCTTTCCTTTCAAACCTGGCTTCTACGTACAATGACAAAGAAGGTAATTTCTTTCACAATTTAACATAGAAGTAGTTAGTTCGATCAGAAAAATATTTTACTTAGCTATATAATTATAAATTTTATTCCATATATTAATCCATGTATAAATTATATATCAATTATAAAAATAGAAAAGTATTAAATAAAATAAATATGTGAATTTGACCAAGACTAATAATACTATTTCGGTTTGAATTATTCTATTATATTATTTCAAACTTTATTCTTTATTTATTCCTTCAAGGAAAGACTCGGCGTTGAGGTCGACTTTGAAAGAGAAATTTAATTCCTCAGTAAGAAATTATATAAAGGTCAAGTCATCTCTCAATAATCCTAATTAATTAAAGTATATATATTTCATAAAATTAATCTGCTTTTTTTTGTTGGCTAAAACTTAATTCTCTTAATCAATACGAAATGCATCCTTATTTTATCACTTTACATACTTTTATTTTATACGAATTAAATTTGAGAGAAAAACATAAAGGACACAGGAAACCAAATTGAAAAGGATAAGAGAAAAAATGGATAAAAAAGAAAATGCCTAGTACGTCGTGGGGTTTAAACTTACACATCAATTTTCATAAGCCTACACGTCTCACTTACAACTAAAATATCTAAAATGGTTATTTATTTTTTATTCCTATTTTGTAAAATAAACTACATATCCTAACGGGCCAATTAATAATCTAAGAACGCACATTTCCTTGTCACTTGTCCATGGATATATCTAACAATGATACTAAAATCACCTGTTGTCTTTTTATTTGTCTCTTAAATTACAAAAATGACCCATCATTAAAAAATTTCTCTCTTTTAAATATTACTATTTTCTTTCTTAATAAGTTGTAATAGAAATAATATAAAATGAGTGTAAAAATTAAATTGTAAAAAAGTATAAGATTACTTTATTTAAACTGGAGAAACAGAAAAGAGAAAAATAATAATTTAATTCTCCATCAACTTTTTGGTAAATCTATCAACAATAGATAAGACTCAAGGTAACCAAGAAAAAAAAATAATCTTGTTATACAATAAATGAGAAGATATGATATTTACTATACTTAAATTCCTTTTGTATATAAATTAAAATAATTATAGTTTTTATATGTTGAAAATTTTTTAGAAAATTTTCTTCAACGATTATGTTTTTAGAAACTTTTCATGTAAGAAATACAATAATAACGTCAAGACTCAAACGTAAAATCTTGTGCATATTATATAAATTCTTCCAACATTAGATCGATCCTAGTGCTTCAATCTATCATTTATCCGTATTTCTAAATTAAACTTTCATATATATAAAAAAATATCAATAATTAAAAATAATATTATATCATAATATAAATTGTTTATCATAAATTTAAAACATAATATATTTGTTAAAAATATTTATTTATCATAAATTTTAATTGTAAAAAATAAATACTTCTTCAGTGTATTGCATATGTTAAAATATTGGTTCATTTTAAATTCAAAATAATAAAAAGTAAAAAATAATTTTTTTCAAATATCAAAAATAAAAAAATAGAATATATACGATAGAGATTTTTATATTATCATCTAATAGTAGCTGAATTATACAATTAAGTTGTTGACTTTATAATTCTTTTAAAAATTATATTATATATAATAATATAATATATATTAAAAATATTTTTTAATTAGTTGACTATATATAATAATAAACTTTAAAAAATAAAACACAAGAATAAATTTTATATTCAAAAGAGTTTAATTTGTATATATTATTATTCTAAAGTGTTTTTATACCATTAATTAGTAATAATTATAATTAATATAAATTTCAACTATTATGACTACCATAAATTTTAAGATAGTTATTATAGGAATTAAGAAACAAATTTATCAAATGTGATAAGAGCAACTTAAAAGAACTATTTAATGATTATGATATGATAAGGTATAAGAGCAAGGTAGAATTTGATAAAAATAAGATATAATAAGAGTATAATAAGTTTTAATTATATTTATTGTTTGGTGCACACCAAATAATTATATAATAAGACATAAATTACATTTAAATGATAAAATTATTGTTTCATTAAAATTAAATAAAATTTTTAATTTAATTATTTAATTTTTCAAATTATAAAATTATAATTTTTTATAATTTTAATTAAATTATACAAAAATATTATTTCATTTTATGCACTTCATTTTTTACGATTATAAAAAAATTATATAAGATTTTTAAAATTATAATTATTATAAAAATATGTGTATGATAATTGTTTAATTTTTAACATTTTAATTAATAATATAATTTAAATTAACATGTCAATTTATTATAAATATATAAAAAATAATATTCTAATAAAAAATTTATTTAATATGTACATATATTGTTAAATATATTAATATATATTACTCTATATTATATTTGTGTTTATATATATTATAGTATTATTTATAATATATCATTAAATTATTATATAATATATTATTATATAAATTAATATATAACTATAGTTGTTATTTTGTATACAAATTTTATTATTACATATAGTATATTATAAAAGTTTTATATATATTATAAATAATAATGTTATATATATATATATATATATATATATATATATATATATATATATATTAATATTAATATTAATATTATATGTTTATATTATTATATTATAAATGATAAGAAAGAAAAAATCTTTATGAGCACACTTCCTAACTCAAGTTTTCAATTAGAATAAAAAATAGAGTAAATTAATGTAATAAGATAGAAATGATATCGTATTGACCCAAGAAACATTGGATTAGAAAATAGGAGGACAGTTATCCTGTAATATAACGCGATATCCTAAAAATCTAAAAACACTGCTTGAGAGTACAGTAAAGTCACTGGAACTGGCATTTCCCGGTGCCAGTTACTATGCATCCGTTACTGATAATAGCGGAAATTCCGTGAATCTGTTACACTCCCAAACACTAACAAAACTGCTACCCTATTTATTCATTCCTCCCAAACTCAAAGAGAGAGACAAAGAAACAGATCAAATCCAAACTCCTTCTTTCCGCCCACCATGTCAACCTTACCGGCGGCGAACACCAACGCCGCCGCCGACGCCGACGACGACGCGCAGATCGCCTTCACCAAGAGACGCTGCATGTCCTTCTGCTGCATGCCGTCCTTCCCTTCCCAAACGACGTCGTGGTGGTGGGAGGATTTGCGGTCGCCGACGTGCAAGGAGCGCTGGTGGTTTCGGCGGTGGAAGACGGCGAGGGAGTGGTCGGAGATCTCCGCGGCCCCGAAGTGGAGGACCTTCATTCGCCGCTTCAAAAACAACAACATTAACAAGCGGCACCGTGGATCCTTCCGTTACGATCCTCTCAGCTACGCGCTCAACTTCGACGACGGAAGCGCCGCCGTAGATGATGGTTGCGGATACAAAGGCTTCTCTGCGCGCTTCGCCTCCGTTCCGCCGCCGCCCAAGGCCGCCGCGGACTCGTGCGAGGATCACGTGCCGCCGGTTTCGATACTCGAAGAATGAGGCTGCGCTAACGTGCGCTGAGAAAGGAATGCTGCGCCGCTCCGTTTGTTCATAGATAGTTTTTTTTTTTTTCATTTTTTTTTATTTGGTGTATATTTCGGAAAATGTGGGACGAAACAAAACAGTATAATAATACAAATTAGATGTCTAAAATTAACTCCAATTGTCTCGGTTATATTTTAATTTTTATATTCATTATATTACTTTTTTTCGTATTTTTCTTTTTCGATTATATATTTTTGTCTTATTATTGTTTCCCTAGAGTGTATGTATCTTAAGAAACGTAAAAACCTTTTTATTATGAAATACCATTGATATATTAACTACCTTTTAATAATTTTTTTAAAAGAAAATTTTAAATTATTCTCAATTATACAATTGATATAATATTTTCATTATACATTTTATATTAGATCTTAATTATATTTTATATATTTTTATAAGGTTAATCTAGATGCACTATCGGAAAAAAATATAATATAAAAATAATTATTTTAAAAATCATATTAAATAATATTTTTAATTAGTTTGGATTGATTGCATAAAAAGCATGTCCGTCAAACTATGAAGTTTTTACATTATTAATATATCTTTTTACATAATTCAAAATTTTAATTTTTAAAATAATTATTATAAAATCTAATAAACTTACTGTGATACATTATTCAGCCTATTAACTTGAAATGACACGTATGGTCTAATTTTTAAAGAGTTTATTATAAATTTAGTAAATTTAATTAGTATGTTATTATATTGCAATAATTTGTAATGAATATATTATTTTTCAATTTTTATTTACATTTAATTAAAAATAATATTTAAAGTAAGCAATAAATGAGAATAAACATTAAAATTCTTGACAAGTGAAGTCAATAAATGAGAACAATATATTTATATTTTTATTTAATATTTATATTATTTTGATGGTACTGAAAGCTGACTGCTGACTTCCTACGTGGGATTTTGGTAAGAGATAGTATCTGGATGTATTGACTAGATATAGATATATACAGTTACTTAAATCTATGTCTAAAAGATTAATTTACAATATAAAAAATATTTGTGAAAAATATAGCATTAAAGTAAAGGATTATTTGATTAGCTGGAATTAACCGTTGGAGAGAAAAGAAAAAAGCATAGGATAAAGAGCAAGAAAGCACTAACTCAGAGGAGAGCAAGTTTGGAAATGTTGACTTTGGAATTTGGTGCGATGCCCAAGACAGAAGTCAATGTTCATTCAATATTCATTCTCAAACACAGTCAATGTTATCTAATGGTGGTAATAGATCATTGATTCATTCCCTTGTACCCCAAAAGTTCTTGTGCCTACTTTCCCATTCTTTGTTTTCAACTTTTTATCATACCACATCTTTTGAAGCGCCCAATTCCATCGTCTCAACCGTTCCTTTTTATCTTTGCAGTCAAATATTCCATCAATTTTGTCTTTCTTTCTTTTTCTCCTCTCTTTTTGTACCTTTCTTCTGTTTCTGCTGCTACCCTTATGGTCATTATAGTCAACCCACCCACAACCAAGCCTTTTAACGTACCATCTGCACAAATTAGGTTTTTTTTTCCTTTTTTTATTTTATTACTAGATTCTCTTTAAACATTTATCTATTAGTTATTGGATTTTAAGAACCAAAATACCTTTCTTTTTATTTATTTACAAACTATCTTCTATATAATGTTTAAATAAAATTGAAATGTTCGTCTAAATTTAATTTAAGTTTTAAATTGTTAATTTCTTTTAATTCATTTTTGCTTTCTAGATTAAATTTTCATTTTAACGTTCTTATATACAATGTTATTTTTAACTTAAAAGACTTAATCTATCATTTAATCAATGATTTTAAATTATTTATTTTAAAATTAATAAACTTACTATATATAATATAATGTAATTGAATTAAATGATTTTGTATGATTTATTAAATAGAATTAAATGAAAACTGAATTAAATAAACAATAAAATGGACTAGAATATCAATTATAATTATTATTTTTAATCAACAAAAATAAATTTATTTTTCAACCAGTATTTCAAGGTACTCTACGATGTTATGCAATACAATAGTGATAGGATTGCATAGGCGTAAAGAGGCTCAAACGTCATCCAAATAATTTATTTTTATATCTTATATTTTTTTTAGAATCCTTTTTTTAAGTACTTATAACCCTAGTTATTTTAGAGTTAACATGATTAATAAAAAATAATATTAATTGAAATAATTAAAATAATAAAAAATATTTTAAATTAAGATAATTAAATTATTTTTAAGTATTCAATCTAATTAATTAATGTATTTATTATTTTATATAAATAAGATAATTATATATAATTTATTTTTTAATATGTTATAAACAGTGATTTTTAATATTATTTTTATTTTCAACTCACTAATCTATCTTTTGGTATTGTACTTTTTCAAATATATAATTTAATTTTAATATATTATTTTTATGTTATTTTTATATTTGAATTTATTATTTTGACTTATTTTAATATAATTTATTTTTTAAATATATCTCAAGCAGTAATTTTATCTTTAAAAAAAATAAATTGAAAAATAGTATATTAAAACTAAATTATATTACAATCAGTCAAAATTAATAAATTAAAATGTATAAATAACATAAAAATAATATATTAAAATTAAATTATAAATTTATAAATAAATTACAATTTTTAAAAAAACACAATATTAAAAATAAGTTAATGAGTTAAAAAATAAGAATAATATTAAAATAATAAAATTACAATCCATAATATATTAAAAAATAAATTATAAAATTAAATTATACATAATTATCTTATTTATATAAAATAATAAATATATTAACTCTACTAAAAATAAATAAATTCATTAATAAATTGAATTATGCATTTAGAAATAATCTAATTATCATAATTTAAAATATTTTTTGTTACCTTAATTATCTTAATTAATATTATTTATTTTAATAATCACGTCAGCATTAAATTAATTAGAACTAATGATAAGGATTAAAAGATAACACTAAAAAAATTTTAGAAATCTAAAAGTGACAAAAAAAAATTTATAAAGATTAAAATCATAGTCATGTTTGTATAAACCTAAAATATATTTAAGTCTTTATATTATAGATTATATTGTTTTTTTATTTTAAAAAAATAATGAGATGTTAACATTGAATGAATATTGTATATTGATCGACATTAATTAAAGTTAAATAAATATATATAAATGATCAACAATGAAAATTTTTTAATGGTTCTTTTTCTAGCTTCTATAATGGTAGGCTAGGTAATTTAATGAAGTTATAGTTTGAAACATGGTCGTTAAGCCTTTTTCCTTTTTTGTCTTAATTTTGTTAAGTTAGAATCATCATCATTAGCTGAAACTATCATTATTCACATACCTCTACGAACTCTAAAGTTCTACAAATTCAATTAATCACAAATGGAATAAAGCCCTAAACATTTGCAACAAAATACTCTTGTATTAATTTTTTTACGAGCATTTGTTGTTGGATTGTGTGTTTTCTAAATTTAATAAAATAAAATTATTGTATGTGGTGGTTAAAAACTACCCCTTTGTTAAAAATAATTATTTTAAAAAATATTAAAATCCCAAATTCTTCTTCTCCCTCTTTTGCTCCCCAAACCACCATAAAACTCACTCCTCTCTTCCATTGACAACAACCATTGAATGAATCCACAATGCAAAAATAGAAAACAATAACTAAATAAATAAAATTCATATAAAAATATAAAAAGAAAAGAAAAAAAAAAGAATTTGGACGTTTTCCTTCTCTTTTTACATAACAGAAAACTGAAGTGCATTGATATTGCGAGAGAGGAGGAAGATAAATGACTAAAATTATATACGTAACCTTCAATTATAATATGCAACCTTTAATTATAATTGAAGTCCGTTGATATCACAAATAAAGTACGTTTATAATTAATCTTGACTATTTATATTTTTCTCTTAAAACAATTAAATAATTTGTAACCTTCAATTTATGATTTGTACTTATAAATATGCAATTCTATTTTTGGAAATAAAATAATAAATTCTTAGTTGTCTTGTTCTCTCAATTATATAATTTTATTTTTGAAAATAAAATAACAAATTTTTAGTTGTCTTATTCTCTCAATTATCTATCTTGCTTACTCGTTAAAATTTAGGGTTTAGGGTTTTTAGGGTTTAGGGTTAAATTTGTAAATCTTAACTCATTTCTACTCTAGATATTCAATATTTATTACATTAATATTAGATATTTAATTTTATAATTATATTTTGAGTAAATTATTATCCTAACTCTCCATGTGATCCATTTAACATATGTAGGATAGACTTTGATATCACAATCTTAGAAAGTGTATTTGAATTTAATTCAATCCCAAAAATTAATTCAAGAAATGGGGATTATTCTCCACTTATAAAATCTTTTTAAATTATATTTACTCAATGTGAGACTTGAATTTTTTCTAATAGTTGAAATAACATATTAATTTTATTTGAAATAAATTGATCTAGTAGACTTTTCAAGATTTTTTTTACTTTGTTTATAATTTTTTTACATGTTACTTGCTATGTCTATTGAAATAAAGTTAATATTGAGTGATGGTACAAAAAATTATCAACCCACATGGATAATGGAAGAGGATATGAGAGGGCAATCAATTATAGAACTGAATGATATTGTGACCAATGATACTCATGTTCTTTCGACATTGACCCAAGATCCAACAATAAGTCTTTGGTTGTCATTGCTTGAAAACATTAGTGAAATAAATAAGCAATAGACACAATATCATGTTAACGATATACATCATAATGACAAGATTAAGCATTATACTTATGGTGAGTATCTCTAGCAAAACCACTTCAAAGCACCATGTTGGAACGTTGATAATGGCTAAAGAAATGTTTTGGACATTTCTACTATTCTACATGACTTTACATGTAATAGAGTGGTTACAATAGGGCTTTGATTAAAATAGGACTTTCCACGTATATACATAGTAAAAATATTGAAATATTGCATGATGATCTCATGCCCCATTGACCTTTTTCAAATTCTATCAAGTCATGACCATTTGGTATCATACATAATTATAGTCGTAGCTTATTAGATATTATTATTTCCCAATGTGGTTTCGAGACTAAGTCATTTGATTTATGAGATTAAACATAATGATAAACATTGATTACACACAAACAAAAATTAGGTTTTGCAAAAGTGAAGATTCAAACATCAAAATCAACTTAAAAGTTAAAACCTAACAATTAAATTTGATATGAGTGTTAGAAAGTAAAACCTTATAAAATCAAAGTAGGTATAATGAAATTAATCAAAATAAATATTACTCAATCTAGCAAGAGTCAAACAATTATAAAAAGAAGACCTTTAAGGATACTACAACAAGTAAGTAGAAATAGGATTGAAAGAAAAAAAAAATGTAAAGTCGAAAATGATAAAGAATGAGAATGAAGCATCAAGTGAGAGCAGTTAGCACTGATGTGGTTGAAGCGATAACCATGTGAGCTGTGACGATTAACAACTAGGGTTGAAGTGGACTTTAGCTTTTTTTCATTTGTTAATTTTGGATTTTAGGTTTAAAATAATATATTAAAAATAATTCATATTTAAATAATGAATTTAAAACAACTAATTATGAAACATATTTTAAAAAATAAAATACAAAATTACATCAATATATTAATAGAAATTGATAAATATATATAAGTGAAGAACAATTATAGTATTATTTTGTATTTTTATTATAATATTTATATAAATAAATACTTTTCTTGTATAAAAGGACACAATTTTTTAATTAAAATATAGAAAAATTGTTTAAAAATTTTATTATTTTGTCAAACCTTGTAAAAATCACCATCATCTAAAATTAAACTTACAAGCATTCACCTAAATGCAATAAAAAAAACTTTTTTAATTATTATTAAACATATATAACCAAAAACACTACTAAAAAATTTAAAATTTGTTATCAAATAATTTTGTGGCTAATTTTAAAATCAATAGTTATTTTGTAGCTAATTTCTAGTAAAAATAATTAGCTACAAAATTACTATAATATTAATGGTAGCATGAAGTAAGTAGCAAATTAGCTAAGAAAATAATCTTAGTTAATTTGTAGTAAATTTTTAAAATTTGTAGTTATTTTCTAGTTAATTTGTAGTAATAAGAAGTATAAATGAATATAACTTAAATTTAGTTAGAAAAAATAATATTCTAATTAATTAATAGTTAATTAGCTAAGATTTAGCTACTAATTTAAATAGTAGCTAAAATTAGTAACAAAATCAAAAAAATCTTGTAATAAAAAAATTATAAATTTTCTTAAACCACCTATCATGGGGTGGGTTGTTTGTCATGGATTTATTAAATTGAATTATTATTATATCAATATTTAATATTATTTATAAATTAATTTAAATATAAATTTACTAAAAGCAAATTAACCTAGAAAGTATTTTAAAAGTAGTGTAAAATTTAAAGGAAGAGATACTCACTAAATTTAAATTAATTAAAAATATTTTAATTTATTCATATATAGCATGGTAAATATTTATTTCACAAGAATTAAGAAATTTAATCATATAATAATTTTATAATATATTCAATTTAATAAATTTAGTTTTATAATTTAAAATTTATTACACAATTCTAATAAAGGAATTTTCTACAAATTGTTATGTGAAAATACATCCATATGAAATATCTCCTACGAATTTTAAATTTGCATGGAATATTTCCTGCAAATATAAAATTGCAAGAATATCGATAGGTAATTTCACGAGAAAATTTACAAGAAAAATACTTGCAACATTTTCCACTAATCATTAAAATAATATTAGATATTTCTTGCAAATAATTATTCCTAAGAAAATATGTATGAAATAAAAAAAATTACGATATTTCTTACCATTTTTTATTCGGGAAAAAAAAATCGTACTGTCATGTAGTTGCAACAAATTTTGTAGGACATTCCTAGAGATTTGATTTTGGTAGAAAGTTTTTGCAATTTTTATTTAGCTACAAAATTCATATGAATTTCTTGCAAAACAAAATTTGGCAGAAAATTTTGCAGGAAAAAAACAACCTCTTAATTATCTTGTTATCTCAAATATCTATCTTTCTTGCTTCTTATGGTTTATAATTTTAAATAGTGGTATCTGTGTAATTTTAATATTATATATATATATATATATATATATATATATATATATATATATATATATATATATATATATATATATATATATATATATATATATATAATAGTAATAATAAATAAATAAACTATTTACAAATCATTAATGTTGAGTTTGAAAAAACTTAAATTTAACTTATTTAAATAATTGAGTTTAATTTCAAATCTGAGTTTGTTAATTTTATTAAACAAACAAGTTTCATCAAATATTTAGCAAGTTGAACCCTAATAATTCACAAATAACTAACAATACTTAATATCTATTTCATTAATACTAGATATTTAATTTTATAATTATAATTTAAGTAATTATTTTAAGCTAGAAAACATACATTTTGAAAAATATAATATTTATTTTTTAATTATATACTCTTTCCAGTCTTATATATATAAAAAAAATGTCATGAGTATTGATCTTATATATAAATAAGTTTGAACTAATTTTATTTCATTTATGAAGTTATTTAAAAAATATCCTTCATTAACTAAAAATTCTATTCCAATGATAGTTTTTATTCTTATATCAAGTATCAATAAAAGAGCAGTTTAAAAAAAATATTATTATTAGATAAAATTGATATATTTAAATGATGTTTAACTAATTTTTTCTTAATGTAAATCAATTTAATGTGAGAGAGAGGAGTAAAATATGTACAAAAATTAATGTGACCGGTGCACTCCCACAATATTATGATAGTTACGAACCCATAACTAACCAAGGTACCAAACCCTCACTGCATGCAATCAAACATCAATTAACTAATTTTAAATTTTGACACAATACTTGGAAGGGTATTAGTTGAAACACTAAGCTGCAAATCTCTATTCAGCTTATTGCTGGAATAAAATGTTAATTTTATTTTATATAATTTATATTAATTGATGGAGTAGATTTTTATAGATTTTTTATTTAATTATATAATTATTTGTTAAATAGATTTTTCTTTACATGCCACATGTAATGTCTATCAAAATAGAGTCAATATTGAGTGACATTATTGAAAATATCAACCTACGTTGATCATAAAAGATTGTATGAGAGGATAATCAATTGTAGAATGAGATGATATTATGCTCGATGATACTCATGTTCCTCCAACAATCATGTCCTCTATCAAAGATTCTTCAATAAATTGTTGGTTATCACTTCTTAAAAGATATTAGTGAAATTATAGAATTTAGACCTAACAAAGATGCTATAGCAAGCAATGAGCATGATATTAGGTTAATGGTGTCCTCCTAAAAAAAAATTGACTAACATAAGATATTATGTTAACTGTGTATACCTTAAAAATAACAAAACTTGATTAATAATTTTTATGTATAAAATAAGTTTTTTTTTTAATTTTTTCTCATATAATTTAGGTTTTGACTTAATTATATTAAAAAAATCAATGTTTTATTTTAATCATGTCACAAGTTAATATAAGATTTTATTATATATTTCTCATACTAAAAACTAAATATTTTAAATATGAATTTAGTTTACAAGACTAAACATTTATAAATAATTTCATGAGAGACTAATAATAAATATGATTTACTAAATTCAATAATAATTATTAAAATAAATTTTAATATCCCATAAGATCAAATATCAAACACCAAAAAGTAAATTATGACCATATCAAACACTTAGTAAATTATGACCATATCAAACACTTTTTATATAAAAGTTTGTCCTATGATTTTATCCCTCACATTCTCTTATTACTTACCTTCTCAATGAAAGCAAACAAGAGAGTAAGGAGAGGTGATAATCTGAAAGCAAAAGAGGAGCAGCTCTTAAGACCGAAACCAATATAAAGGAATACTTGTTTTAGTGGAGAAAATGCCCAACAAAAGAAAATGTAAGTACTCTCCTTGAAAGGGTGTAAGAAGGGGAAGGAATTTCCTTCTTGAAAGGTATCCGCGACATCCAACTGTTCAAGCTTCTTCCTTACTCCTTTGTCGTTGGTGCTTCACGGAGAAAGTTTTCTCGTGAAGATAAAATCAATTTTAAAATGTTTTCTTTTTAAATAGTTAGATTGTTAATTATGTTTATTTTAAAAAATATATTTCTTTTTATTATTTCTATATTTAATTTTATTATTTATTTGACTTTGATAAATTTTTGTGTCATTCTTTTACCAACTATGATAAAAGAATCAAAAGGTTAATCAATAATAATTATTTAGTTAGTTTGTTTATGATTATTGAATTAATTTGTTATGTATGTATATTTTTTTTTATTTTCCTTTAGAAAATATGATTGTTTTCTTAAAAACTAAGTTAAATATTAAAATATTTTTAATTTTATTTCATTTTTATTTATGGACCATAAATAAGTCTATTAACTCGCGTAGTTATTTATCAAATAACGATAATTTTACTCCAACTCGATTAAAATGTGGGGCTCAGCGGGATAGGCTTAAACAAGAATGTTAGCGTTGTATACACAATTGTAAGTCTGTTATGATAATTTAAAGATGCCACAAATTTTCTGATGATAAAAAATATTAGAAATTAGAGTTTCACATAACCAAAATTAACTTCGAGAAAATCAACTTACACCCTATAGATAAATTTTTTATGTACTATATATACCATTTTTATATATAAAAAAATCATATGCCATTTACACTTCCAAATATTATTTTTTAGAATGGCTTGTCACCTCCGTTCTCACAATACTTTAAATACACGAAGATTTTATTATTAATTAAAATTTTAAAATTTATAATTTTTAATAAATTTTAATTAATAGTAAAGTGTACTTTAAAAAATTATGTTGACAACTTTTCGTATTGTTTTGAACTAGTGCAGAATAATTTTATTGTATTTTGTTTTTATATGTAATAGTGGTAGTTACGCGCTGGCAGGGCGTGAAGTAAACTTTGTGATGGTGGCTGGTTGACAACATCGAACAGCAGCATGCACAGTTGTACTCTGACCGCAGAATCTTGGAGCCAACCAACATAATGCTACCCCACTACCTCGGCTCCTATGTAACCTAACACTCTATTTCTGAAATGTTAATCCCTTGTATATTATTAGTATATACTATTGTTGGTGACCTTGTGGAGGAGGCCTAGTATTTCTTTCTTTCTTTTCAAATATTGTTTCGGTTGGAGGGTTGTTTTTCTATTTAATTAATGCTTTGAGATTGAAGCCATTTCATTTCACATGAGAGGACACTCTTTTGGAAGTTGACATCCCATCAATTTTTCCCAACCTCATAAGTTAAAATTTTAAGCTACAAGAAAGATGCACCACAAGCAATCAAGACATAAAAAGGATAATACTAATTGTTATTAAAATTCATGACTTTCCTCTTCTCTTAACTAAGTTGTCACCACAAGCAATCAAGACATATAAAGAGTAATACTATTTGTGATTAAAAAATTCCTCAGTTTCCTGTTCTTTTAATTCAGCCAATTTGGTTTTGTGCCTCTTCCATTGGCATTCTACGTTCTTTTCACCCTTTTCTTTTTAACGTATTTTTTTCCCTTTATGCTAACTTTTTCTTTTCAAAGTTTAATAGAGTATAGTATACTTTAATATTTCCATTTCATTATTGTTTCCGCTTTTTCTACATGATGATCGATGGATTATCACTATATCAAGTTAAACTATGGTTAACCTTAGGATTTGGGATATAGATAATAAAAACAAATGAAAACGTTATCCACTACATAAAGACACCCATCATTTTTGTATATCTCACTAATTTCTTCGTACCTTATCATTCTTCCTTTAACCCTGCTTTAAATTTATTAACATAGCTCAATAGATTCAGTTTTGAGGTGTAGATTCACAATTTCACCTACTTATTTAGGTTCTTAAAATGAAGTTGAGACACCACTACGTATACCCCAAACAAAGCACAAGACTACCTTGTGTGGTATAGGATGGTTGTTAGTCTATCAAATCATTATAATACTAACGTCGTCGTGTTTGGATAAACTTAAGGTATCCTGATTGAACAAAAACTAGTCTTTCAAAAGTACTGACATATATATATATATATATATATTCATACACTGATATGAAAATCAAAGAACACATTTAAAAAATAAAATTATATGTCACTATTGGTTCACATTGTATTTAATACATATGAAAAATGAGAGAGAGAATTTGAAGAGAAAGAAATTTGGAAGATGAAAAGAATCTTCCTTATTTGATTCAACTGAGAATCTAACGAGAACGAAATGAGATTTTCAACTTTCCCTTTTCTACTAAGAGTGTGATTATTTATTTACGTCAATACACATAGTTCGTACATAGTTTTACAAAAAAAAAATGTTTTCTATATTTCCCTTGCATCAAACAATTAAAAAATTTATTAATTTTCTTACTATTTTCCTTCTACTTAAATTCTCTTTATTTCTTGCTTTTTATCTTTCTTTCCAAAGGAAACCAGTGTAAACAACTGGGACCAATTCATTGTGCACACTTGCAAAAATCCAATATCATTTTCTTCCTGAGCTAATTGTTTGTCATTATGATTGATATAAGATAAGCCTCTCTTTAATTTCAACATGGACACATGGGAGGTATAAAATGGCCCCACACGGTTACATCTACAGCGAATTTTTGAATCAAAAGGAAAAAAAAAAAAAAGATTCTATGACGCCAGCTTTTTCATGGATCCCACTATCAGTGCCTAATTGCCGAGCCAAAAAGATATTAGAAAAAAAAAAAAGAAAAGAAAAGGTTTGCGATCACCTTCAAGAGCAATGCCAATAATAAAGAAAAAGAGATTAGACAAAACCAAAAGCCTTAAAAAAGCAAAGAAAGCAAGTGTGCCACTCTTCATGATCAAGTAGACACACTGATGGTAAGAGAACAATGACACAGAAAGAGACATGTCCGGCTTTGAAACAGGCTACACTCCACAACCAAATTCAATCAGCTACTGTTCATCTGTCCCTTGTAATTATTATGAGAAAAATTATACAAATTTGTTGGACTAGGGAGTTAATAAATCTAGCAAGCATATCTTCATATGTCTAATTGTTTGCAATTTGCATAACCAGATAAGCTCAAATCTACATTTACTATGACTAATCCAAGGTTTTAAATGACAAATCTAAGGTTTTAAACTGCTCTCGAAGTTTCATATTATAGAAAGTTACGGTTAAATACGGTTGATGCAGTTCAATTTCAGTGGCAGGCACCAACAAATCTTGACGTTGCGGTCAAAATCGCAATCACAGAACATTTTTGAAAACCTTGGACAAAGCTAATTTCGTCAAACCAAGGCGTCCTGAGATCTGTTTGATAAAAGAAAGAGATGTAGTATTTCTTATATGTTCTTAAAGTACAATCATAATACATCAATAGTATGGCACAATCAGTCATCACAATGTCAAAATTAGCACACCAAAATTTTGGAATTCTAAGGCAAGGGGGGAAGCTAGACTTAATCAATGGGGATTGAAAGCAATTCAAGTGAAAAAGAAGAAAAAAAAAAAAAAACATGTGGATGGATACCTTTCATGCCCCTTGTGTCTCCCTCATCCTTTGAAAATCTGTATTAAGATAAGATGGCATTGTTATGCCCATTTGAGGATCCAAAGAAGCAGGTAATTTCCCCTTCTTTGGCCACAACCAGATTTTGGACACAGAAAAGCTGTCACCTTTACTGACACTACTAATCTTCTTTCCTTCCACATCCCCCTCCACTGAAAGGTTCTTCTCATCAGCATGTTCCATTCCTTTGGTGAGCCTTGTGACTTGACCTTTACTCTCATGATTCAAGGTCACCCTGAGTTCTGAATTGCCAACCACATATTGGTAAGACCCCATTGAGTAACACCTCCTTGCATCCAAATTACTGCTACTTGTCTCTCCCACTTCACTCTCCCCACCCTCCACAACATTCAGCTTCTTGAACTTCCCAAGCCTCACAGGGAAAACACCTTTCTCCATCTCCACAACTTCCTCAACCACAACTGTTTTCTGTCTGGTAGTGAATCCACTCTCCCCATTACAAGGGCACCCTTCATCCTCCCTCATATCATCAAAATCAAACATAGGGTTCTCAATAGAATACCCTGGGGTGAGAAGTGTTCCTCTACAAAGAGGGCATGTGGAGTTTGACAAAAGCCATGTGTCTATACAACTGATGTGAAAAGCATGGCTGCATACAGGCAACAATCTGAGCTTATCCTTCTCAGAAAACTCACAGAGACAAACAGCACAGTCAAAAGGCTCTTTCAACCCCACAATCTCCTTGTACTGGAAAACAGGAAGAGCATCAATGAAAGCCTGATCCAAGCCAGAGTCATGGAGGTGGAAGAGCTGTTGAAGCTGCCTCTGGAGAGCATCAGATGTGGAAATTTCTTGGTGTCTGCTGGATTGAGATGCAGAAGAAGATGGGTGCTTTATGAGAAATCTAACAAGCAGGTGGAGGAGACCAGAGATGAAAAACAAAACAGCAAGAACCACTATGATGAAAAGAACAGCAGGACTAATTCTAGTGCCAGATGATGAATGTGGTGGTGGTGTTGAAGAAGGCAATGATGATGAGTCCTTGTGGAAAGAAGCACCAGGAGAGTATGGGGGTGAAGAAGATGAAGACAAAAGAGGTGGTGAGTAGCTCAAGTAGCCATCTTTTTGCTGGATTTGATGCTTAACCCATGCCATCTTCAAATGGGTATGGTCAAAAAACAACAACCTAGGATACATGCTTTCTGACATCTCATCTCATCTAAGTATCTCACAGATCACAAAAACAGTCACACACCCATGAAACCATGTCCCTCACCCAACACAATCATAGTCACATCTTGACACCTTAAACACTTGAATGTTTTAGTTTACACTCAAACTTGGGACACATACAAAGAAGTGAAGTACATACATCTAGATGTGCACTCTATCACATACAAAATAGTGATGTAGCAATAAATAATGTTTTTTTTTTCCTTTTTGGATTTTGGCACACGATATATGTTGAACTCAACTCACCTAACTCGTTTAGGTTCACTTCACCACTGAGGTGTTGGTTGCTTGTTTTGAAGTTTTGAAGGCAGCAGAAGAAATCCTATCTTGTGAGAGAAGAGAAAAAGTGAAATGTGAAACTCTTTCTGAACGGCTGTATCTGCTTCACTGTGTGTGTGATCCAAATTCCAAATTGGACAAATTGCTTTGTGGTTAGAGAAGGAAAGAATCCAAAGGGTGAAAGTGGCAGCAGTTCCCGAAGTGCGAGGTAAAGGATGACAGAAAGAAACACGCAAGTTCTAATCCCACTACCAAATATGGCGCGTGCCACTCATCCTTAGTCCCATATCTTCTACTGCCAATTAAAATTCAAAATAATACGACACAGATTAATTGCAATATATAGAACTTAATCATTATGCAATTTCTCCTCTAATGATCGATACAAGATTCTCTAAGTAATTGCATTAAAAATGAACAAATTTATATATAATAATATATGATTAGACGATATTGAAAATTTATTTTATATTAATAGTATATAATTTATTTATTTTATATTTAATGGTTAAATAATAATTATATCAAGAATAATGTTTTTAATTTTAAAATAAATTAAATTAAATTTTTATACATATTTTTATGTAAATAATTTTACACTATAATTCATATATGATAACCTATAATTAAATAATAATATAACAAACATTTATATATTAATATTTTAATTTAATTCAAATAAATAACTCGTTTATTTTTCTTCTAATATATTATCTTTACATTTCTGACCAATAAACTAATCTCTTTCGTAATATAAAAAGTATCTATCACTTTCTATTTAATTCAAATAAATAATTGTTTATACTGTTAACCATATATGGTAAACTATAATTAAATGACAATATAATGAATATTTATATTATTAGTATATTTTATTAATTTCTCTTATAATTATATTTACATTTCTATCGAATAAACTAATATCTTTCAGAGTATACAAATTAATGTATACTTTAGAAATTATACTTCCGGCATCCAGCACAAACTCATGTGTGTAAATTTAATTAATTTTTTTTTTGTAAATAATTAAAAATAAATAAATATGATTTTATATAATTATTAATATATATTTAATATTAATCATTTTTATAATTTAATTAATCATTATTCGTCTTTTCAATAACTATTTGTGAGACAAAATAAATTATTATTAAATATTTTAATAATTTTATGATTCTATTAATTATAGTATCCAATCATGTTTATTTACTATTAATTATTTATAAGATAAAATTATTCATATTTACATATATTTAGTATCTGAATAAACTTAGGATGCATAACTTTTTGACACATATAGTCTAGGAATTTCTTAGTGGAGAAGGGAATCATATAACTTGTATTATATAATCTTTAATATTTCTTCATTTACAAAATAGTCCTTTCTTTTGGTTTAACAATTACGTCCATTAGTTTCCCACGTTAAGTTGAATTATTTATTTACTATTGATTATAAAAAAATATCTCAAAAGTGACAACGTGTTAACTCCACCGAACTCATAAATCAAATTTGTCAACTAAAAGGTTTTGAATTTGATTTGTACTAATTATCATTTTCATTAAAGGTTATATGTTAGTACCACTCAAAATCGAAATTGAGGATTGCGACATTATTATTAATCTTGTGTACATTAAGATGTCACCCTTATTTACTTATTAGTCAAAAAGAGGGGAAAACAAAAGGAAAAAGGGATACATTTTAAGTCGTCATTACTCATTATGTATATCTTCTGTTAAGTATAGTAGGAACTAGGAAATGTGTGTTTTTTTTTTTTTTTCTCTAACTTTGGGTTAAAATCAAATTTTCTACTAGATTTTTTAAAGGCTTCTATTTAGGATGTTGCTTACAAGAAACGGTTATTTGGATATGCCTATAAGACGAAAATAAATAGTGCTTCTTAATTCTTAGAAAGTTGGGTGAAGACTTTTCGAGGCAATTACATTGAATAGGAGGAGAATTCTTAGTGTGTAGAATAAGGATTTTATGCAACATGGTCCACCAATGCCTTAGGTTTCTCTCCACTAAATCATCATGTTAGTTAAATTCCTCAAGCAAGTAAACTAACCACCGTTGAGGTCACTATCTATGTTTCTTGGACAATGAAAATAAGCAGAAAACAATGCTATTAAAACTTTACTTTCTTCTATTCATTAATTGCAAGATAGTCTCTTGCTCATTGAATCATATATAATTGTTGCTTTCGTACTATGCAAGTGTCTGGTGAAAGTAGGCCAGAAGAAAAATATTAGCTAGATATTTTTTAATACACTTTTCAACATATTTTATATTTTTTTTAAATATAAAATTGGGTGAGTTTCACTCTTTCTATAATAAACTTATCTCATGATTTTATCATTTTTAATAACTATAATAGAAAAGACAGTGTTCGAAAAGTTTGTTGTTATACTCCTCTGCAAAAAAAGAATCACGAGGATTGTGTTGGAAAAAATGAACACCTTTAAGTACTGTTAGAGATATAAATCATTCTAGTTTCTTCGCTTAATAATAATTTAATAATTTGGAATATGTCCTTAATAAAAATCTGTGTGCATATATATATACACTTGATGGGTGGGTATGTGGATAAGGCGTCAAGCTAATAGTGAGCCCATTTTCTCCACTATCATGAGTACTTTTAGGCATTTGCTATTTACATGTTCAATTTTCTGGGTACACTTCATTTTTTTATATATTTATTATTATATAGAAATATCTTTTTATAAAATAATAAAAATCTTATTTTTGTATTTATTTTTTTATTCTTTAAACTTTATTTTTATATTTTATTTTTAATATTTTTTTAGTCTTACTTTTACCCTTTATTTTCATCTTTTGTGCATTTTTTAATAATATAATATTTTTTCATATTATACTCGTATGTAATATTATACGATGAAAAATATTATTAGTTACGTTGATGTTTATAGTTGTTATAATTAATTTATTCAAAAATACGTTACGTATTTTTATTTGTGTGTCTTATATTAAAATTGTTTTTTCAGGATATTTTTATGTTACAAAATTGTTTTAAGTTGTGGTCCACAACAAGTATAATTTTTTGGAAAAAAACATAATGGAGAATACTATTTATAGAATTTATTTATGTTTTTTTTATTATAATTTTATTTTTCTTTCTTTTTTATTCATCAATTAATATTTAATCTTACATACATAAATAAAAAAATATATTACTTGTCTTTACTATCTTTTAAGTCACAAACTTATTTTCAGTGAAGAAACAACACACAATAAGAAAAAACACAAGTAAAAGCCAAAAAAAATAACATAAACATGAATAGTAAAAAGTAATACGTTTCTAAAAGGAAAGATACAAAGAAATAGAAGAATTCTAGAATTAATAAAAAAAAGTAAACAAAGTGTCTCATTTGAAACAAAATTAATAAAATATATATTTTAGTAAAATTATAAAAAAAAAAAAAGAGATAGTCAATAATTTGAAAAGTCTAAATAGTAAAAGTTGTCCTTTTAACCAAGTCAACCAAGATCATAATTAATGGCCCATGCTACTTATTCCCTTTTTGCTCCACACACTCTCCATTTCTTTTAATATTCCTAAAATGGCCTTCTCACTCACATCCACATTCTTCTTCGCAAATTTTACGATAATTAGTTTATATATTTTCATAAAAATGGTATTATAAAAATTAATTTTATAAATTCTATATTGGCTTTTTTTTTTTCTGGTCAAGAAATTTACAGTCTTAAATATCCATCAAATTGAATACATACAGTGGAGATACATGATTACAACAACAAATGAGTTTAGCCAGTTAATTAAGTAAATATTATAAACTCTTTGTGGTATTATATTCAATTATCATAAACAAATAAAAAATCACTTATTTTACTTTCTTTATTTTTTGAGTTTTTTTTAAGGTAATTTTATTTGAGACCCAATTGAATACTAAATATAAATATTATTTTAGTAAATTTTGAACATTAATTTATCAGATTGTACAAACTAATCTTTCTTTTTTGTTAGATCCAACCCTCTTGAGTGATATACATTGAAAATTATTGCAGTTTAAAGATGTCACAGATAATTTTTATTTTCCGAAAGTAGTTGCTCTTAATTCTTGTGGTTCTCTAATATTAATCCATAACAAGTTGAAATTGAGAACAATTGAAAACAATTCTGTCTAATGGTTCTAAAATTTTAACTTGCAATCAATCCTTTATTGTTTGATTTATATACTTTGATAGACACAAGTACCAGTGGAATCATGCTTCATGAATCAAGGATTTTCTTATTTCCTCTTTTATATATTTAGTGTTAATCATGGGGCAATGTGGTTCCTCCAATAATTATACATGATGCCATACTCAACTATGCATTATGGCTTCATATTCTTATTTAGCAAAATGCACCAACGTACAATACCATATTCTCAAAGATCTTGAGGCATGTAATGTATCACTTGATTTGAAAGTACTATATCGTGAAACTGTGAAAGTATTATAGTGTGACGGTGCCTGGAACAAGATTGTTTTGAAAAAAATACCAATGAGAAACCAAAAAAAATATAGCACCAACATCAGTTGCTGCTACATGCTACCTTTTACTGTTTCAATCTTGATTTCTTTCTACTTTCTATTGAATGGCTTGAAGATTATAAAAGACTAAGACCAGATTTTTCTTATTATTGGTAAAGGAAGAGCCTAACAGATTTTTCTGGTAATGGATCTTAATAAAGTGAAGGTTATCAAGAAAGCTGTTAGCAAATTATTAGCAAATTAAAGAAATGGCCATACACATATGGAATTAGGCTAATGAAATTGTTGGAGACATTTAGCTGGTCAAAATTGGAGAAATCAGATATTAGTATTTGCCCATTAAATAAGAAGGAGAACATTACTCTCTGAGATTCAGGACAAAGCATAAAAATAAATTTCTTTGATTTCTCTTGTAAGCCCTCATCTTGGGAACTGCAAAATATATACTAAGAAATTTAAGATTATTAATAAAAAATCTTATTTTACAAAACTACTTCTAGCCAACAACCTTATGTAGGTCTAAATGTTATTTAGCTTGAATCTTTAAAGAAAGCCTTGAATTTGAGTTATGCAGATAAATAAATAAAAAAACTAGTTGAAAGAATCATCTGTCAGATCTTTTAATTAAAATTAATTATCAACAACAAAATCGATAGATATTATGCGGTAGTTAGAGTTTCAGTTGAAGAAAACGTGAATGGATGAAATAGTTTAAAACATTTTATTAGAGTTTCATTTGAAGCAAAAATGGATGAAATAGTTTGAAACATTTTATTAGTCCTCCTTTTCCACCTCTTCTTCCACCAGCAACACCCTCTTCCCTCGGAGTTTTTTTTTTTTTTTTTTTATTGTAAATGCACTAAAGGGCGAATCTAAAATATAATTTTGGAATGGATTTCTGCACCACACAATTTCCAATTCCCACGTGATTGCTCTGGAGAATCTTTTCAGAACACATTGGCATCGTTATACTAAAAAAAGTGCAGAATTATTATGGACATATTATCGTATTAATTATATATATTAATAATTAACTACTTTAGCTTTGTAATATGTTGTCATCCCCAGAAACTTACTAAAGAGAAAAGTAAAGTGACAGAGGGATGGTCCTTGAACATGGATTTGGTGCCAATGGTGGTCATTATAGGGTTCCAATTGAATCAAGTGGGCCTACTCATGCTGTTCAAAGCAGCCACCCTGCAAGGCATGAACAACCATGTTTTTTTGGCCTATTCTTATGCTGTTGCTACCACTCTACACTTTCCTATCTCTGTTTTCAACATAAGGTTGACAATTTCTTATTGCAAATCACAAACTAACTCAACTTTAACCCTTGACTGATTTCTTCATGTAATTAATGTTTTCATGTTTCTTTGCAGATCAAGAGTGGTTCCTCCACTTAGTTTCTCCATAATATTCAAAATCATTCTTCTTGGGGTGATAGGGGAAATGCACTTCACTATGAACAACACTTGTCAAGGCCTTTTTCTATAAGTTGTGGTCCAAGATTCTCATCAATCATATACCAGTTTGCATCTTGATTGCCATGTGTTGCAGAAGTTCATCTCAGATACTGGGTGATGCTGGCATTAGCTACACTTCTCCAACACTTGCTTCATCAATCGCCAAAAATTAAATATGTTTTTAGAGCCTGAAAGTTTAAGAGAAAACATGGTGTCTCATTTTGAAGTAGAAAAAGTTTTTGAACTTAAAAAAATACTTATAAGTAACTTGCTACTTGTCAAATACAAAATCCTATTTTGCTTCATTTGATTAATCTTTTGAGAATTTTTTATTTCTATGTTTTAACAAAACCCAATGTTTTGATATAATTTTTAATAAGCAACTGAAACCACAATATTAATTTTTAGTAAATGTAGAAACTAAAAGTGAATGTGATTTGACTTTTAAAAAATTTATGATAAAAAACAACAAATTTATTCTACAAATATGAACTGTAATTAGATAATAATGTAATTAAAATGTTAGTTTGTTAGGTAGTATATAATCTATTTTTTCATAAATTTTTTATAAGAAATAATACTAAAATTCATTATATTTTCATAAACTAGGACATATGTAACCCAATTTTAAAACATACGTTACAATTTACTTTTCTTGCATGCAATGATAAATTAAAACAAGTATTGGTGAAAAGAGACATGACAAATTTAGAACTCCACCACTTTATTCAATATTTTCAGATTAATGCCAGGTGCCCACGAATCAAGGTTTCAATTTCGTAGGGAGTTACAAAAACTGATGAAGGGAAAGTTAACTGACTAAGAATCAAGATGCTTATTAGTTATTACTATTCATCATTAATATTAGAGCTCATACATAGAATAATCTTTTGGAAGTTGCAACTGAGCATCTATTTCTAATTCCTTGCATATGTTCTGCTATAGTAAGTACTAAGTACAACAGAATGCATGACATTAACCACTATGGATGAATATCTCAATTTACTTTTGTCAACGTTTTTGTTTTCTCTTACACGCCTATCACCTCAATTAAGGATGGAAAAAATAGCTGCAAAAAGTAGTGGTCAAGCTAAGGTCATGGGAAGCATAATATAAATAGCAGGTGCATTTGTTTTGACTTTCTACAAAGACACATCAATCATCAAAGCTCATTCCCATGTTTCCTTACCACTTCAAAAACCAATTAGCTTTCTAAGATCAGGAGATGCAAATTGGGCCATTGCTGGAATTCTTCTCACAGCTGAATATTTACTAATTTCAGCATGTTGCATTTTACAGGTAGGATTGGAATTCTCCAAAACAAGAGTTATAAATTAAAGTGCATATATAATTGATAACCATTGATGATTTCATCAATAGTGTAGAATTTTATAAAGTAGAAGCAAAAGGTCATTTCATATTTTTACAAATAATTAAAAAAATATATCGCATTATTTTTACTTTATTTTTTATTTTCAAAGACTTGTTCGGTAAAAAACAGGATGTCTGTTATTTAATATATAAATCTTTAAAAAAATGAAATAAGATCAGAATAAGTTGATATTTTTACTTGGTTAGCATAATATATTTTTAAGCCTAAAACGAATTTTGAAGTGAGATTTTTTTAAAATTAATAACATTTTTTTATAAAAAAAATTATGAACTAAATTTAGTGAGAATTGATATATTAAAAGACAATTTATTTAATTGAAATTAATGACTGATTAATTTTTAAGAGAGAGTAAGAGAAATTAATTGATATATTAAAAATGATTTTTCTTTAGCAGAGTTTAAACTCTATTCGTTAAAAAAAAATATACCTTAGTTACTACTATAGATCGATTAATAATAAAATTTATTTAAATATTAATATTAAATAAATTTTTTTCTTGAGAATCTAAAATAAAGACTTAAACTGTCTTATGCTTAGGTTGGTATTGTGTTTTTACGATTATGTATGAAAATAAAAATGTTTAATTATACTTTTTATCTTCAAAGTTTTACCTTCTCATAAATTTTACCTCCAAAATATTAATTTTTTTTTGCGAATTTTATCTCAATGTAAAAAAATTACCACAATTTTAAGGCATTTTTCTTTTAAATTGCCAAAATTAACATACTTTTATATTTTCTTTAAATGGTCATAGTTATGAAAATTCACGATTTTTTTTAAATTGGGAGGAAAAAAATTTTTAAAAAAAATATTTAGGACAAAAAATACAATTAAGTTATATAAAAATTATTTTTTGAAACTGGTGCTAATTTTTTTTTATGAAAAATACTAATAACATATTTTATTACTAGTTAAAATTTATTATAAATTATAAATTTTAATTAGTCCGTTTCATTTCTTATTTAATGATTCTTTATTTTAATTTTTAATTTTTAATAAATAATTAAGAAATATATTTAAAAAGTGTGGTCTCCTCTTTTTTATTTAGTTATCTCTTGTGCCTCATTCTTAAAATATATGCTCTCACTATAGTGCTAAAATATTGTAATTCCTATACTCATTTCATAGGTGGATATCCTAAAAGTGTTCCTGGATGAAGTAGCACTGCTCTTCTTTTTCAACGTAACTGCCACTGTTTCTAGTGCCAATCGCAAGCTCTTGGAAAATAGGATTAAATATTTCTTTAATCTCTATTATTTGCTCTGTAAGGTACCCTGATAACTGCTACTTCACTTTTAATAATTAAGTACACATTTTAAAACTAGTATATTTTATAGATGACACGTGTTTCTTTTTCTTAGGAAATATTTCAGAAAGTTATGGGCAATATAGTTTACAAATCCATGATATAGTTCGGTGAAGGTTCATTATTTTAAGTACATTGTTTCTGCATTTTGCAGTATATTTGGAACCATAACAATATCATTTGGCCTTTATGCTGTGTTGTGGGGCAAAGCAACAGAGGAGATAAAGGAAGATGTTGGTATCTTGGAATCAACTACTACTGAAAATGTTCCTTTATTGCAAAGCTATGGAACTGAAACTTGGAAAAAGAAAACAGATGGAAATGTTTAAAAGACTAGTAAAGTAAAAACTCTTCACCATTTTAACATCATAACAAACCTTAAGAACTAATGTTTTTGTCATAGAACAGGAAACTAAATACAGCTACGAGGGTCAAACCATTGAAAGGATAGTGAATGGAAGATTTTCAATAGTTCATTGAATATAAGCATTCGATAAAAAATGTTTCTTGTCTCTATTCACCATTAGCAGAATTTGTGGTTCAGTTTCAAGTGTTCACTTGTGTTTCTTTTTTTTTTTTCAACAATCGGTTTTGGGATGATTTTTATGCAAAATGTTATCCATTTTGATTATAAAAATGTTTTATAATTCCATTTGTATCAATTTGAATATAATATCAAATTTAATTCAGTGCAATATAATTGCTTTTATATATTTTTTATAAATATTTGGTTAATATTAAATAAATCAAAAGAATACACAATAATCATAATAAACAATTATTTCAAATTATTATATTTAAGCCCTTTGTTACTATTATTTTAATTTAGTATAGAATATGATATAGTAATTGGTAATTTTTTAAAATAAAATAATTTATAAACTGGGTTTATTGAAATTTAAAAACTCATAAGATTTAAAGAAAAAATTTGCTGGAAAACTTAATTGTCGTAATAAAAGAAAACTAAAAAATTGTTTATATCAAATGAAAAATAATTAACTAAAAATAAAATTACATGTTATTTATTATAATAAGAGAACTAAAATGACAATCAAATCTTTTTAAAGAAAATAATTTATTCACAAACGATATAAAGTATATATATCATCGTTTAGTGACAAATAATATATATAATAAATTTAATTTCAAAATAATTATTTTAAAAATCATATTTATCTTCATTTTTATTAATTTACTATACATGGAAATTAAAACTTTTACTTACAAAGCTATTTAATTTATTTCAAATAAAATATAAAAAATATTAAAATATATTATTAATGCAATTTTATTATTAGATTATTTAAATTTATTTTTATTTGTAACAAGCTGTGTTTTGAAAATTAGATTGAACAACCAGTCAACTTGAAAATTCGACGAATTAGTAATTAAGATATCCAATTCAACTAAACCATAATGAACAAAAAAATAGTCATTGAATAAAATAATTGGTCAAAATTGAGAGAATCGATCAGAATTGGTTAAAAATTTTTAAAAAAAAGTCATAAGTCAATAAAAAATATTTAATAAAATATAACTTCTTTAAAATAAAAAATTAACCTAAAATATTTATTATTTCTTTTTTTATTATAAATATAAACTTGTTATTGTTAATAGATTTTGTTATACAGAGGTAAAAGTTAGATTTGAGTATTATAATATATTTAATTTAAATTTTTGCGTATATTTTGACTATTAAGAATTTATAAAATTATATTTTATTTTTACTATATTTTAAATTTATGGTATAATATTTTTAATATTATTTAAGTATTATTATTTTATTAATAATATTTTAATTGCAGCTAAATTATTAAATTTTGAACAGTTGAATTACCGATTTAATTTTAAAATATTTAAAACTAAGTTAAACAACCTATTTATTTATGAGTTGTCTTAATGAAAGAAAAAGTGTTGTGCCTTTGAAGTTATGTTGGCATATTGCCACGTGTTTACTCTTGTTTTTTTTTTTTTTGATTGAAACGTGTTTACTCTTCCTGTCTCTCAAACAAGGTGTTCCTGAACGTTCCAAAAATCCAAAAACACATCAATCAGTGGAACATAAATAAAATTCACAGAGGCAAGAAAAAAATAAAAGGAGAGAAATAAATTTTTACTCCACACTTTTATGCACATAAAAAAATAAAATCTTTTGATTTTTAGACTGAGACTCACTAATATTTTCATAAGTAACTTTTTATAGGCAATTAATTTTAATAAACTGATAGTAAAATTACTTAATAGCTAAGTAATAAAACAAAATGTGTAAGAAAATATGACTGTGCTAACTAAAATTTAATCATATTGTAAAGATATAAAAGGTTCCAAATCAAAATGTTGTATTAGTAAAAAAAAAAAATTAAACTCTTCCGGAGCATTAAATGTGGCTTGATTTATTGCTCAGAAATGAAGAACAATCGAGAAAGACAAACCTCTCTTATATATACGCACGAACCCAACTTTTTGTACTTTCAGCATTGAAATAAAAATCAGTTTTTGTGTTTCCTTTACTCATAAAGACCCTATATTTTACTAAAAACCAAGCTCTTTGATACCAAATGACTTAAAAAACCTAAGGAAGAAACAGAAGAAAGCTATGAAATATAAACTAGTGAAATTTTGATTGAAACTTAGATGATTCAAACGGATACATGAGTTACCTTTTATAGGACAATGATTACATTAACTTAAAAGAAATTTACAAGTCAAATAATGTAATTTGAGTTTTAGGACCTAACAAAGGCATTCAATTACATTTAGTGAGTTTTTTCCTTCTATTTTTAGACAGAAGCCATCTCTCGCCAAAAACCAATTAAAAAAAAAGTGAGGGCAAACTAAAAAAACGCTCCTAAGAGTGAGGAGGAGTATGTGTTAGGGTATTTTCGGCTTTTTATGTATTTTAAGTAGCTCCACTGAAAATCATCATATATAATCCAAAACAAAACTACAAACTAATATAAAAAAAATTAGAAATTTTAAATTTTAAATTTTTTGGATAATATTTTTGTACAATTAAATTTATTCAAATCGAATAGATATTTTCGTTAATACATTATTATACATTTTGCAGGTAATTTTTATAATTCTTATTTTTTATAATGCTTCTTTATAAAATAATTAATTAGTCAATTAACATATATTTTTATTTTATATATTTTTTAAATAAGTCTTGTATAATTATTTACTTTAAAAAACATGTTCAATATTTAGAATTAAATACATCTAATAATTATACAAAATTAAAAATATCAAGAATGTAACGAAAAAAATTAAATTATTCAATCTAATGTAAACTGTATTTTATCATATTAATTTTTAAAATATAAATTAAATTAAATTATAAATTATTTTAATATTTAGATCAAATGACTTTTTAACTGAAATTTGATCCAAAATAATTTGCAAACATTTCTAGATTTTAATATTAGTCTATTACACATATATTTTTTTGTTTTTGTTTACAACTTTAAGTATTTTTTTTTAACTTGAGTGGTTGCAAGTTTTTTTTTTAGTTTTTAAATGTAATTTTCAAAACAAAATATGTTTGATTAAAATAAAATTAAAATTATTTTTTTATAATTATGTTATATGTACAAAATATCTACCGACTTTGCTGATTACCAATCTTTGTTAAAAATTTTAATTAGTCACTTTTTAGTGAAACTGTCATTCCAAACTGTCATTTCCAACCATGATTTTTTTCATCTACAAATCTTGAAAGAATTTATGAATTTAGATTTTAGTTTAAAAAAAACGTATTCTTACTATATTAGAAAACAACCCCTCTTATTATAGACATGACATTATTGATTCTCTATCACCACCATCCCTCTCTGGTATCACCATCACTACTATGGATATTGAACCACAATCATTAATGTCATTACTATTATAATCATTGTCTACATTATTATTATTGTTAGAAAACTTTAAATTAAATTTATTTTAAAATTAAATTTTAATTTTTAAAACTAAATAAATTAAAATTAATTTTTAAAAATTTTAAAACTTGGAACTAAAAATTATTCCAACGTATCTTTAATAAATGAATTTTACGAATAATTTTACGTTCTTAGATTTCATTAACAATATTTCTAATTAGTGTTTTTTAACATTATGATAATAAAATAAAAAATAAAAATCAATACTTAAATAAGCACCTATTGTGTTAAAGGATGCTAGGTAAGCAAAAGCTCTCATTGAAGAATCTTATTAGGCATCAATGCTTAATAAGTTAAAATAATCTAAGCACTTGGTTGAAAATGACCTTAGTACCAAACTTACCTCATCAGAGTAAAAAAAAAAAAACACCTTAGCACTTTAAACTTACGATTCACTTACTTATATGTATTTTATTATTATGGGTAAAAATAGGTCGAAGTTTTTTTTTTATTTTTTATTTATAAAAGTTTATGGTTAGTCTACATCAGAGTCATGCTAGGCCAAGCATTTTCATGAAATTTACTGGGCTTAGGCTTTTAATAAAATCTATATGATTAAAAAATTAAGTTTTAAGTATTTCAAAAAATATTTCAAGCCTATCTATCAGATTGAGCTATTTAAATAAATATAAATAATAATTTTTGTTATTATTATTATAATATTAAATTTATTCTAATATATTAAAATTATATTTATTTATATTTTAAATATTAAACATGTTAACATATATAATAAAAATAAAGTTTATAAGTTTATTAAATTACAAATTTATATTTTATCTAAATATTTTATTATAAAATAGACTTTTAAATAAATTATTGTAAATGATAATATAAACATTAAAAATAATTTTTATATAATATAAATATGTTAGGCTACTCTTATAAAACATAGTCAATTTTTATCTTTGTCTTATATTTTAGGAACAATGATTTATAGTTTATTTTATTTAAATAATTTTTTTATTTTTATTAGATTATTAATCTATTAATACCATGTAAAAAATTTAGATTTATATAAAAAAAATTAACATAAAATAAACTTATAAATTTGCTATGTCAGACTAATTACAAAATATTTATTTATAAAAAAATTTAAAAATATTTATTTATAAATAAAGTGAAAATTAAATATTAATTAAGACAAAACTAAAATTTAAAACATCTATTTATAGGAAGATTAAATCCTATTTCCTGCAATTAAAGAACAAAAATTAAAGAGTTTAAGGTGTGTAATTAAAGAACTAAAATTACCGGCAAAACAATTTGTTTATAGGACGACATGTGTCCGATGAGATCTAACCAAAGAAGAAGACAAAAAAAAAAAAAAATGTTGCGCCTTTGAAGTTGTGTGGGCATGGGCACGTGTATACTCTTCCTCTGTTTCTGTTTCTAATCAAGACCGTTCTGGAACGTTCTAACTACCTCGCCCTGCCACTCCCTTGTTTTCTAGAGTCTCCTACACAGCTCTCTTTGCAAAACAAAAAATATGAATGAAGAAGAATCCAGAAACCCAACACAACTTAAAGCCTCTCTTATATATACACACACGAACGCAGCAACAAGCGTTCATAACATACAAGAGTCTCCTTCTAAACACTCGTGACCGACAAGACAACCTTTGCGTTACCGCTTCTTGAGAATGGCTCTTCTCTCGTTACTGGCGATGTTGTCCCTTTGTGTTACCGCGAATGGTTTAATGCCGTACAGTCGCACCTTCTGGGACACGATGCTCCCTTCCGACGACCCATTCAGAATCCTGGAACAGACCCCACTCAGCATCCCCAGGGCCATGGATATGCCTCTCGCACTGGCACGTGCTGACTGGAAGGAGACCCCTTCTTCGCACGTGATAGTGCTTGACCTCCCCGGGTTGAAGAAAGACGACGTGAAGATCGAGATAGAGGAGAATCACGTCTTGAGGATCAGCGGCGAGAGGAAGCCCCACGAGGACGTCGAGACCGACAAGTGGCACAGAGCTGAGAGAACCAATGGAAGGTTCTGGAGACAGTTCAGGTTGCCACGGAATACTGACGTCGATAATGTCACCGCGAGGCTCCAAGATGGGTTGCTGACTATCACTGTCCCTAAGTTGGTTGATGACAAGAAGAGGCAACCTAAGGTCATTGATATTGCTCAATTGGAATCTAATGCTGAGGATGTTCAAGCTACCAAGGCCCAAATGTGATGAACTAAATGTTGCTGCTTACTTTTCTTTTTTGTTTACTTTATGTTTGTATTGAATTGCAAGTTAAATTTGATATCATAGTACGGTATATTGGATGAAATGATATAGTAAATATATAGAAGTTTATTTTATTTTATTTTGATGAATTATGAAAGTGTTTGGTGAATGGATGTTGTTGTTAAGCGAATGGAATTAGTGAATTAATGTTTTTTTTTCTCTTTTAACCATTAAAAGGTTTGATATAGCAATAGTTAATGAATCTAATAGTTACTAAATAAATTATTCATAATATATGAAATAATTATTCACTTAATGACAATGAGATTAAATATGATTAGTTACCAACCATTAGATATTAATAATTATCAATAAATATTTACTTAATAAAAATAAGATTAAATATAATTAATTATCAACAAAAAAAAAAAAATACTCGAATGTAGTTACGAGTACCTGCATAGATAACCTAATTTATAATAATAATAACAATAATTACAATCATAAAATCTAACATGTTATTATATTTTTTTCTTTTTTTTTATTTTTATTGTTCCTTATTTTTATTTTCTTTGTTTTTTTTTTATTTTTTTATCATTTATTTATTTATTATTTCTTATTTTTCAATTCCTAATTTCATAGTTTATTTATTTAAATTTTTTTACAACCGTTTTTAAATTTTATGTCTATATAAACATATTTTATTTTTTTTAAGTTATATATATATATATATATATATATATATATATATATATATATATATATATATATATATATATATATATATATATATATATAAAATTAAAATTGACTCAATAATATTGTATATTCTATATTTATTTATAATAATAAATATGAAATTAAAAAATAATTACTTTATAATTATAAACGATTTCTTACTATGTTATTTTTTAATTATAGGTAATTTTATTTTTATCTATCAAGTTAGTAACTTAATTCAGTGTCTCATTAGATCTATATTTATATGTCCTATTTAAAACAGATTTTAGATTAGGTAATACTTCTAAGGAATGTTCAAGCTTAATAATTGTAATATAAATTATATTTGTTATAATATTTGTAATGTGTTTTGACTAATGGTTAAATTTTGTAAAATATCTCTGAATAGAATTCTAATTATTATAATATTTTAAAATTATAATGGTTATTTTTATAATAAAAATTAATAGAATTTTAATTTAATTATTATTATATTAATAATTAATATTTTTTATATTTTAATTTTATAGTTAATAAAAGTGTAAGTAATATGTATGAGAATTTAGATATAAAATTTTTTTATTAAAATTATTACTCATAAAATATTAGTTATTACTAAGAGAAAATAAGTTTAAGTATAGGAATTTTTTAAAGTATAAGTATGAAAATGAGGATCTTAGTACCCTTCTCATACGTTACCAATTACCATTCCCAAGTAAGGCTGAGGTTATGCCTGCTGATGTTTTTGTTCATCCTTAGAATGGAGCATGCACTATTACGGGACTAATTTTTTTATTTGGTTAAACTTATATGTTTTTTTTAATCTAAGTTCGGCTTGTATAATTTTTTTATAAATATTTATAAAAAATAAGATTTATCTTTATAAATTATAATTAATCTTTTAAAGTTGAAATTAATTATAAAAAAATTAATGCATGATTTTTTTTATAAATAATTATAGAGATAATTATACATCCTATATTTGTGTGTTAGAATAAACAATATAAAAAGAAAAAAAGAAAAAATAGACTATAAATTGATAATATAAAATAATTTTATATAATTATTTAATTATAATTTATCATTAAATTCTTTAAAATAATGAAAAAAAGGTGAAACGGCTGGGGAGGAAATAAAGGAAATCCGGTTGATTATAGTCATAAATGATAGTTGATTATTGGAAATTATAAGGTTTTAGACTCTATATTGTTGCAATTAAAAAAAAAAAAAGAATAGTTGGTCCTGGAAGCTAGTCAAGAATGATTAGAGCACGCTGTCGTGCATCGATGGTTTGTTGGAGAAGCAAATGTGAGCTATCTTGGAGCTGTCAGTGATTTTCTAACTGGGGTTGTATAGTCCCAAGTTCTTAGTGGAGGGAAACTAGGGTTAGGGTTAACAAGGAATTTAGAGTAAAGTAACAATAGCAGAATAACATTCTTTTTCATGTGCTATTATGATGTTTTACTAAAAACAAGACACTACGGACATCTGGGTTAAGGGAAAAGAAAAAATAAATTGAAGTTCACTAAGTCCAAAACTCTCTAAACAAAGTCCTTCAACCAAAAAGGCTTATGGACCTTACTTACGTAGCTGGGCTGGTCCACTAACACTTTTCTTTTTCTTAAATGTTTGATTCAAAAAATAAATAAAATCGTTGAGATTCTAGCACCAAAGTTCCAGTCCAAGTATTGCCTATACTTGCCTTTCTCCTTATTTATTTTGATACCTTTACTTTTTCCAAGGAACATCCAGAGAACAGAAAAAATATCTTTGGACTATTTCTATTTTTTGGTTATTAAAAATATTTATTTTGAAAATAATTTTCAAAATTTTAATAGATTTTAGATGAAAATAATTATTGAGTGGTGTAGAATTTTTTTTAAATAATTTAAGAACAAAAAGTGAAAAGGCCAGAATCAAATAAGTGGTAAGTTTGATTGCATATGGATGAGAGCCGAACTGATATGGACCAAATTAATATGAAGGAAACAGAGATGGACCAAACTTTATATTTGGGAGAATCATAGTGTATCTCTGATTAGAGACAAAGTGAAAGACTACACATTTGGGAGACATGAACTCTATTTAGGATTGAGACTATTCTACTAAATTGCATCTAGATTGGAGACAGAAAGAGAATCAATTTCTTAAAGACGAGATGAAGCAGGCCCAAGATTAGAGGAAATAAATAGAATCTAGTTGGACATAAAAAAAAAAACTTAGTGCAAGTAGAATTAGGTTAATTTCATTCAGTCTAATAAATTAGGTTTCAGTTTAAAAATAAACGAACTCATTTGAAATGATATTATTTTAAATTTTTTATATATATTTTTTAAATAAATAAAAGAGTTTAAATTGACATAGATCAACAAGTCATCAAGTTAGATCAAACTAAAAAAAAACTAGTTCATATGAAATTTGAATTAAGTTTATCTATTTTTTTTATGCATTGGATCTAATAGTCTATTTTGTCATTTCTACTCAATATAAAAAAAATAATTGTAATTTCAAAATACATATCAGTAAATTTCCTTGTTTTTCTTAGTTGTAAAGCCTGATTTTCTTAGTGTTTTAAAATCTCACCACATCAATTCAAAAAATGTTAACATTTCAGCTTCTATAAGAATTTTTGCTTTACTATCTTTGTTTAAAACTGATAACATCATATAAGATTCTTCAAAGTAAAGATGGGAACTTTCATAATATGTTGGTATATATAAATTTACACGTACGGTTGTTTTGTTTTGCTTTTTTTTTTTTAAATACGAAAATGCGTTTTTTAACATTGAAATTTTATGTACTTTACTCATATTTTAACATTTTACAAAAAAAAATATTAACATTTACATGAAAAGAAATTAATATTTAAATTATAGAGTAAAGTATATATTATAAGGGCATTAAATTTTTTTACATAAAATAATATTAATATCTAAATTATTATGGTAAAATTTTTAAATAACTTACACATTAATATAAATTTTAATATAAAAGTTATATATTTTTTATTAACTCTTGTCATGTTCGATTTTGTTAGTAATAATTTGTATAAATAAACATTTGCATTTTTTCTATACCAAAATATATTTAAACAGATCAATTTATAAATTTTAATTATATTTACAATTAATATTAATTTATAAGAATTATTTTAAAGACGTTTCCAACAAAATTAAAACTATATATAAATTTGTATTATTTCACAATTAAATATATGCTCACGGGTCAATTGTCCTAAAGATTCTTTCACATCATATTTGCATTTTTTTAAAAAAAAAAAAATTTCTTTTTGGCATAAAAACAAAACAAATTAACGAAATGGGAGACAGGATTAGAGGCCCACTTTCATTTTCACCTACTGGCTAATGAAATAAAACAATATTTTAAGATAAAGCTATATTATCTGTATGTTTCATCTTTGAGTAATAGATTATTAAACAAAATAATATTTAACTTTTATCCTTTTGTGCCACTCACCCACAAAAAGACAATTGCTATGATGCCCATTTTGTATGATAGTAATTGTACGAAGAATTAATTAGTTAATACAAAATATATAATAATTTTAATCTACTAAACTTTAAAAATAAATATATTTTTACTTCACTCCAAAAACAATTCAATATTGTTTTTCAAAGAACTTATCCCAAATTCAATCATGGTCATAAAAGTATCCTTCATCACTTTCGTTGGTGGACCCAGCCCACGCTAAATTTGCTATTATTTTATAAAAAAAATGGATGAGATATTTTATAAACGCTATGCGGAATATTATATAATATAATTAACAATAATATAATTTGCTCATTTTTAGATAATATAAATTTAATATCAACATCTTATTTTTTCATTTGATTAATCACTCAATTTGATTTCTAAAATTGTCACTCAGTTACTTTAGTCTGTATATATTTAACTAAATGTTAAAAAAAATTTAAAAATAACATTTAAATCTCTAAATTTAACTGATCCTTACCCATATGTTTACGTTATAATTTAACCAGACATGTTGAATTAATATAACAGAAGTTGAATTAACGTGAAAAGTGAATTACTTTCAGAAACTTTTATGAATTTTCTTTAAATCAGAAAGATCATAAAAATTTAGTAACAAAATTGTTGTATACTCTGTTTCTTTTCATTGGAAGGAAGAATAAAACCCAACTACAAGTAATAATATCTACTTGGAAATTGCCTTCGAATGTTGACTTCTCAAGAACAGTCCTATATCTTAAGAGACAATTCAAAACAACTAAACAAACCAAACTATAATAAGGTTTGAGTTGTGTGAGAGAGGGATGGCAAGGGGATGGTCCTTTTACAGGGATTTTCTTCCAGTTGTGGTGATTATAGGTAATGAATGCAATGACATGGGTTCACTCACACTGTTCAAAGCAGCTACACTGCAAGGGATGAACAACCATGTCTTTGTGGCCTATGCTTATGCTCTTGCCACCACTGTACTCCTTCCAATCACTTTTTTCCACAGAAGGTTCACAATTGTCTGTTTATTGCAAATCATACATCTAGAATGATTTTGATCAATTATCATGTTTTGTTTTCATGTCTCTTTGCAGATCAAGAGTGGTTCCTCCTCTTAGTTTCTCCATAATATCCAAAATAGTTCTTCTTGGGGTGATAGGGTAAGCCACTTGCTTCACTTGGCTCTTAAAACCACACTAGTCAAGGCCTTTTAGTATAAAAGTTTTTAGTTAATTGTGGTCCAAGGATTCTCATCAATCATATAGTAATTTATGTTTCTTTTTTGTATTTTGATGGCCATGTGTTGCAGAAGTTCATCTCAAATACTAGGTTATGCTGGTGTTAGCTACAGTTCTCCAACACTTGCTTCATCAATTGGCAATCTAGTGCCTGCTTTCACCTTCATTCTTGCCGTAATTTGCAGGTTCACTCCCCTTGGTTAATTGTATTTGGCATATTCTTATTTAAACTAAGTTTTTAATTTTTTTTTCTACTTGAAGATATTATATTATATTATATGCGACTTAAATACGTAGAAATTATTTCGAAGTCTACGTCAAATGTTTTCTTTTCTTACACGCAACGCAATATCTTAAATAAAAGCAAGCACACTTGATAGTGTGTGACAAGAGTCATGACGGTCAATTTAGAATCCCACCACTTTATTCAATATTTTCAGATTAACGCCTATGAATCAAGGTTTCAATTTTCCTGGGTGTTACAAAGATTGATTAAAGAAAAGTTAACTGACTAAGAACCAAGATGCTAATTAGGAATTACTATTCTTCACCATTATCAGAGATCATGCATATAAGAATCATTTGGAAGTTTCTTTTTCTTCAAAGTGAACAGCTACACATTTTATTTACTTTCAAACTAATGTTTCTTTGGTGGATAAAATTATACTTTTTTGACACATTTAACTAGTCCCCAAGTTCATCATAGGTGGCCTTATTTCAACAGATCAATGGTAGGAATTAATCTCAGTGTGATCTTTAAAGAAAATGGTTTTAAACTACTGGTAGGTGCCTGACATTAATCACTATGAATATCTCAGTCTATTGTCCACTTATTTTGTTTTCTTATCACTGCAATTAAGGATGGAAAAGTTAGCTGCCAAGAGTAGAAGTAGTCAAGCTAAGGTAATAGGAAGCATAATATCAATAGCAGGTGCATTTGTATTGACTTTGTACAAAGGACCATCTATCATCAAAGCTCACACACATCTTTCCTTACTACTTCAACAACCCCTTAACTTTCTTAAATCAGAGGATGCAAGTTGGGCCATTGCTGGCATTTTGTTGACCGCTGACTACTTTCTGACTTCAGTATGGTACATTTTACAGGTAGGTTCGAGGTTGTCTAAAGTGAGAGACATAGGTTATGATAGAGAAATCACATCAGTTTAGAAATTAAAGTGGATAGGACTTTAATTTCTATGTAAAAATTTACATGGCCAACTAATCAGAAATCATGATACGTATATAATTTTTAAAGTAATTATTATAAAAGTCAATATCATACATTATCTTTTGTGATTATATAATAGTGTAAAAAACATTTTACATTGTTAGTGCATAAAATATCTTTTCTCGTTAGCAATTACTTTCACTTTATTCTCAATAGTATGCTCCTTACTTTAGAGGATCCGAATCCTTTTTGAAATTATATTTCTTGTTACTTGACATGGAAAGCTTCAAAAAGTTAGTTCTAAATTTTTTTAATTCCTTTGCAGGTGAATATCTTGAAAGTATTTCCTGATGAACTAACCCTAGTCTTCTTTTACAATGTGACTGCCACCATACTATCTACAGCTGTAGGTTTCTTCTCAGTGCCAAATGCTAGTGCTTGGAAAATAGGACTAAATATTTCCCTGATCTCAATTGTTTGCTCTGTAAGATATCCTGCAAACTGTTGCTGCACTTTGACCAAAAAATACACCTTTTTATGCTTGTGTAGTTTATTGATGACACGTTTTTGCTTTTCTTTAGGGAATATTTGGAAAGTTAATGAGCAATGTAGTTTATGCCTGGGCACTGCATTTGAAGGGGCCTGTCTATGTAACATCCTTCAAGCCACTCCAAATTGTTATTGCTGTTGCAATGGGTATTATGTTCCTTGATGATACTCTTTATGTTGGAAGGTATGACTACTTCAATTTTGTGTTTGATTCTTGCTTAAAACATGGGGAAGCAATTATACAAGTTAAGATAAATAAAGCAAATGCAGTCTGACAATATTTTACCTGTTTGGCATGTGCTTTATGAAATAGTCAAGAATGAAATGAAACCAAAAACACAGTAGTAATGGACACTAGTGGATTAGAAAAACACTAGAGTGAAATAAGATAAGGATGAGTTAGCTAGAGGGAAGAACCATGATGGTGTCAAAGAAGACAATTGAGATTTGAGAATGACTCTAGAATAAAAAGATTAGCTGGTGGTAGATTGGTTACACGTGGAATTGGTGAAGAATCCTCCCTTAAATATCTTTGTTATTCATCTGATCACTTTATAAGAAACTGTACAATTTAATGGTGTAGTTTGTTGAAATGTTCTTTAGTGTACACTCATTCTCTCTGCATTTTGCAGTGTAGTTGGAGCCACAGTAATATCCTTTGGCCTTTATGCTGTATTGTGGGGCAAGGCAACAGAAGAGATAGAGGAAGATGTTGGTAGCCTGGAATCACCCACTATTGAGAATGCTCCTCTCTTGCAAAGCCTCAGAACTGAAACATCAGAAAAGAATGTTTAAAAGACAAGTACAAACTCTTCCCCACTCTTAACATCATAGAAAAACATAAAGAACCCATTTTCTTGTCTTAGAACAGCAGAGTACATATGACAATGAGGGTCAAAGCTGTGGTTTCATTGTCCCCCAAGATGATCCTGTGATGCTTATACCTGTTGTTTTCCTCTAAAGTAAAGTGAATGGAAGATTTTCAGTATAAATGATTTTGGATAGGATTGCATTCAATTGGAGTTCTTTCTTGTCTCCTTACACCAATGACCAAGGGTGGTTATACATAGCCTATTATTACTTGATATAATACTGTAGGTTTGCCTTAGAATGGAACCTGCATTGTTCTTTCCACAAAGGGGGACCAACCTATCTTCAAGTATTTTATGGAAAAGCTGACATCTTTCTATCTAGTAGCTTGTCAGTCTCAATGTGAATATGTATAGATACGTATATTATAAACCTATGTTAAGTTGTTTATACAATAAAGCAAAGGCCAACCGATCTAGTGTGATATTGTCTATAGATAATCATGTTGTTTAAACAAGTGATCAGAAGTTTGATTCTAGGTTTATGTGTATAGAAAAGTATTGAAACTTGAAAGATGTCGGTCTCTTAAATAGATCTGTGTACTTAGAAGAATTAGTTATAGATTATTGACTAGGGAATACCCCCAGATTCACCAAAAAAAAAAAAAAAAGTGAAGGCCATGTCACATTTTAAAGCACCTGTTTTTCCTTCACAGAGCATTCCTCTTTGCATATCTATCTTTTTATGAAGTACCTATTTCTCTTAAATGGGAAAGGTTTTTCTCCAAATGGTCATAGGACTCGTACCTGGAACTATAGTTACTATGGAACCTTTTCAATAGCACAGCTATTTTTGTGTAATGTATCGAAATGCTGGAGGAAGTACCTTAGAAAAGATTGCAATGGTTGATGAGTATTGAAAGCAATAACCTAGTCTAGTGCGGGTAAAATTGGCTAATGAATTGAACCTTTTTATTCGGTATCTAAATATTTTTTGAGCATGATTATCTCAATGCTGTGTTTGCCTGATGCAGACTCTAAGAAATAAAAAAGAGCAAGACAAGTAGACAACAAAGTAGCACAAGAGGAATTGAGTATTCAAATGGATTTCTCAATCTAGTTGTGCTACGGTGGTCCAGACTTGAACATTTTGCTTTTTAATATTAGTCCTTATTTACCTAAAAAATAAAACTACATACCAAGTCAAGTATTCTAATTAACAGTGGCATCACAGCATGTCTATTGTTGTATCCTCATGGCTTTATCTTCAAATTACATTTTCTCTTCTGTTACGTCACTGCCAACTTACAGCCTTCTGTCACTAGGAGGGTACAAAAAAGTTTTTTTTTTATTCGACTAACCAAACTGAACTGTTTTTTTATAAAATTAATTTGGTTAATGGAACTGCTTTTTTGGAACTGCTTTTTCAAAAACACTTTAGTTAACTAAATTGATTCAAAAAAGTAATTTGGTTTGATTTTCGTAAAAAACAATTAATTTTTTTTTGAATCAGTTTGGTTATCTATTTTTTATTCATGTTGTTTAAAATTAGATGATGACAAAGTTAATTGTAGCTCTAAAGCTTGTTTTATTCACTGGAATGAATGTGGTTATATATAACCAATACAGAAAACAGAAAAACGTAAAAAAGGGCCCATAATTATATCATGGCTATTTCTATGGGAAAACAAATTAACAGAGAGTCCTATTCCTGGGGATAGGTGTTGTGGATTCAGATAATAGCATAAGAACACACAACTAAAATAAAAGATGAGAAAAACACACTACCCAGTGGCAAAGAATGTAATTTACTAATAAAGTAATTACAACAAAAGAACAAGGAAACAATTTGGGAATTTTTTCCCACACTGCTGGGACACTCTTTGTTATTTTTCTCTTCGGTGGTGTATATTTCCTACTGCCTACGCTCCCCTTATATAAGGAAAGGAAACTGCGTAAGTGAAGGAGAAAACGCGTAACGGAAGAAGAATTAAAAAGAAAAAAAACGGTGGCCGTTTTATTGACAATAAAAACGGTGGCCGTTTTTATTGGCTTTTCAACAATAGGTTTATTTAAAACAAACAACTAATCTTTGAATGAGTCAAGACTTGTTCCACAAGCAGTAGCATTTTTCCAACAAACCCTCCCTTAAACTGAACTGTTATTCAAGTAAATACAGTCAGTTTATCTCTTCAATACTACATATTCCAAGTCTATTTCTCAATTGCACGAATACTTCTAGTTTCAAGGCCTTGGTCATGATGTCAGCTAGCTGATCCTTAGTACCATAGTGTACTAATTCAACTTCTCCTTGATTTGTCAACTCCCGAAGAAAATGAAATCGAACATGAATGTCTTTCTTCTATCATGCATAACTGGATTCTTTGAGAGTTTAATTGTTGAACTATTATCACAGAAAATAATGTACTTGTTTTGCTTAACCCCCAAATTCTCAAGTACGCGCATCATCCAAATGCTTTGAGTAGCACAAGCTGCTGCAGAGATATATTCGGCCTCAGTGGTCACCTCCTTTTCTTTTGTAAAATAACCCCAGTTCAGTGGTTCCTCTCAAATAGCGTAGGACCCTTTTCACAGCTTGTTGATGCATAATTGTTGGAGCTTTCATGAAACGAGCCACCAGACTCACAACATACATTAGATCTGGCCTAGTGGCAGTTAAATACATAAGACTTCCCACCATTTGTTTATATGCGGTAGCATCAACCTTTAATTCTCCAGCATCCTTTGTGAGCTTGCACCCTGGAACGATTGGATTTTTGACAGATGAACAATTTTGTAAACCAAATCTTTCCAGTATTTCATTAGCATACTTTCTCTGACAAATAAAAATGCCATTTGAAGTCTGTGTGACTTCCACGCCAAGAAAATATCTCATGCTTCCCAGATCAGTCATCTCAAATTCCTTTTTCATTGAGCTCTTGAATTCTTCGAACATTTTCTCACTGCTTCCGGTAAAGATGAGGTCATCTACATACAAATTCACAATAAGAACAACTGCTCCTTCTTCTTTCTTTGTAAACAAAGTGTGATCGCTCGTGCTTCTTTCAAAACCCTCCTTGACAAAGTATGATTCTATCTTGCTAAACCATGCTCGAGGGGCCTGTTTAAGCCCATAGAGAGCTTTCTTTAATTTATACACTTTGTCTTCTTCTCCTGTCACCTCATACCCCTTCGGTTGTTCCACATATACCTCCTCTACTAACTCTCCGTGTAGAAATGCACTCTTGACATCAAGTTGATAAACTTTCCATCCTCGACTAGCTGCAATGGACAAGGTTAGTCGAATGGTATCCCATCTTGCCACAGGTGCAAATACCTCAGTGTAATCAATTCCAGCCTCTTGAGCATACCCCTTTGCTACAAGACGAGCCTTATATTTGTCTACCTCTCCCTTTTCGTTTATCTTGGTCTTAAATACCCATTTAACACCAATCTTCTTTGCTCCTGTTGGCAGAGTTGTCAGTTCCCATGTTCCATTTTTCTCAATTGCTGCAATCTCATTTTTCATTGCATCCCTCCATACTTGACTTTTGGCTGCTTCCTCAAAAGTGGTGGGATCATTCGGATCATATGCCGTGAACATAGCAAGCTGTTGCATTTCCTGGGTGAGCTGCTCCACTTCTTGCTCCACTTCTTGCTCCACTTCTTCTTCTTCTTCTGACAATTCAACACCAGACTCATAGTCTCTCATCCACACTAGCGGTCTTCTTCTCCTTTCGGGGACCTTGATTCTCCCATCTCCTATAACTTCTTCTGTACTGTCATTGTCAGCTTGATTTTCAACTTCTGAATCTTTATTTCCCTTATTTTCTTCCTTTTCTTCGCACATAAAATCAAGAGAATTAGTCTCTCCTGACTTCTTCCAATCCCACTTTTCCATTTCATCAAAAACTACATCTCGACTGATGATAATCTTCTTGGTTTTTGGATCATACATTCGAAAAGCTTTGGACTCTTCACTGACTCCCATGTATATGCACTTGATGCTTTTCTCATCCAGCTTCTTCCTTGTAACATCAGGAACATGAACATATCCTATGCATCCAAACACCTTGAGGTGTACCACTGATGGTTTTCTCTCTTTCCAGGCTTCTTCAGGTGTCATGTTTGGCAAGGCTGAGGTTGGGCATCTATTCAGAACATGAGTGGCCAGGTTTGTTGCTTCTGGCCAATACTCCTTTGGAACATCTCGTGCTGCAAGCATACACCTCACCATATTCATCAAGGTTCGGTTTCTTCTTTCTGCAACTCCGTTCTGTTGTGGTGAGTAGGCAGCGGTGAGTTGTCTTGTGATTCCATAAGTGCTGCAATAGTCATTGAATTCTGATGAGGTAAACTCTCCTCCTCTGTCGGTGCGCAAACAGGTTATGTTGTATCCTGTTGCTTTCTCAACTGATGACTTGAACCTTTTGAATGTATCAAAGGCTTCGGACTTGGTGTGTAAAAAATAGGACCACATTTTTCGACTATAGTCATCTATGAAAGTAATGATATACCTCTTATGACTATGAGATTCAGGAGTAATTGGACCACATATGTCTGAGTGAATGAGTTGTAGAGGTCTGGATGCTCTCCAAGTGTTTTTCTTTTGAAAGGAATGACGGTCTTTGCTTTCTGTCATACATATGGTACACAACTTGGATTGATTCCTTAATATTGGTAGGCCTTGAACCATCTTCCCATAGGCAAGAGTCCGCAATCCTTTCATGTTAAGATGGCCGAGCCTCTGATGCCACAAGCTTGTGACATTTTCAGAGGTTACATTTAAACAGGCTGCTTTTGATACATTAGTAGAAAAAGAGGGAATAGATGCCAAAAGCACAAACATACAATTTGTAGATATCATAGTTCGTATGATCAGACCTTCAATATCATGATAAATGCTACAGCATCCATTCTTAATTAGTATAGATAGATTTCGTTCTTGAAGCTGACCAATGCTAAGCAAATTTGATTTGAGATCAGGAATGTAAAATACCTCTGTGATGATCACAATTCGTCCTTCTATTTTCATTCGAACGCTGCCTTTTCCCATGACATTCAATTTAAAGTCATTTCCCAGCTTAACACTATGTCTAAATGATTGATCAAGCTCTGTGAACCATTTCCTGTCTCCACTCATGTGATTACTGCATCCAGAATCCAGAAACCACATTTCATCTCGTGTGACTCCTTGCACTTCCACATATGACATAAACAACATCTCTTTTCCTTCATCCAGATTTGTGTGTTCTGCATAATTAGCATATGTGGGACATTAATCTACTGGAAATGTCGACTTGTGACATCGATAGCACTCAACTGTGGATTTGTCGAATGCTCTACCTCTTCCTCTGCCTCTATATCCACCACGCCCTCTGCTTCTGTTACCGAATTGTTCAGCAGCTCGTAGAGTAGAGCTGTCTCCTGTGACCTTCAATGCTTGTTCAGTCACTTCCTGCCGTTTTATCTTGTGTTCATGTATAAGTAATGAACTGTGCAGCTCATCTACTGTCATCTTATTGATGTCCTTGGATTCTTCGATTGAGCATACGATATAATTGTATTTGTCGGGACGATTGTGCGCAAAATCTTCTCAACAATATGTCCATCCTCCATGGTCTCTCCTGCTCCTCTCATGTCATTTGCAATTATCATGACTCTGGAGATATAGTCATTAACGCACTCACCATTTTGCATTTCTAGAACTTCAAATTCCTGCGAAGCCTTTGGAGTTGAGCTCGTTGAACTTCGAGCATTCCCACGATATTTTTGCTTCATCGAATCGAGTGCTTTGGAGGTGGCTTTGTTGGTGATTGTTTTCAAAATATTCTTATCTATAGATTGAAACAGATAGTTCTTTGCTCTCAAGTTGTTCAGCTTTTTTTGCTCCTCCAAGGTTCGACGTTACGCTCTGTGAGTGACTCCGGTTTTTCAGGCTCTTCATAGCCTTGCTCCACCACGTTCAATACTCTTTTGATCTAAGCAAATTTTCCATTAGCATGGACCAGGTGATCATAATCTCCATCAAACTTTGGAATCTTGAGGAAAATTTATTGCTTGTTAGCCATGTGTTTCACTCGGCTTTTCTCTCTTGTGTTTTGCTAAATATCGGGCCCTTGAGTGGGAACACGATCTGGAGTGTTTAAATTAGATGATGACAAAGTTAATTGTAATTACAAAAGCTTTGTTTTATTATTTTGGAATGAATGTGGTTATATATAACCAATACAGAAAACAGAAAAACGTAAAAAAGGGCCCATGATTATATCATGGCTATTTCTATGGGAAAACAAATTAACAGAGAGTCCTATTCCTGGGGATAGGTTTATTTAAAACAAACAATTAATCTTTGAATGAGTCAAGACTTGTTCCACAAGCAGTAGCATTTTTCCAACACATGTATGATTCGATCTTTCAAGAATCGAACTGAACCAAACCTTTTTTTAAAAATGATTTGATTAACCAAGTTCACCTTCTTCTCAAAAAGAAATTCAATTGTTTTGAAACATTTCCATTCGATTTGGTTTTTTTTTTTCACACTCCTATCTTTGACCAATCCAAAGTCCAAAATGTTGGCTCCTACTTTAATTCTAGTCTCTCTATCTCGTGGTTATTGGTAGGAAGGTTAGAGTGTTGTTGAAGCATTTTGAATCGTTTAATTAATATAATGTGTTGAATTTTTTAATATTAATATATTTTAATAACTTCTATAGAGTATGATAAGCACTATTTTGTACCATTTAAAATATTATAATAATCTAATGATTCAAATGGTCCCAATAGCCTTAATTATTCAATGAGTTGTTATTTTAGAAATAAACTAATTCTTAAACATCAACCTTTTCATTTGTGTTTGGAAAGCATGATTCCATATGGATGGAAGATCGAAAGAAGGAAAAGACTAGCTACTGTCTTCTTTCCTCTTCTGGACAACAATAATTACAAACCCCATGTTTTTAGATTCCTTTTGAAAGTGGACAAAATATATAAGGAAAAGTGGCGTTGTGTGATGAAATTTTTTATTTTCATATATTTTTATTATATATATATATATATATTATATTTTACACAATCAAATTATATATAAAAAATTAACTTTTTCATTTTGTTTTATTTTTACTAAACAACTTTATAAATTTTTTTTTCTTTTCACTTTATTTCCTTAACCAAATAAATCATTAAGAATTGATGGCATATGGAGTAAGCATAGCATCAGTTCTAAAGATTCTTTTCTAGCACAATTACTTGACTTTTCTTTTGAATTCTTTTATAACTCTCCTTTATCTCTTACATGGAATGGTATAGAAAATGAAAATCAATTTAAGTGAAAACGCAAAACGTGATAGAGGATTGGAGAGAAAAAAAGGTTTCCATTATCATCCAATTTCGGATGATAACATGGGTTATGTTTCAGACTGTTTAATTTATGCAATAACTCACAAAAAATGAACAAAGTTGTATATGGTATATAGCATGACTGGTCAGTTATTTTTAGAAAATAATTATTATATAATGATAAATTGAAACAAAATAATTATTTTTATTAAAATAAATTATTTCAAATACTCACATAATTTGTAAATTGAGACAGATAGCATAGGATTATGCATTTTTTTTTTATAATTTTTAACAGATAAATGTGTTTGATCCATTACTTATCAATTGAGTATTGAATTCTTTTTTGCATACCATTTTATCATTTATACAAGACAGTGAGAGGTCTTGTCAGTTGTTTCAAATTTTCAAATGAAGGAGATCCAACTACTACATTCTTAAAATCATTCATAAATAATTCAAAACAGTGAATCAGTTATTCATTCATCCATTAAGCAAATAATAATTTTATCATTTTCCAATCATTTTCTACTATTCAACTATACTTTTCAAGAAAACCCCATCTAGCACTAACTTAAAATGTATATATGGACAAAACATTTTCTTTAAATAAAATAAAAATTTAAACTGATTTTGGACAAAGCATGGGTTTCCTGTCTCCATATGTTGAGTTGATATTTCCCACTCATATTCCAAAAATGAGTCTCCCTGTAACAATTTTAACATCTGAGTCTCTCAGCATTACTGATTAAAGACAAAATTTATGAAATGATGTAAGGAAAACGTTATCTTATTTGTTCATTTGTGGAACATAGCCATCCATCCACTGGGGTGGGTCACTTTCTACTTTCTAGCATTGGTTGTGCCGTGTGGTGGTCTTTGGCATCCTGGAGCCGTTTTTTCAATCCAAAAAGAATTTTGAAAAAGTGGCTAAGAAAGTCAAAAATACAAATTTAATACTGCACTATCAAAAAGAAACAAAAAAACTATGACATTGTAAAAAGTTTTTCAGTAAATTATTTAAGACTGCACACAATTTCTTTTTTTTTTTTTAACATTTTAAGGTAACCTTTTAATGGGTATTGAGCATAATGTTTTTTAAATGATTAAGAAAGATTTGAGTAATGCATAAAGAATGTAATATTTTTCGAAAAATTAAAAAAAGTTAATATATAAATAATAAAAAAAAGATAGTGAAAAGAATTTTATGAAATTTTAGAAAAAAATTAGTGTAATTTGTTTAAAATATTTTTGTCTGTTGATTATTATATGATAAATTTGTTAATTTTTATAATAATTATTTTAAAATTTACTTCTAACATAATTTTTAATTAATTACGGGGTGTAAGTTTTTTTTTTTTATAAACTACTTCTATCTTTATGAATATGTTTAGTAGAAAAGAAAGAAACAAAACGTATAAAAAAATAGAATAGGTAGAAGTAAGTAAGAAATACAGTGAATTTTATGGAAATTTAGTTTGAAAGAAATATGAAAGAGATGGGAAGTTGAGAAATAAGAAAAAAAATGAATTTTCTAACCTATTTTGGTATATTAATGTAATTATGCAAAACCATAATTAATATATAATATATAAACTTGTAAAGTTTCCTTATTAGTGGGTGTGTGACTCTAAATACTGAGACACTGAAGGCAAGTAGAGGAAGGTCTGACTCTGAAATCAGAACGATGGATAGAAGATACTTTTACAAGGATTTGGTGCCTTTGGTGGTGCTTGTTGCAAACGAATGCAACAACACAGGCTTGTTCACTCTCTTCAAAGAAGCCACTCTGCAAGGGATGAGCAACTATGTCTTTGTGGCCTATGCCTACACTGTTGCTGTTCTTGTGCTCCTTCCTGTTACTTTTTTCTACAGAAGGTTAGCTTCACAATTCTTTGTTGCAAATCATATATGTTTCTAACTGTGCATGTCCCTTTGTAGATCAAGAGTTGTTCCTCCACTCAGTTTTTCCATCCTGTCCAAAATTGCTCTTCTTGGAGTCATAGGGTAAGTATAGAGTCACTCTTCTCTTACCCTCTTCCACTTTGTTGTGCTAAGTGCTAACTTTGGAACATCAATTGCAGGTGTTCATCTCAGATCCTGGGCTATGCTGGCATCAGTTACAGTTCTCCCACACTTTCCTCTGCAATTAGCAACCTTACTCCTGCTTTCACCTTCATGCTTGCTGTCATTTGCAGGTTCCCTTCCCTATCTTCACTTATATTTATCAAAATTCTTGTTTTTTTTCTTAAATTTAATGTAATGAAAAAATAGTCAAGGTACTCACGGAGTATAATAATTTTATATTTTATTAATTTTTATAATAACTATTTTTAAAGTGATATGATTTATTGATAATATATATTTTTTTTACATTAGTTGCACTTCGTGAAAGTTAAACCTTTTCTTTTCTTTGTGTTTAGTGTTCATGTCTTGAAATAACATATCAAGCCTACTTCATATCTTGAAAGAAAAGACGAAAAATAAAACTTTTAATATATACTCTATTTAAATAAAAGAAATGTTGGGAATATAGTCTTTGATATACTTTTTCTATTACACTTCCTTGTTGAGAAAAGTAGTTTCATTATAGAGTGGAGCCAGGTGTTTTTTTGAGTGAAACTGACACTAAATTCATCCAATAATAGTGGACTAAAAAGGGATGTGATTTAAGTAGAAAGTGCCTAAAGGAAGAAAGTAATGGTGCATTTAATGCTAATTTAAATTAAAATACTTCATGAATTTAATTCACTTTAAACCAAGGATGGATGAACCTTTGTTTTCCTTACTTGATAGGAAACAAATGGATGAAATATGATAAGAATATGAATTTAATTAGAATACATATTTTTACATTATCATTCTATCACATATTGATATATAGCATATATAGCAAAATTATTGACTTTTGTAGTAATTACTCGGCAGGAATCAGTTTTAATTTTACTAACATGCACATTCTTATTTTGTTTTTTCTTGTCCAATTACCACCACAATTTAAGGAAGGAAAAGATAGTTGTAAGAAGTAGAAGTACCCAAGCTAAGATTTGGGGCAGCATTATATCAATATCAGGTGCATTTATTGTGACTTTCTACAAAGGTCAATCGATTATCATAGCTGATAATTCCCCTTCCATTCAACTTCCACAATCAAATGACCTTCTTGCATCAGTGGATAGAAATTGGGCCATTGGTGGCCTTTTGCTGACAGCTTGCAATATACTACTTACTGTTTGGTTCGTTTTCCAGGTATATATTTGTTGCTGTGTACGGGAACGAGTAAACCATCGATTTCATTCTTATTATTTTTTTCTTAAATAGTTTTTAAGGTAAAACAAATTACATAAATAGCTAAGAAGTATTAAAAATCATGCTATGTAGTTCTTTAAATATTAAAAAATTCTTTAAATTAGTTCCTAAACTTTGCTAAAATACATCAATTTAGGAACTAAGTTGACGAATATTCAATATTTTAAGAATTACTTGAATAGTTTTAATACTTTAGGAGTTATTTAAGAGGGAAGGTAAATAGTTGAGGACGAAATTGGTAGTTTATTCATATGGAAATAGTCATTAAGGTAGTACTCAAATAATTTTAAATTCTGATATTCATTTTACAGGATGAAATCTTGAAGGAGTTCCCGGATGAACTAACTATGGTCTTCTTTTACAACTTGTGTGCAGCCATTGTAGCTTCAATTGTTGGTTTATTAGGAGAGAAAAATTCAAGTGCGTGGAAAATAAGACTAGATATATCTCTGATCTCTATTGTTTGCACTGTAAGATACCTCTGAAAATTTTTGCTGCACTTTCACCTAACAATTATACTTTAGTTAATACAATTTGTTGATAATGCATTTGGTAATTAGGGAACATTTAACAAGTTCCTGAGTAGTGCAATATATGCCTGGGGAATACGCTTAAAGGGGCCTGTGTATGTAGCAATGTTCAAGCCACTCTCAATTGTTATTGCCGTTGCCATGGGTGTTATGTTCCTTGGTGATACTCTGCATGTTGGAAGGTTAGTATTTCAACTTTCACATTTGATTCTTCTTTGGAACCTGGTGAACTAAATAGGCAAATACAACACCAACCAACAAAGCTTTTTCCCACTAGGGCCACTAAATAGGCAAATGCAGATAAATAAAACAATTCTTATTCCCCTATCTCATAGACTCATACTTATTGAGCATGATTAACCAGAGTTAAACTGAACAAAAAATGGATCGGGAAACACTACAACTAAAGTCTGGCTGGTGGTAAATTGGTTACTCATTAAAGATGTGAACAATGTTCCCTTAAACAAATTAATTCATTTTCTTATAACTTACTCTGCTTCTTACTCAACTAAACACTCTCGAAGTGGGTCTTAGAAGTCCCCATATTTTCCTGATTGAATTTATGACTGCCAATGAAGATAGCTAAGGGCTGTTGTGGTAAATTTATCCGCAAACATTTATATGAGAGGAAAATGGGAAGAAAAAATAAAATAAATTTCTTCATAAGTTAAAATTAGCTTTTGCATAGACTAATTTGTAGAAACTCTCATTTTTGGAGAAGCTAATATGAGAGAGTTTCTACAAATTAGTTTATACATAAGCTAATTTTAACTTATGGACAAACTTATTTTATTTTTTCTTTCTATTTTTCTTTTATAAGTGTTTACGGTGAAGTTTATTCAAATAGACCCTAAGTCATTTTTCACAGAACTGCTACCTCAATAGAAACAGAACATATAAAAACAGCTAATATCAGCCATATGAGTGTTTTTTTCATATTCATCCTCCAACTGGAGCTAGCCACTCTTTGTAATTTGATTGATTTTGTTATTTTCCTGTTCTGCACCGATCAAAATGCCATTTTAGTCGGTACTTAATGTCATTAAAACCCTTTGAAAGTTCTAAACAGTCATGCAATCAGTTCGAATTTGTACTGCTTCTGATACATTTTTGACATAGAAAACAAACTATGCAATTTTAGTGATATATATGTTGGACTTATTATTTGCATAACATTCTTCCTGCATTCTGCAGTATCATTGGAGCCACAATAATATCAATTGGCTTTTATACTGTGATGTGGGGCAAAGCAACTGAACAAAAGGAAGATGAGGAGGAAGATGTTGGTAGCCAGGAATCGCCAATTACCGAGAATGTTCCTCTCTTGCAAAGCTTAACTGTAAATTCTACAAAGAAAATAGATGGAAGTGTATAGATGATGGAATCACAAACTATTGAGAAATGAGAATGTTCCTCTCCTGCAAAGCTATAAAACTGTAAATTCTTAGTAGAAGACAGGTGGACGTGTATAGAAGACAAATATAAACTGTTTGCACCTCTTTAGTCTTGACATTAAAGAAAATCATAAAGAGACTATTTTTTGTCACAGAACATCATAGTGTTGTGATGGTCAACACTTTGGTTTCATTGTATGGAAGATTTTCAGAAGTGATTCACTGGGTTTATGACAATGCATTCAGTAAAAGTTCTTTGTTGTGTCCTTTCATCAAGAAGCAAGGTTGGTGATACATAGCCAGCTATTAAAATAAACAAAACAATGAAACCAATGCCTTGATAATTCCTTACCCTCCTCTTTGCCTCCACAATTTCCACATCTCTCAATATGACCAGTGTGGATCTCTACTACTGCAATCTGCTACAGATAGAAGAAATTTATATCTCACTGACTTCTATTTTTCAAGTCATGAGACACTGCTGCAGTTATTGAATGGGTATGCAGAAAGGGTTTTCAAAATTTTAAGTGCAGTAGTTGTGTAAATTTCATAAAGGAGTTGCAGAACAGGAAAGTAATTAGAAACTCACAGTAGTTGTTCATCTATTTCATTTTGTTACCCAAATGTCTCAGGAACTTTCAACAATTATAGATAGGCACTGTGTATGTATTTGTCTTTGTAAAATCTGTTTTGTATTATGTATTTGAGCTACATTGGTAAGTTTAATTTATAGAAGGCAGATGAGGATGAAACGATGTGACCAATTTTATTAAGTTTAACATAGTAATTATACATAGGGATGTCAAAAACAAATTGAACCCAATCGTATTAGAATTGAATTGAATTAAAAAAAGGGTTTGCTCGAACGGAACTGAATAATTTTTTTGGTTTAATTAACTATTTTCTCATATCCAAATTGAACTGTAGATTGAACCAAATTAAACTGTTTTGAATCGAACTGAACCGTTTAAAATCAAACTGAACTGTTTTTTTTTACTTATTTATAATAAATATTTTTTACCCTTTTATAAAACTAATTCAATTTTTATAGTTTAGTTTTGTTCAATTCTCAAATAGTTTAGTTCAATGTTTTGTTCAATTTTTTATAAGAACCGTTTGGTTCAGTTCTTTATAAAAACAGTTATGTCCAACTTAGTATTTTTATCGGTTTGGTTTGGTTTAGTTTTTTTTTATCCACTCCTAATTATATAGATAACTCTTTTCGGATCTTGTTTTTACTATAATTAATTTTCTAAAGCATGAAGGCCCCGAGAAGTATCATAAGTTCATAATTTATTATCAAATCATGAAAGGAGTTTATTGACAGACACATTCTCTATAGGGCCTAGGCAAGAAAACATGTGAAATCAAACCCATATACACTAGAGCAAGCAGTTGTTTGCCTGCAATTCCCAAATGAAACAGAGGGAAAATTAACCATAAAAAGAAGAGGTTGTGAATGGAGAGGGAAATATAAATGAAATATCGAGTTTTAGTAATTTCAAGAACGAAAGTGAATGAAACTTACAATAAGGACTAAAGTAAGAGTTTATTCTACAAAAGATTTGATGATGTACCATAAAAGTCTTGGTAATTTGTGGAAGGTTGGTAATATGATGGAACTAATAGGTGGATAATAACCAAAGGATTGTGTTATACTAGAGGGGGAAGAATAATCCGTTATAGTTTTTTCTTTTCTTGAGATTGGCTCCACCTCTATTACTAACCACCAATTTCATCATAAGGAGGAACTTCATTCATCATATATTGTTTCATGTCAAATATGAAATTTTGATCATGTCTAACCTATGAATTTTCTTGAAAATTATGGTTGAACTTGGTAGGAGTAGTCTCCAACTGCATGCTTGAGCTTCGCATCCACTGCACCTTAATTGCATGTCATTTACTTGTTAATAACATGCTCCAAGAACGTTTACCTTTGCCAAGTTCTATCATATATTAGTTTCAACTTGCTCCCTCTCATTTATAATATGATAGAAATATCTTAAAGGATCCAATAAGTGTATTTAGCAAATATTTCATCTAATTTGAATTATAAGGTGAAGGACACCATCTTAACATTAAAAGATTTTGAACTTAAAAAGTTATTATTTTTTCAAAATATCTCAGAAATAATTGATTGCTATTTATTGCTTGATACCAAGTTGAAATTACAATAAAACTACGTTGCTTGCATTCAGCATGTTGGTGTATTCTTTACTACAGAACTTGATTAAGTCTCTATATCATATATGTCTAGTCCTAATCTCATTAATAATTATAAAATGTTAGTAATAATAATTATCAATGTGAAAGAAAAAAAATCCACCATATCCTTATCCATTTTTCTTACATATTCTCGTTTATGTATTCTCTGACTCTCCATAATTCCCAAAATAAACAAGTGATGATGAACCATAACAGGGGGAAAATCTTTTATTTCTTAACACCAATCACATCAAATAATATTGCACTAATCATACCCCATCATTTCCTCCAACCCTAATGAAAAGAATTTCAAGAAGTTGTCAATCCTCAACCACAAACAAAGGCTCAATCCTCAATCACATAGGGAACAGCGCAAAATTTAATCAATTCGTTGGTCCCCTATGTTAACCCTTAAGAATGAACCACAAAACGAACCACTGCACATAGAATCTTGTGATTTTCACTATTGATATACAATGAATCCGTTACGAGGTAAGATAAAAACTGTCAATTGAGAGCATATAACATACTACTGATCATAGAACTAAGTGCACTAACAAAGAAAAGTAGTATAACTTCTTGCTCTGATCCCTTCATCCTACAGTCTCACTTCTTGCTCCCCTAGTATAACTTAACCCTTTTCAGTTGGACCCTGTTTTGTCCACAACTGATGAAGGTGAACCTCAATGTTTTGCAGAAGCCATTGAGGTGGAAGACAAAGACAAATGGTTGCAAGCCATGGATGAAGAGATTCAATCCTTAAAGGATAATCAGACATACGATTTGGTAGAATTACCAAAAGGAAGAAAAGTATTACAAAACAAATGGGTGTTCAAGCTCAAGAATGAAGAGAACAATCCAAACCCAAGATACAAAGCACGAATTGTCATGAAGGGATGCAACCAGAAGAAAGGAATAGACTTTGATGAAATATTCTCACCAGTGGTGAAGATGACATCTATAAGAGCAGTTCTCGGTTTGGCAGCAAAACTAGACCTGGAGATTGAACAAATGGATGTCAAAACAGCATTCTTACATGGAGATCTAGAGGAGGAAATTTACATGAAGCAACCAGAAGGCTTTGAAGAACCAGGCAAAGAACACTTGGTGTGTCGTCTGAAGAAAAGCCTTTATGGTCTAAAGCAAGCCCCAAGACAATGGTATAAGAAATTTGATTCTTTTATGATCCAACATAATTTTAAGAAGACTTCTGCAGACCATTGTGTGTTTGTGAAGAAATATGAAAATGGTGAGTCCATCATACTTCTCTTATATGTTGATGATATGTTGATTGTGGGGAATGACAAAATAAAAATAGCTGCTCTCAAGAAGGCATTGAGTAAGTCTTTTGCCATGAAAGACACAGGTGCGATAAAGAGGATTCTTGGAATGAAAATTTCTAGAGATCGTTCAAAAAGAATGTTGTGGGTATCTCAAAAAGATTACATTGAGAAGATTCTCAAAAGGTTCAACATGTACAATGCCAAACCTGCTCATGTTCCAATTGCTGGACATTTCAAACTTAGCAAATCCCAATGTCCAAGGAATGAAGAAGAAAGAGAAGAAATGAACAAGGTGCCCTATTCTTCTGCCGTGGGTAGTCTTATGTATGCAATGGTTTGTACAAGACCAGATATTGGCTATGCTGTAGGAGTTGTGAGCAGATTCCTATCAGACCCAGGAAAGGAGCATTGGGAAGCTGTTAAATGGATATTAAGATATCTAAGAGGAACTGCCAACAAAAGTTTATGTTTTGGCAATGAAAATCTAAAGCTCATTGGATATTGACTCGGATATGGCAGGAGATGTGGATTCAAGGAAGTCAACATCAGGCTATTTGATTACTTTTGCAGGGGAGCTGTTTCTTGGCAGTCAAAACTTCAAAAGTGTGTGACATTGTCTACAGCTGAAGCAGAATATGTAGCAGATCACTTTGAAGCCTCAAAAAGAGATGCTATGGATGAAGAATTTTTGAGAGAATTGGGACATGATCAAGATGATTATGTAGTGAAATGTGATAATCAAAGCACAATTCATCGACCAAGAATCCCATGTTCCATTCACGCTCAAAAGCATATTGACATCCGTTATCATTGGATACGAGAAGTGTTGGATAGGAAGGAATTGAAGATAGAGAAAATTCATACAGATTTGAATTGGTCTGACATGATGGTAAGTCAATGCCAACCAAGAAGATTGAAGGTTGTTGTCAAAGGTCTTGGTATTGTGGTGCCTCCCAATTAAGTCGGGAAGGGGGAGATTTGTTGGAATTCCCTCCTTAATTGTGGTTCACAAGTCACAATGCTTTGGGGATGAACATATTGGGTTATTTTGGGCTCCCAATTATGTGAAAAGCCCAATACTCTCATGCCCACTAGCTTCTCTTTATAAGAGGAGAAGGGGTTAGATTGACAGAAATAACAGAGATAACAACAACAATATATCCAAGTGAAGAAATCCTAAGAGAGTTAGAGTGTCTTTTCTGTATTCTTCTTTGAGAGAAAGAGAGTTATATACAGAGAGGTTTGTATACCATCCGAGAGGGTGAGATTCATTGAGAGATCCTCAGTGATTGAGAGAAATACTTTGTAATCCTACTTTTATAGTGGAGATCTTTTACTGGACTAGGTCCGTGGTCTTTCCCTATAGGGTTTTCCACGTAAAAACTCTGGCATTATACCCTTCTATGCTCTGTCATTATATTTCTACGCTTCCGCATAGTGCCCACTTTGTGTTCACAGAGGAGGGAATAGGCATTGCTATTTCCCAACATAAACTATTATGACTTTTAAATTGTTATTTTCACCTTTCAAATGCAGACAAAATTAGACTTTGTTATTGGAAGAGGAAATATATGTTTTTTCTTTAAACTTGACAAGAGTTGTCTTTTACTCTTACGTATTTCCTTTTACAATGAAGAATTCAAAGTTCACGTAATTTTGGTAGAGGCTTGGGATGTTAGCCAAATGAGAAGTACATCTAAAATGGCTGTGATTGAGATGGATGGAGAGAGGAGCAAGAACTACTTGTTAGCTCCTGTGTCTAATAGATAGTAGGAAATGGAGAAGTTTGGACTATCCATTAGTATTCAAAAGAAATGAAAACAACAGACAATGAGGAGAAGCAAGAACTACTTGTTAGCTCTTGTATCTAATAGAACATAAGAACAAATAATAGATGGAGTAGGAACAAGAACCACTAGTTGGCTCAAACTTGACCCCACATAACCAATGAATCATGGCATGATTTCTTTTTAATTGAGTCATTCATTGATCGAGAGTTCCAATAGCTTTTCTTGTTTAAGTTGGAATCTTGAATTCCAACTCAAGTATTCCCAAAACTCTAGCAAGAATTTTGGTTCTCACTCTTCTGCTCTTACTATTGCTGAACTGCTGCAGCCGCTATTGCTGAACCACTACAACTGCTGTTATGCTTCCTGGAGGGCTACTGCCATGGTGCTTGCTGAACTGCTACTGTTGCTGTGGTCGTGGCAGGCTTTGCGGTCCAGGTAGCTGTGATTGTTTGCTGCTGAACTGCTCTTGGAGGGCTGAATTGTTTGAACTATTGTCAGCAGTTGGAACAACATGTCCATTTCCATGATCAAAATGAGTGGTTTTGATCAGTTCCATAGCTTCTGATTCAGAGAAGAGGGTTCCCTGCCCTGCCTAGAGCTGCTGTTATCATGAATGCTGATTTAATGGCAGTAGGACTCCAATGAGGATGCTTATGCTTTATAAGAGCAGTAATTCCAGCAATATGTGGTGCAGATTTATGCAGAATAGGCATCAGGCCATCACCAATTTTAACCGTATCTTTGAAACTCTTTACCCGTCCAGTCCAGTCTTGATGTAGTGATATTATAATAATCTACAAGTTCCTTTGAATTGCTGATAACTGTGATGAAAATCCCAGGAAGGCTAATAGGAACTGGATCAGATTTTGTTCCTCTAGGGAAACACTTTCGACACAAAGAACAAATCCAACTGCACCTAGAGCCTTTGCTGTTTCTGAGGCTTTCTTGATTGATGTAGAGCAACAGCAAGGTCGAAGGAATATCCAGAGAAAAATATTTCCCTTTATCATTTTAGCAAAATCAATATGTAGTTGCTGGTCGTTAATTTCATAACCTTGAAGATTTCGGTGAGCACTTAAAGCTGTCTCTTCATCCTTATACCCACAAAATCTGCAACACTCTAGCTACTATCATGGTGACGTTGGGGGTTGTTGGTGGGGTACATTGCATCTACATGGTGTCTTAGAACAGCTGAATTAGCATAAAGGAGACTATTTCTAAATTTACATACATTTTTTTGTTTCATTTTCTTGAATGACTCCTCTCCCACCCTTTATTTTTTTCCTCCTATTTTTGTGGAAATCTTTGCCATATCTTCATGTAATTGAAACTTGAGAAAGATGAGTGAGAATGGGCAAAGCAAAGAAACTGAAAAAGATGGAAGTGTAAGCAAAATAATTACCAAAATGAAAGACAAAGTGCAGAATGTAAATGTTAAAGGTGTGAAATTGTTTGATGCGGACTCAAAAGGAGACTAACTTGTACTGTGAGATTTTTTAAAATTTTGCTAACATGGCTTTAAAATAGAGAATGAGATAAATTGATCTGTCATTTTCACATTGCGTGCATCAGAATTTATATGTACAAGTTCTAGGACTTATTGGGTTCCTTGTGCTACTTACTTTATCTCCACAAGTATAAAATTTGCTGTAGCAGTGATGTCACTTGAGAAATATTTTATACATAAAAATTTCACATATTCGTAATTATTCTGCATACTATTAATTAGTTTAACAATTACACGCCAATCAGTTGAAAGTATGGAGATGCTTAAAAACTATGCAACTCATAAGGAAAAGGTCATGGTTTAGAACCGTGAAACTATATTGTCATGCTTCTTTTTCCTTTTTTCAGACTTTTATCCAGCAAAGCGACATGTCATAACGATTCTCATATCATGTTTATAACTTTTACCATTATATAAAAATGACCATTTTGTGTAATAGAATAACCAAAAACTACAATGTTAATTAGAGTAAGAAGAATTTTCCACCACCAGATCTCTATGGGAAATGTTTTACCGGTTCAAATTTGCCCACAGGAAAATATGCAAGCATTAAATACATCCAATTACTGATGTATAACAATATGTTTAGTTTGTGAAAAAAAGTCTCCATGAAGACATTACACATTTGTTATATATATATATATATATTATCAATTAAAAATCATGACCTATCTTAGATAATCATAAGATCATTCACTAACTATCTTTTAATATCGATAATTTATATAAAATTGTATAATTTAAATTTATAATTCTTATTTTTTTAATTAAAAGTTTTTAATCGATATGTATTCTGTGTGTAAAATAATTTATATAAAATAGATTTATAATTTTTATTTTTTATAATTACTAAAAAGAAAATCTTTAATTGATGTGCCTCCTGTGTGTAAAACACAAGTTGTGCGACTTTTTTTTTATGATAACGTGATTTAAAAAAAATCATGATTATATATGACACATATTTACTCTTTTCACTTTTATATCAAAATAAAGTTTTTATTAAATGCACATATAGACCCTCCCAAATTTGGACGGATCAAACATTAAAATTTGGCCAAACATAAGTTCAAGTTGAGGTTAGCTAGCATGAGAACAAATCCCTAACGATCATATACATACACCATCGCATTGATTAAGGAAAGTCCCATCATAATAACAGGTAAATGGTAAGGATAGAAACCAGAAACATCATCTTATAACTTCATTCAATCTTAATAATATTTCTCCCAATAAAATTAAAGGAACACAGGTAAACACATACTTAGTCGAATAGAATTGAGCTTTGAACTTTAAATACTCAACAAGTTCAACTCAACAGGTAAAACATATTACATTATAATCTTAATTATTTAGTCAAAATAAATAAAAAAAAATCATACATTACACTAACTAGTTCAAGAGAAGTTGCAGTAATTTTTTGGATGGATAAAATTGGAAATTCATGCCTCTAGATAGCGGTACTGGCAAAATAAATAGAAAAATTAAGAAATAAAGAATAAAACCTACTTCTTAGGTTTTATTATTATAATTATTATTATTGTAATTATAATTAGATTATTTGTAGACACATAATTTAATTAATTAATGTATTTATTTATTTAGTAAAATTAATGTATTTATTATTTTATATAAATAAGATAAATTTAATTTTATAACTTATTTTTAATATATTATGAACAATAAATTTATTACTTTTAATATTATTCTTATTTTCAATCCACTAATTTATTTTTAACATTGTATTTTTTTAAAATTATAATTTATTTATAAATTTGTAATTTAATTTTAATATATTATTTTAAAGTTATTTTATATTTCAATTTATTAATTTTGATAGATGGTAATATAATTTATTTTAAATATATTATATTTCAATTTATTTTTTTCCTTTAGAAATAAAATCACTACTTGAGATATATTTTAAAAAATAAATTACATTACAATAAGTCAAAATTCATAAATTAAAATATAAAAATAACACCAAAGTAATATATTAAAATTAAATTATTTTAAAATATAATGTTAAAAGTACATTAGTGAATTAAAGAATATAAATAATATATAAAAAATAAATTATAAAACTAAATTATATGTAACTACATTATTTATTTACAATAATTAATTAATTAATTAAATTCAATACATAAAAATAATTTAAATATCTTAATAAAAAATTCTTTGTTATTTTAATTATTTCAATTAACACTATTTATTTTGTTACCTATGTCAATACTGAACTAATTAAAATAAGTGATAAGGACTAAAAAAGATACTAAGAAAATTAAGAGATTTAAAAATTATAAAAAATTACAATGACTAAAATTTATTGTTATTGTTATTGTTATTGTTATTGTTATTGTTATTGTTATTGTTATTGTTATTGTTATTGTTATTGTGATTGTGATTGTGATTGTGATTGTGATTGTGATTGTTATTGTTATTGTTATTGTTATTGTTATTGTTATTGTTATTGTTATTGTGATTGTGATTGTTATTGTTATGTTATTGTTATTGTGATTGTGATTGTTATTGTTATGGTTATTGTTATTGTTATTGTTATTGTTATTATTATTTTTTGAGCTCATATCTTTAAGTGAGCAATACTCTTACCCATCATTAGTCATTTTTGCACATATTCAGTTAGTTAGTAGATTACCCATAATCAATTTGTTATCTTTGTTCATCACACCCATAATCAATTTGTTATCTTTGGTGATCACACATAATTAATAAGAACACTTATTTTGTTGTATTTTTTTATTTTTTTTAATATATTTACATTGATGTGATTTAAAATTTTATTTTTATTTTTATTTTTATTTTTATTTTTTTTATGCTTTTCCCTAATTTTTTGTGTGTTTTTTTTATATTTTTTTAATTTATTATTATGAAAAAATTAAATATAAAAATTATATTTAAAATAATATAATTTACATATATTTGTAAGAGACATACTTTTATAAAATTAGTTTTTTTAATCGATGATAATTATTATATATATATATAGATAGATAGATAAGTAACTCAAATGAGAAATTCATAAGAAGAAAATAAATAAATAAAATTGCATAAACTTTAATAACTTTAAATTTGCAAAATATTTTAAAATTTGATAGATTTATAAATTTATTTTAAATGTTATATAAAAAAAGAGAAGTTTATTCTTTAACTCCTTTATCCTGAAGTTAGGCCGCTGTCGCTGTTTGCTATCATCATCACTATTTATGACATAGTTAATAGAGACTATATGTGCACATGCTATATGCTATATGCTATATGCTATATGCTAACGTTTTTGGCGTGCAAACTTTGATGAAATTCTTCTTTTGGCATATTCCTAGATATTAGTCTTCCCTTCGCAGCTCTTATCCGTTTTTCAGCCACCCGTGTCATCTATCCAAGATTTTTTGTTTTTTCATTTAAAACTTGTCTCAAGTGTCTTAAATTTAAAAATATTTACTTTAATTTCTAAAATGTCTTTATTAAATTAAGTTCATCACTTCATCTGTCTATTACACTAAATCAATTTGATAGCCTATGACAAATCATATTTATTATATTTGATCAATTTAACATAATAAGACAAATTATGAGAGACGTTATATTTGTCAAAATTAACATTAAAATGTTGACAAAAAAAGTTAACTTAATTAGTCTAAAAAAACTTTAAAAGATTATTTTTTTAAAATTTAAAATATTAAATTGAAACTAAAAATTAAATAAAAGACTAAAATTCTGTCTTAAACAAGATTTTTCTACAAAGATATTATATATATATATTTTCCGATGTAGGAACTTTTCAGACGATTTATATCTTTAGATATTTATGAAATTGCTTGACATATTTTACACCACAATGGAGTTTTAGAAGAGATGGGTCAGACTTGGTAACCAACAACCGGTTTATTTATTTATTTATTAAAATAGTATATTTTACTTTTAAAATATTAAAATAAAATACTTTTAAAAATTTGCATAGTGTAACTCAATTTTCAAAAAATAGATATTGGTCTTGTAAAAACAATTTGACGAAATTTACACTTTCTAACCGTTACAAAGTACCGCAAATTTTTTAACGTTAAAACCTGTCACAAGTTACTTTCACAAAATTAAAATTAACTTTCACAAAGTTAACTTACATATAAATATATATTTTTAAATATACTACTTTGGTTATTTTAAAAGAAAAATATACCATTTTGATAACAAAATTAAAGGTCCAAAAATCAAATTAGACATCACAATAATTTATTGACCATGAAGTAAAATAGTACGAAAAATGGAATGAATCATGAATGTTAAAATTGGAAAAAAAAATTTGCAGGAAAAATTGAAGTAGGTTTTTAAAATATATATAGATAAATGAAAGAGAGAGAAAAATAGAATTTTGGATAATAAATATTAAGTGATTAGCTATAATTATAGGAAGAGGTAAAAAATTAACATGACAGTAATGATGATAGGGATCGTCAAATCACGTACAATACCATTCAACACATAAATTAATTGATACAAGTTGTTTCAGAGTTTTGGATTCAAATGTTAAATATGTTCAATTTTTTTATTGTCACTTATAATAATCTTAATTATGTTTCAATTCTGACAAGTTTAATTTGGTGGTCATCTTTTTAAGCTTATAATTAATTGCCTTCGTTACGAATTATTTCATGCGAGCCCTAACTAGTTAGTGGCTAAGATTAACTGGTATACCTTATGATTTTATGTTATTTCATAAATAAATAAATTAAAAAGAACCTGACTAAGTTAAATGGAGTATTGTCTCCTGCCAAGTAGAAATTGCACGAATCAAATTCTATGTAAATGTTTTCTCTTAGTTATTGTATTTTTAATAAAATTTTAAAGATATATACTTAAACCTGATCATATTACTATAAATAAATTAATTTTTAGTAGTGATCGATTTGTGACCGTGTGTAAAAATTGTCACAAAATTATATGATTTTTAGGAATTTTTTTTAATTGCTGCAATTATATTTTCAGATGGCTTGAGATTTAGTAGTTTCATTTGTTTGTATCAATGATAATTGAAAAATATTTTGAGAAACACTTATACATACTTGTATATTTTGTGTTGAGTTTATAGTTGATATGAGTTTACAAACACCAATCATTTCCATTTGTCTTTTCTTTCCTTTCACTTGGGATCAAAGTCTTTCTCAATAGAAAGTATTTTATTATTGTATAAATATTTTAAAATTTTTATAAAATATAAATTAAAATACAAATAATTTTAAAACATTCAACGAAATAAACATGACTAATGATTAGAGTATAAAAATTAAAAAGGTTTTTAAAATATTCACAATGATGGAAAATGGTCTCTTTCTAAATGCCGTCGGTTTCTATACTTGAAAGAGTGCTCAACCATAAATGTAAGAGGGTAAGTGGTCCACATTAATAATTATATAAATTAATTAGTTATACACACTTGTCCAATTAAGTGGACAAATAGATAATTTGTAAAGTATAATATATAAGAGGGAAGCTTAAATTAATAATGAACGGAAGATTCTTACTGCAAATTTAAATTTTTATTTTTTTAAAATATATGTACTACTAGGAAATATTTACAATTATAATATTTTTTATAAATTTTTGTTTGGTTTCTTTCTTAATAAATAGAAGTTGGCCACAATATTCTTCTGTCAATAAAAAACTAGCAATTGCTAATGTGATTTGCATTAAAAAAACAATTAGTGAGATAATAATACAAAAATTAAAATTAATTGTAAAATTTGTGATGTGAAATGTAAAATTATATTTACTAATAGTTGTAAAGTGTTAGGTAATACTTTTTCTTTCCATCCTTAAACCTATTTTGTAGGTATTTGTGAGTGTCAACTAGTTTATTACTTATTTTTTAACGAGAGAGGGTTAACAAATTCACACAAGTGTTCCCTCTCCTTGACAAATATAGTTAATGGAGATATCTAAAATATTAAAAACAATAATAATTGTAATAGTTTAATATTTAACTAACTTAAAATTGATTTACAAATAAAAAATATTTACACCAATTACAACTTTATAACATATATGCTCAACATCTCGCCATATATAAATTTCAAGAATATCCTTCTTGCAAAGATTGAGTTTTTGTCATTTATTTTGGCATTCAACTCTAAGTTACCATTCATGCAAGATTATGACAATTTATTAAAAAAAATTATATAATTGATCTAATTATATTCTATATTATCATTTATTTATTTTATATATATATATATATATATATATATATATATATATATATATATAAAAAAAAAACGAATGCGCAAGAAGAAAACAAATGTGGCGGCCATGGTGTAAAAAAAAAAAAGGGACATACCTTAGCTGGGACGTGGTGGCGCAGCGGCGTGATTTTCTAATGGAGAAAGTGTGATACAATATTTTCGATTAATTAAACGATTAAAATTATTATAAAATTAAATTAAATTTAATTTTAATATAAAATTTTAATAAGAAATATTTATATATTTTCAAGAAATTAAATCTCGAATAAGACTTGAATGATCTGATGCACGGTTACTAAAACAATGACTTATTTTAATAGAATAAGTGACTCAATTAAAAATATAAAAAATAATAACCATGTGTCATTGATAATTTTTTTAATATAATTAACACGTTAATAAAGATAAATTATTAGTTAACTTTTCATATTTTTAAAAAAATTATTATATCATTTGTAGTAATTACTTTATTGTTATAGTATAAAATTTAAAAGTAAAATATATCATTTTTTTACATTAATTGACATTCCAATCGATAAAAGTAACTTTTTATATCAGGTGGAATGTCAACTAATATAAAAGATGACAATTTACATTATTTACAATTCAATTAATATAAAAAACCATTGTTTAGGTTAATTAAAATATCAACTAATATAAATATTTTTGACATATTTATAAAAATGTCATTGCATTTTATTTACGTTAATTTGGACCGATCGTAAATAATGGGTCAATATGAAATGTCTTTTTTTAATTAGTGTATTATTAGAATTTTATGAATAAATTATAAATTTAATATTATTCACTGTCAATAGAAAATTGACTGGGTATTCATTGTGGTAGAAATAAATGAAGAAATAATTGGCAACTAGTCTTTACCCTTATGATTTTTAAGGTAAAATTATAATTATAATTTATATATATTTTTTAGTATCCATATATATTTTTTTTACATTTTATTAGTTTTGAGATGAAAAGTTTATGTATGTTGCAATTGAGATCGTTATTGGATGGTGAAACGAAATAAAATAAGAAATTCAATTTCCTTTTAAAAAAAAATGAACTTAATGAAGTTGTCAACATGTTTTTAAAGAAAATATTAGAAAATTTTTATAAGGATAAGACAAGTCTATAAAAATAAATTTGGGATTCAGAAGTTGATTACTAATAGGAAAAAATGTTAGCATCATACGACATTTGTCATAAGTCATAAGACAGTTATCTTTAATTAGAGGTGCAAAACCATTATGATTTTCAAATTGTTATTTTTACCCTTCAACGAAACATAATTGGATTTATTATTGGGAAAAGGAAGATGTATTGTTTTTTGTTTTTGAACTTGGCAAGAGTTGCCTCTTCCTCTTATATATCTCCTAGTGCAATGGAGAATTCAAAGCTCACGTAATTTTGGAAAAGACTTGGAAGGGATGGAGATTCCTCTTCCTCTTATCCATTGGTGTTCAAAGATGGCTCAAAGGTGATTAGAAATAGTGTGTACTACTCATTGACATCCAAAGGTGGTTGGAAGGGGTGAACTATTCATTGACGTTCAAAGAACCTTAGAAAAGGAGATATATATTTTTTATTTTTGAACTTAATAAGAGTTGTCCCTTACTCCTACGTATCTCTTGGTGCAATAGAGAATTCAAAGTTTATGTAGTTCTTCAAGAAGGAACACTTAGCCAAATGAGAAGTGCCTTTTAGATGGTTGTGATGGATAACTAGTCAAATGAGAAATGCATTTTAGATGAATGTGATTGAAAGATGGAGAATGGAGGAGGAGCATGAGCTAGTCGTTAGCTCCTACGTCCAAACGTATACAATGGATGACAAAGGAAGGAGCATGAGCTACTTGTTAGCTCTTGCGTCCATTGAAAAGCAACATAATGATAGAAGGTGGTGTAGGAGCTACTCATTAGCTTTTGTATCCAATGAATGTAGAGAATGGTAGAAGGTGGAGTAGAAGTTACTCGTTAGCTCTTGTGTCTGTGTCTAATAGATGCAAAGAATGGAAATAGAAAAAAACAAGAGCTACTTGTTAGCTCTTGTATCTAAACAAATGCACAATGAATAATAGAAAAGAGTAAAAGCTACTCATTAGCTCTCGCATCTAAATAAATGCAATGGATAGACAGAAAAAGGAGCAAGAACTACTCGTTAACTCCTACATCCAATAGGATGTAGAGAATTGATAATAGAAGGAACATGAGTTACTTGTTAACTTCTACATTCAAACAGATGCAGGGAATGAAAATAGAAAGGAGTAGAAGCTACTTGTTAGCTCTTGTATTTAATGGAATGCGACAGAATGATAGAAGATGGAGCAGGAGCTACTCATTAACTTCTGTGTCCAATGAGATACAAGAAATGGAAATAGAAAGGAGTAGGATAGATAGTAGAGAGGAGTGTGTCCAATGGATGCATAATGGATTAACAAAGAGCAGTAGGAGCTACTCGTTAGCTCTTATGTCCAATGAAAAGCAGAGAACTAATAATAAAAAGAGCAGGATCTACTCCTTAGCTCCTACGTTTAATGGAATGAAGGAAATAGATACAATGTATGATAGAAGGAGGAGTAGGAGCTACTCATTAGCTCCTGCATCCAAACAGATGTAATGAATGATAATAGAAAGGAGCAGGAATTATTCGTTAACTCCCGCATCCAATGAAATGTGGAGGATGAAAATAGAAAGGAGTAGGAGCTAATGAGTAGTTCTCGCGTCCAATGAATGCAGAGAATGAGAACAGAAAAGAGCACGAGCTACTCATTAGCTCTTATGTTCAATAGGATGTAGAGAATGGAAATAGAAAAGAACATGAGCTACTTGTTAGCTCTTGTGTCCAAATAGATGCAAGGAATGAAAAATAGGGAGGAGTAGAAGCTACTCGTTTGCTCTTACATCCAATGGAATGTAGAGAATTGGTAATAGAAGGAGCATGAACTACTCATTAGCTCCTATGTCCACTAGATGCAGAGAATGAAAATAGAAAGGAGTAGGAACTGCTCATTAGCTCTTGCATCTAATAGGATGCAAGGAATTGATAATAGAAGGAACAGGAGCTACTCGTTAGCTCCTAGGTCCAATGGAATAAAGAATGCATAATAGAAAGAGTATAAGCTACTTGTTGGCTCCTACGTCCAAACGAAGTGGAAAGTAGATGCAGTAAGGGGTAGGAGCCACTCGTTAGCTCCTACATCTAATGAGATATAATGCATGAGTAACAGAAAAGGAGAAGGAGTTACTTATTAGCTCCCATGTCTAATCAGATGCAATAAAGTGATAGAAAGTGGAGAAGGAGATACTCGTTAGCTCCTATGTCCAATAGAATGTAGAGATAGAAATAGAAAGGAGTAAGAGTTAACAAGTAGCTCCTACGTCCAAAAGAGTGAAGGAAACAGATAAAATAGATGATAGAAGGAGGAATAGGAACTACTCATTAGCTCGTGCATCCAATGACTGTAGAGTGGATAACAAAAGGAGTAGATACAATGGATGATGGAGGGAAGAGCAAGAGTCACTCATTAGTTCTTATGTCCAAACAAAAATAGGAACAGATTGGAGTAAGAGCTACTCATTAGCTCTTGTGTCCAAGGACCACAAAATGAATGACAGAAAGGAGTAGGAGCTACTTGTTAGCTTTTGTGTCCAATGGAAGAAAGTAAAGGAAAACAAAACGGAGTAGGAGCTACTTGTGAGTTCTTGTGTCCAAAGAGATGGAATGAATGAAAATAAAAAGGAGTAGGAGTTGCTCGTTAGCTCCTACATCCAACAAACGCAGAATGAATGATAGAAAGGGGCAAGAGCTACTCCTTAGCTCTTGCATCCCAAGGCAAAGATGAATTAGATGCAGTAATGGGATAGGTGGAAAATGTCATTGGAAACTCTTCATCTAAAGGGTTTGGACGAACATATAACAATAATGGGGTTGGGTTTGTGTCCAATAACCAAACCAGAAGTGCATCTGAAATGGTCATCGATCTTGGAAAGAGTTTCTAGCAATAACCAAATAAGAAGTGCTTCCCAAATGGTTATCTTAAGTGTGAATATGGATTTGTATGATGCTTTAAGGTTTAAACAGATAATAGTGAATGGAAAAAGGTGGAAGAATTGTCCAAAGCTCTTCATCCAAAGAGGTTGGACGAATATATGACAGCAAAGGGTTGGTAGAAGAGTTGTTCAGAATCCTTCATCCAAAGGGCTTGGACAAAGTAAATGAATAGTAAAGGAATGGGTGGAAAGGCCATTTCAAAGTCCTTCGTCCAAAGGGCGAAAAGGAAAAAGATATAGCTACTAAGTAGGGAGCATGTGATAGTTAACAAAAAAAAAGGAAAGAAGGCCAACCTAAAGGCTAGGACGAAACATGAAAACAATTTAAGAGAAGAAAACCAAAGCTGCTATGTCTAAAGGCTTGGATGAGCAGGAAACACATGACAGAAAAAGAATGGGTCCTGTCTTTGGCTTTCGTGTCCAAAGGCTTGGACGAACAACAAAAATAGATAAAACAAGACTACTACGTCCAAACAAAGGGACAAGCAAGAAACATGTTATGAAAAGGGAATCACCCTTTAATGCCTACATCCAAAGGTATAACAAAAAAACATTGTAGGTGAAATAGAGAAAGTACATAGTGGTAATTAGCAAGAAAAGAAAAGAAAGGAGCACCCCTAGGGGTGTCCAAAAAGTTGTGGAATGGAACTGCATGGTGATGAAAATCAGGATATAGGTGATAAGGGGATTAGTAGTATCGATTTTGTGCAAGTTAGTTCCTTCACTTCCTAGCTTTTTAGCGAACTCGTGCTCTTCCTTACTTTCACTTAGAACCTTTTTCTCTCTATTTTTATTTTTTTATCTTTCTCTTCTCTGACTTTCGTTTCTGTTATCCCTTTTCTTTCTTCTTCATCACTCTCCTTTCTTTTCTAGTTCCTTTCGAAAGTCTCTCCCCTTTTCTCCAAAAGTCCCTCCTTTTCTCCCGAAGTTTCCCCTTTGACTCTTTTTCCATATTTATAGATCTTCATAATTATTTGTTTGGTAAAATTTGCAGAGCAAGGATTGTCAATAGGATGGTTGAGGGGTGTTGACAACAAGAGAGTAGAGTAGGAGCTGTCAGCAAAAAGATCCAGCACAGTGAGGTGTAGTCAGTGGGGAAGTCCAACACAATAACACTGGAGTTGTTGGCGGGGGAGCTGAGGAGGAGCTGTTAGGCAAAAGATGCAGGGCTATAAAGCTAAGTAAGAGTTGTTAGCCAAAAGTCCAACACGCAAAAGTTGAAGTTGGTATCGAAAAAGTAGGTCGTACAACATAGCAAGGCACATGCTATGTACAACCTTCTATTCTTCGGCCCTTTGCATACGTCTATAGGACACACTCTTTTGGAGGAGTGAGACAACAGAACGAGGCACACTCCTTTGGATGCCTATTCAAAGGAATAGTGCAAAGTAAGACAAATTCCCTTGGACGCCCGTCCAAAGGAAAGTAGAGAGAATAGCAGCATAAAAGACAAAATCCTTTGGGCGTGTGTTTAATGGAGAGATTTTGGACGTCTGTTTAATGAAGAGATGCAAGGATAAGCAAAAATGGAATGCGAACATAGATGCTCTTTTGGATATGGTTCTAAAGAAAGAGAATGAAGAACATGAGTGTTCCTTTGGATGCGAGTCTAATGGAACAAATGCAGAATAGAAGAGCTCCTTTGGACGTGAGTCAAAAGGAATAAATGCAGAATAGAAATGCTTCTTCAAACGTGTGTGTCCAAAGGAACAAAAATACAAAAATAGAAATGCTCTTTTGGACAGCAGTCCAAAGGAATAAAATATAGAATGAAGTTGCTCCTTTGGACGCTAGTCCAAAGGAATGAATGCAGAACATGAATGCTCTTTTGGACGTTAGTCCAATGGAACAAATGTAGAACAAAATGCTCATTTAGACACACGTCCAAAGAAACAAAAAATGCAGAAATAGAAATGCTCCTTTGAATGTGAGTCCAAAGAGACAAATGCAGAAAAGTAATGCTACTTTAGATGTGAGTCCAAAGGAACAAATGCAGAACATCGATGCTCCTTTGGATGCGAGCCAAAGGAACAAAATGTAGAAACATGAAAGCTCATTTGGATGTGAGTCCAAATAAATGAATGCAGAACATGGATTCTCTTTTGGACGCGAGTTTAAATGAACAAAATGCAAAATGAAGTTGCTCCTTTAGATGCGAGTCCTAAGAAACGAATGCAGAAAAGAAAAGTTCCTTTGGACGCAAGTCCAAGTCCAAAGGAGGTTAGTATGCAAAAAAAAAAAACAAAGTTATTCCTTTGGACAATGCCGAGTTATTGCTTTTGTTTCATGTCCAAATAACACCTCTTTACTCTATCTTTTGGTTTCATTCTTTTCCTTCTTTTTGGCTCTTTAGATGTGCATCCAAAGAGCTTGAATTCTTTTTTTTTTCTTTTTACTATTTTTATTTTTTTATATATATATTTTTTATTTTTTTTAAAAAATGGAGGAGATAAAATCAAGTGTTCACAATATATAAAGTAATTCTTACTGTCTGTTAGAGTTTTATTCGAGTAGGAATTAATATGAAAAATAATTTATCAAGTAGAGAGTAAATGTAGAATATTTTTTATATAAAGATGAAAATAAAATATACATATAAGGAATAAAATAAAAATAATATGAACTATAGGAATCAAATTTATTATCGTTATAATTTTAACAAACAATAATTAAGGATAAATTCATAAGCGTTTTTTCATGTATCGTCTAATAAAATGTAGATTTTTTATATATATGGATTAAGAAAAAATAATAAAATCAATTAGTATAAGAAATAAAATTTTAGTTTAACATTTTTTTAACAGTAATATTTACTTTACACCCCATAAAAGGTATGAAATGGATGAAAAGAATATAAAAATAAAAAGAGAAAGAAAATAAGAGATATAATAAAGGAGGTGATGTATAAGAAAGAGAAAAAAGGAATAAACACAGGGAAAAAACGAGAAAATGAAAATAAAGGTTGAGAAATATGGTGTGAAAAAATTCAAAATCCTTTTTAATACAAATAATGATATTTAATGAATATTCAACTCAACATATTTTCAACAAAAAGGAAAATCAAATAAGACTAACAGGTTTTAGGTGACTAGTATTTACTGTGTATAATTTTAACTTTGAACGACTCATCAAGATTTGAATAAATATATGGTCAGTCTGGTAGCCACGAAGCAAAATTAAGAGTAGAACTTCTGACCCAAGCACCTATAAATACAGATGCGACCTTGGATAGATATACACATATTTTATATTTACATTTCATCAAACACCTTGGCTTGTTGTGTCATATCGACAGTAGCAATCATGTGGTCTGTGGTAACGGATTCCATTAGAACTCTTGCTGCAAGACTTCTCCACCAATTCATCCACAAAGACTTCCATGAAGCGGTGGCCAAGATGACCATAATAGACGCTTTTCTCTTCATTGTACCATCCCCTCCCCCATCTTATTACAATACTTGTTACTTTAATATCAGTAATATGATATATATATCTTATTACTTTTTATCTCTATATCTCATTATCTAAAGTTAGAGACTAATCTTTTGAAATACTGATATTCATTTAAGGAACTGTTACAGATATATTTTTATACACTCGTGTTAAAGAATTCAACTTCTGACATCTTTATTTAAAATTAATAAGTATTATCCATTATCGAACTTAATTAAACTCTAATTTTGACCAATAAAAAAACACCACCAACATGTATGCTACTATATAGGTACATGGATCTTTCTCTTTATATATATATATATTCATCAAATATTGATTTCTAATGCATTTGTATATTATCATCATTAAATGGTTTTTTTTCTCTCTCTTGCATGGCATACGCAGATTGTACACTCGATTGACAAGTTGGGGATATGGCCACGCCTACCTGTTATCTTAGGGCTAACGTACCTGGTCATTCGTCGTCACCTTCACGAAGAATACAACCTGTTCAATGTTGGGACAACACCAACAGGGATTAGATTCAACCCTTCTGATTTTCCATTCAGAACAGCTGATGGAAAATATAATGATCCCTTCAACGAACTTGCTGGCAGCCAAGGGACTTTCTTTGGCAGAAATGTTCTCCCTGTAGATCAGAAACAAAAGGTCCACAATTAATCTCTGCCTATTTCATAACACATCTTAATTTTGTTATAATATTGATTAATTATAAATTATTATTGATACGATGATTAATATAATTACTATAAAAATTAAAATTTATTATATATAATAATTTGTGATTAAAAAATAATGTGTATAAATACTATTATTTTATACATTTGTTTTTAGTAAAAAATATTTTAAATTTATCCTAAACGCTCATTTTAATAGAATAGATTTGTATATGCTATAATTAATTGGTTGAGACTATATTTTGTAGGACTGTAAATTTTATTTTTCTTAAATTTAAACCTAACTGACTCGTTTTTTAAAAATGATTTAGTGCGTTTATTTTATTTTTTTTTAAAATAATTTGGATTATTTTTTATTAGTTCAATTCGATTTGATAATCTAATTTTTAGATATGTATGATTCCACTTTTTTAAAGAACCGAACTCAACTCAATTATTTTTAAATACAGTTTAGTTAACTGAATTATTTTTAAAAGTAATTTAGTTTGAAGTTTTTTGATTTTTTTTAAATAGTTCAATTTAATTCTGAAACGGTTTAGTTTGGATATTTTGTGCACCATAGCATTTTGGACAAGAAAATAAATAATAAAAATTAAAAATATTATTACTAGTGATGAAAATTAATTTCAAGTGTTTCATTTGATGCTGTTGTTGATTTTGTTGATCGATCTCAAGAAGGTGAATTTGAAAGCATAATAATAAGAATACTTTGTATTTGTGTGCAGCTACTGAAGCCAGATCCAATGGTTGTAGCTACAAAACTACTAGCAAGGAGAACATACAAGGACACGGGGAAGCAATTCAATGTGATAGCAGCTTCTTGGATTCAGTTTATGATTCATGATTGGATCGATCATCTAGAGGACACCAAACAGGTCCTTAATTAAATCTACTGTGACAAATAATTAATTTTTAAAAGATATTTTAAAAAAATACTTAAAAAAAATTATTTGCCGAGATATATTCCTTTTTTTCGTATCTACGTCAAAAAAATTTCAGGTCTTATGCAAAATCTAACCTTGCACACCCAAGTTTGTATAATATAATACTTAAGGAATTATATTAGTCTGTCAACTTGCAATCAGCCTTTACATATATTTGTTTTCGAATCACTCACAAAAAAAAAAAAACACTCACCACTAAAAAAAAACACCTTTTGATTTCTAATTGTTTATGGCATTACCCATTTCAAATAATTTTGAAAAATATAAAAATGTTTTTAAATGAATTTAGTTAAATGTACCAAAAATTTACAAAAGAACTATATATATTTTCATTTAAGATTGTCATTCATAATAAAATCATTGATATTTGTAATAATTATTATAAAATGTGTGCAAAGTAATTGCTAATAATTTGATATATAGTATAAAAGTTAGTACAGTCACATCACAACACAAAAAAGTTATTATCTTTTTATTTACTTCATATTGTGATATAATCAAGAAGATATTTATCGATCTTGTTGGTGGAATTTTCGTACAATATATAGATTGAACTCAGTGCTCCAAGAGAAGTTGCAAGGCAATGCCCACTGAAATCATTCAAATTCTACAAGACAAAGGAATTTCCCACTGGCTTCTATGAGATCAAGACCGGATCCTCAAACATCCGTACACCTTGGTGGTAAGATTTTCATTTCTGCTAAGCAATTATTATGTCTACCACGTAGCATGTGCCTTAATCTAACAAAGGATATAAAGAAACTCTTGCTACCAAAAAAACCATGTATTATTGTAGCTTATTTAAAATGTTTGATCAAAGAGAAATTTTGAGATAAGAATTATTATATCCAACTTAGGTATCCTTATATTAAATAATCATCACACAGGTTATGGTAAGATTAAGCTCTTCGTTCGTTTGGTTTATTTTTCTATTATACATGGATAAACACTCAAATAATTATTATTTACGTTTAAAAATAAGGAAAATAAGTGAACGCTGAGGTTTAACTTGCCTACTAATGAATAAATGAATTTATAATATATGTATATGTATATATATAAATATATAAATACCTTAGATGAACAAAAGTAGTTCAAATTAAATATAGTTGTTGAATGCGAGTAACTACATTGGTGGAATTTTAGAAGATCCTTTAGGCCCGGCTAGCCCGTGCAGGTCGAGGTCGTTACGAACAGGACAACCAACCTGTAATGTTTTTTTCATTTTTTTTTTTTGTGCGTACATGTAATGTGTTCAATCGATATCAGGCGTGGAGCATATTAATTATGGGTAGTTGTATCAGAAAATAAACATTTAATACTACTTCATATAAAAAAAATAAATACCTAATTTATTATAATAAATAAAAGCAGTTGAATTTTTTATTTAATTAGTAATATCATTAATTTAAATTATATTTCAAATATCCATTAAATTTACAGTAAAAAATATATATAAATGATTAAATAAAATAAAAAAGTAACCATTAATGCATTGAAAAATTAAGTTTTGTTTCTTATCCCTTCTATTTATTTCTTATATTACAACTAATAATTGGTAACAAGTAGTTTAAAGTGCATGCCTATATATTGGAATTTTGAAGATTTTATAAGGTTGAGAGCGAGTAGAATGTCACAAAAGGATAGTTAAGACCAATAATACGCATTTAATTTTATGGTTGACGGCTGAAAGAGTTTTTTAAATAAGAAATGGGACCACCTGAGGAGTTCCACTTGGGTTTTCTTTAGAAAGGAAAAAAAATTATCATCATTAAAAATGGAAAAGGGATGGGAATAATGATAGGAATTTGTTCTTTTGGTTCATTCTATTTTTAAATTATAGAGGGTTATAGAAGCGTTTCTTGATCTTCATTTATACATGAACTACTTCCTACTATTTTTCCTAATAGATTTTTAATTGTTTCAATTGATTTCTAATTGACTTTGAGAGTTAAACATTTGGGTCAGGAAGGCGTTGGTATGAGGGAACTGATTTCCTTGGGTCAAGGTATTCTGTTGGGTTGGGGCGTATTTGTCATTGGGCCCAAGTCTGGAGAGAGTCAGTTGTCGTGTGACCGTACACGCATGTTGGAGCCTGGTCGTCATAGCCGACCGGTACACAACCCCTCAAGCTTTTTACCGTAAGGAATAAACTTTAATTCCCCTTTCTGGTCTGAGACGGTCGGACATGGTTCCCAGTCTTGATTGGTGGGTCGATTGGTTGGATCTCGGTCCCTCCTTTGGTCGTACCTTGTTATAAGTTGTTTTAGTGTGTTGTTCGCTTAGACTTGGCCGGCCGGGATGGACTCAACTGGTAGGAGTGGACTCAGACTACTCGGTGGGCCAACTGGTACACAGCCCCTCATGTGCCGGGTGGAGCAATAGGTACTTTGAAGTTTAATCCAAGATGAGATTCGGTTGGCCGAGCAAGTTTTCAGTTGTTCGGGATATGCTCTAAAGGCCTTTAACATATGTGAGGGAGGCGTGATTGTGTCGATTTTGTGGAGTTTCTCTTTTGCCACCTCTTGGATTCTCTTGTTCAGAGTGTTCTCGCCTAGAAGGGATCTAAAGACTAGCCGCTCGTGGGTCTTTGGTACCTCGGACAGCCTTGACTGGCTTATCTCTGATAGGTCTTTAATTATCTCGCTTAGAGGGAATCTAAGGACCGGCCACTCGTAGGTCTTTGGTGCCTCGAACACCTTGGACCAGCTTACCTCTATCGGGTCTTTGATGATCACGCTTGGAAGGAATCTAATGACTGGCTGATCGTAAGTCTTTGGTGCCCTGGATAACCTCGATCGACTCATCTCAAACAGGTCTTTATTTGCCCCAGACGGTCTCGACCGACTCGTCTCAGACAGGTCTTTATGTATTTGCCTTGGACGGTTTCGACCGACTCGTCTCAGACAGGTCTTTATTTGCCCCGGACGCTCTCAGCCGACTCGTCTCAAACAAGTCTTTATTTGCCCTGGACGATCTCAGTCGACTCGTCTCAGACAGATATTTGCCTCAGACAGTCTCGACTGACTCGTCTCAGACAGGTCTTTATTTGCCCCGGACAGTCTCGATCAACTCGTCTTAGATAGGTATTTGCCCTAGACGATCTCGGCTGACTCGTCTCAAATAGGTCTTTATTTTCCCTGGATGGTCTCGACCGCCTTGTCTCAAACGAGTCTTTATTTACCCTAGACAGTCTCGACTGACACGTCTCAAACGGGTCTTTATTTGCCCTGAACAGTCGCGGTCAACTCATCTCAAACAGGTATTTAAGTATTTGCCTCAGACGGTCTCAATTGACTCGTCTTAGACAGGTCTTTCTTTGTTGTGAACGGTCTCGGTCAACTCGTCTCAAACAGATCTTTTAAGTATTTGCCCCGGATGGTCTTGGCCGACTCGTCTTAAACAAGTCTTTATTTGTCCTGGACGGTCTCGGCCAACTCGTCTCAGACAAGTCATTATTTGGTCATGTCAAATATGACTTTTTCATCTACAACAAGTGATAAAAGCAATAACATTGAAATATTGGATGCATTACCCTCTTAATGCATTTAGCTATAATATTTTCTCAAAGTAGCTAGGGATCGACTCTGCTCCTGATCATGATCTTCTTCCCAGGGTCCGACTCCTGTCTCTTTGAGGAAGGTTTTAGTTGCAAGACTTTTTCTCTCATTCGTCTTGATAAAACGTCTTAAGCAACCCTCCTATATTAGCCTTTCTATTTGACTCTTTAGTGATCAACATTCCCGCGTGGAGTGGCCAGTAGTCTTGTGGAACTCGCACCACTCATCACAAGAAGGGCCAAGCTGGCACTCCGTAGGAGGTGGAATGTCGAGTAATTGGAGATGATAAGCCTCCTTCAAGATGTGTGCTCTTGATGTCTTGAGTGGGGTATATTTTTCCACCCCTGGGTCATACCGCTGTTTGATATGGAATTCGTGGGCGATCCTTCGTTCAACGGCCAACATTGCCTTCTCTACTAGCGCACGGTCCTCCTTATCCTCCTCGGCCTCTATATGCTTTTCCACCCATGTTCTTATCTCTCCCATACCGATCGGTCGTCTCAAGACTAATGCATCGTTGAATTGGCCAACCCATAACCCTTTCTGGAAAGCTTTGACAAAGAACTTTTGCTTTGGGTCGTTTACTCAGATCGTAGCATTATTGAACTGAGCCAAATAACTCTTGAGGCTCTCGCCCTTTGCCTGCCTGATGTTCGAACAGATCAGCTACCTCAAGTTGCTTTATTTTATTCGCCGCAAACTGCAAAACGAAAGAGGGGAGTGGGATGCAAGAGTTGCTAACCAATGCATAGCCACTCCTCATAGGGTGCCTGGGAACAATTTTCAACTAAGGGGGTGGGGGTCGTTCCCCCCACTGATGTACATCTGAGTCTGAAAAGATTGAAGATGTGTATGAGGATCCTGAGTTCCGTCAAATGGCTCTATGGCCACCTCTCGAAAATTTGCAGGAATGGGAGTCCTGTTAATTTCCTTACTAAACGGTTGTCCCTAGAGAGCTTAGACAATGGCTGTCTCAGTCACTTGTTCCTCTCGGCTTTTTGCAGTTTCCTTCATGGTTGTTATCTGCCTTCATAGCCTCCATATACCACTCCTCAGCCTGTCTGTGTCTCTTGTCAGCCTCCTACTGTCGCTACTTCGCTTTTGCACTCCATCGGGATTACTCTTCGATGTGAGCTTGCAGTGACACGATTGCCTGGAGCAGCCTTTGCAGGACGTCTTCTTCGCCTTCGTTGGTAGAGCTAGATGCTTGGTTGCGTGTCATTGGCAATTGTAGCTGGTCTTCCTCCTTCATAACTCCTGAGCTTCGCGCTTGGTCTCTCAATCTTGTAGGTCTCGGGAAAAGTTTCACTGATGCTCCATGGTGGGCGCCACTATTCTCGTTTGTGAGTATAGGTAATTAGGTCGTTCTGCTCTCAAATTGTTGATCGCCATAGAAATGTCCCCTAAGTCTCCATTTATACATGAACGACTCTCTACTATTCTACATAACAAACTCCTAACCGTCTCAACTGACTTCTAACTGACTTTGGGAGCTGAGCGTTTGGGTCAGGAAGGGACTGGTCTGAGTGGACTAACTTCCTTGAGGCAAAATACTTTGTTAAGTTGAGACGTATCTATCATTGGACTCAGATTCGAAAGGAACTGATTATTGTACGACCCTACACACATATTAGAGCCCAATCGTCATGACCGACCGGCCGGTACAGAATCAAATGCAATATCCTTCATTCTTAACATATGAGTTGAATTAATAAAACTCTTCCTTAATGGTTAATAATTAATCCATATACCGTTTATATAACATGATTGAAGTATATTGCAAAGATAAATTAAAATAATAAATTACCAAAATCTTAAAGTCGAAATGAAGTATTATGTGGTATATGCCATTAAAAAAATCATATATAAATGGTTAGTTATTAAACTTGTTTCGTTAATAATGTATTTTCTTTTATAATCAAATATTATATCAAACATACCAAATCAAACAACTAACCATTAATAAATAGGTATTTTTTTTTAGTGCTCAACATAATTTTTTAGAGTTAGTGATAGTGTTAATATAAAACAATTTCATTCTAAAGTAATTCTTATAAAAGATGTTAACAAACTTGGATGGATTTGGTTATAAAAGGGATGGAAGTGTTATATATGGAAGCAATGAAGAAGTTTTAACGAAATTGAGAAGTTTCAAAGATGGGAAGATAAAGATATCAAAGGATGGGAACCTTCTCCATAACGAAAATGGAACAGCAATCTCAGGTGACATCCGCAATAGTTGGGCAGGTGTTTCAACCTTGCAGGCCCTTTTCGTTCAAGAACACAATGCTGTCTGTGATGCTCTCAAGGTATGTGTTATTCCATTTAATTAACAATTAGGTCAAAAGGAATTAAGAAATTATAAAATTATATGATAAACTAGCCTGTATTTGAATGTAAAGAGCGTGATGTGAAACCTATTGTGTTTTAATAATGGTTTGATAACTAGAAATAATTTTAAAAATAATTATTAAAATAAACTCTTCTATGATTTTAAAATGTAAGTTGTTGTAGCTTAATTTTCTAAAATCGATTTATTAAGTTTCATTTATCTTAATTTTACAAAATCAATTTGTATACTTTATTTAAATAATCTGATTTAACAATATATGCACACATTGAAAGAAAATACTAACTACAAAGAAATACATCTTTATGTGCATGTAAATGTACTCCTTTAGAGTCATTACCCTCACTTGGAAGATGAAGAACTTTATCGCCATGCTAGATTGGTGACCTCAGCTGTGATCGCAAAGGTTCACACCATAGATTGGACCGTAGAGCTCCTTAAAACTGACACCTTACTTGCAGGCATGCGCGGCAATTGGTAAGATTCCAAACATTATAGTTCTCACACTCGTTATTGTTACTAATTTTGTATCATTTAATGTTTGGGTTTGACTTTTTGCTTTTTAGGTATGGATTATTAGGCAAGAAATTCAAGGATACATTTGGGCATGTTGGTGGAGCCCTCTTGGGAGGATTGGTGGGTCTTAAGAGACCAGAAAATCATGGTGTCCCATACTCTCTAACTGAGGAATTTGTGAGTGTTTATAGAATGCACCCACTCTTGCCTGACAACCTGCAATTGAGAGACATATCCGCCACCCCAGGGCCTAACAAATCTCCACCCATAATCAAAGAGTAAGATAATAAAATTTTACATTACCACAACTTTTTTTCTTATTACAATCTTTCATATATGTGCACCTATTCATAAAAAAGTAATTTTTCCTTAAAATGCTTACAAAGAAAAATCTCATGATTTGTTATTATAGGATTCCTATGAAAAATTTGATTGGACTGCAAGGAGAAAAAACACTAACAGAAATAGGAGTTGCAAGGCAACTTGTTTCAATGGGTCACCAAGCTTGTGGGGCACTAGAGCTTTGGAACTACCCAGTGTTTCTCAGAGATCTTGTACCACAAAATGTAGATGGCACAGAAAGGCCTGATCATGTGGATCTAGCTGCTCTTGAAAGTATGATAAGTCTATACCAATCTAATCTTAATAACATTTTCTCTATTAAATTATGTGAAAAGGGCTAAGAACTAAGCCAATAATATGATATATATAAATGATGCAGTTTACAGGGATAGAGAGAGGAGTGTGGCTAGATACAACCAATTCAGAAGGGCATTATTATTGATACCTATCTCCAAGTGGGAAGATCTAACGGATGACATGGAAGCAATTCAAGTATTGGAAGAGGTATACGGTGATGATGTTGAAGAGTTAGATCTATTAGTAGGCCTCATGGCAGAGAAGAAAATAAAAGGCTTTGCAATCAGCGAGACAGCTTTTATAATATTCCTAATCATGGCCACCAGGTAAAAACAATTAAAAGCACATTTTTTCTAACTAATGTTTATATATAAAAAGGTTAATTACATGTTTTTAACACATCCTCTACCATTAGTTAAAATATATTAAAAATTACAAAAAAATTGTGAATTTTAATTTTTTATTTAACAAATTTTAGTCATAATTTTATATATTTTTTTAATAATTCTAATCAACAATAAAAATAGTGGTAGAAGAAGCGTGTTATTAACCCCTCTCGTTACGTATATTTGTTTAATACTTCCAACAATCATATCAATTCCACGTTTTTAAGCTTTGTTAGGAATAGGCGGCTAGAAAATATTAGTGGTTGATAATTAAATAGTGTATAAAAGGGGTGGAAAAGATGTGAAGGATTCTTATTTTATAGTATTTTATGGTACTCAACAAAACACTAATTGGTAATAGAATGTTTCTTTTACAAATTAAAACCAAAAAAACAAAACTTGTATATTAGCTCTCTATCTCTAGAAGATACGTTGGCCATGTAATCCAAGAATATATAATCATTGTAATGGTAAAAGATATAAAGTTGCACTAATTTGCAGGAGGCTAGAAGCTGACAGGTTTTTCACAAGCAACTTTAATGAAGAGACATACACCGAGAAAGGGTTGAAATGGGTGAACACAACGGAGAGCTTGAAGGATGTAATTGACCGTCACTATCCTGAAATGACTCATAAGTGGTTAAACTCTTCAAGTGCTTTTTCTGTTTGGGACTCACTCCCAAACACTCACAACCCCATTCCTCTCTACCTTCGTCTTCCCCATTAAACTATTCATCCAAACAAGATCACTTTCTTATTAGTTCCTTTTAGTTATTCAACTTATTTGGGAGATTGGTATATGGCTCTTCTATCTTATTCATATCTTGAAACTCGATCTTTATGTTCCAGTATTTAGTCCTCTTAAGCAATACTTCATTGTATTTGAGTTCATGGATGCATATATTTGTATATTGTTGAATTAAAAATAAATAAAAATAAATTGTATCTCGCTGTTTTTTTTAAGTAGGATCATGTTGCTCAAATGTTAAATTTTATCCTATTTGATCTTATTGAAATTTGCTTAGTTGGCTCTCTATTGAATTGTTAAATTGAATGTGCAATTCATTATGGCAAATAGAATTGCCTTAATAAGTAGCATTAGCTACAAGTATACATAATATACTAAAATTTGAAATATTGACTTATATTTCCTCTTTTTCCAAATTTTATAAACAAATAAGTCCTTTTTAAAAAATAAAACAAACAATTAAATAATTAAATTCTTGTATCAATGTTAATTAGTTTTATGTATATTATTAATTCACTTTTTTTTATCAATTTACATGGTTAAATGATTCAACTCCTATTATATTTGTACATAAATTACTTTTGTCATGGATATAAATATGAAGTTGATAATCACTACATAAAATTTCATGTATAACAACCGTAAAATTAATCACTATTTTATTAAAATTGGTTGCTACATCTCATTCTTCAATTAAAAATTCTTTAAAATCTTCAAATTCTCCAAATAATTCAAACATGAAAATTTATTTCCAATTTTCATTCTCCAATACACACCAAAAATTAATTCTGGCAAAGGTTTCAAATGTAAAGCATATATTCTTAAGCATTATAGATAATGCAATAAGAAGAATAAGTCTTTCACCATTACAAAAATACACTATCATAATTTGTATGTTGGCTTATTGATCAATGAGTGACAATGTGAATGAACATGTACACATTGATAAAAGTATATAATGTAGAATGTTTAGAAAAGTTTGTCAAAAGAGTGAATAAACTATTTGGGATTGAATACTTGAGAAAGTCTAGCAACAATGATGTTAAACATCTACTAAAAATATGGGATGCACATGGCTTTCCCCATTATGTTAGATAGTATTGATTATATGCAGTGAGAATGAAATTTTTTTCTTATAGCATGGAAATGTCAATTTTATCGAAATCATAACACACCCACTATTATTTTAGAAGCAATGGTGTCGTATGACTTGTGGATTTTACATGAATTCTTTTGGTATTGTCGGTTCAAATTACGACATCAAATTCCTCAACCAATCTAATATCTTTAATAATGTTATGCAAGAGCAAGCTCATGAGGTATAATTTACATCAAATGAAACCAAATATAATATGAGATATTATTTAGCATATGACATTTATCTAGAGTGGGCTAAATTCATAACATTCATTTCAATGTCACAAGTAGAGAAAAGAAAATTGTTCCCTCAAGATCAAGAACAACAAGAAAAGATGTAGATAGAACTTTCGAAGTGCTCCAATCAGGTTTTGCAATTATACGTGATTCGACACAATCTTGGAGCATGGATACACTAAAGCAAATAATATATGCATGCATAATATGATTGTCAAAGATGAACAAGAAGCATATGATGACAATATCAATATAATTTACAATCATCCAAACAATGATGTCTCAATACCTGAAGTTTTTAATGATTCTTTTCCTAGTTTCAAAAGATATTTAGCATGTATGACAATTAAACTTAAACTAATAAGTATCCATTCGACCTTGTCCAAATTTTAATGAGAAAAACTCACTTTGATCAACAACAAAGTCAAATTTGAGTTATTTTTTACTTGAGAAAATACAGTCATGGACGGGAATGTAACTTCCCACCTTACATATATATATATATTCTTCATCCTTACCATTCATTTTTTTTAATCTAACGATTCTAATGGTAACATATATTTATCCGTTAGATTATAAGAAAATAAAAAATAAGGATAAAGAATAACTCTTTTAAAGTTACTTTTGGACTATATGAATCCCTCCATCTCTCTATTTATACATATTATATATAATATATATAATATATAATTATATATATTATATAAATTATTAATAATTATTAAAATGTAAACTAATTATTTTAATAATTAATAATTAAAATAATATTAATAATTAAATAAAAATTATAAAATTATACATTTAGGCAAAAATATAATTTAATTCTTAAATACTTTATTATTTATTAATTTTATATACTATTTGAATTAAAATGTAATTGATAACTTAATAGATGATTTATTTAAAAATATATAAATGGACTAAATTATAAAATAAGTGTGAAACGAGTTCTTCGTAGGTTTTGTTAAACTCAATAAAACTTGACAACATTGTTTCATTTTTGTCCTTTCTTTTTGTAAACATATCCTCACCTTACCCACTTGTGATGCCTAATATTTAGAAAAGAGAGCACATATTTGTAAAAAAGAAACACATCAACATTTTCAAGCAGATTTTGATATATTTTGGACTATAACTAAAAGTATATTCTATTTTAATGATTTATTATTTTATATTTTTTTCGTGTATTTTAAACATTGTTATTATCAATAGATTGATTTAGTCGATAAGATCAAATCTATATCTTAAAAGAACGGGAGTTTGAGTATGGTTCGAAATGTATCTTATTAAGTAGTTATTGAATTTGGAAGTCTATTCTACCTTTGGGGAGTCCCTAAAACTCAATTTACCTAAACTTATAACTATAAAAAAAATTATTAATTTTAATCTGCATTATTTTTATGTATTTTAAATTTTTATTTAATTAAAAAAATGTACTATGTATTTATTTTTATTTAACAATTGATATTCAAATATATTAAATTGAAATTAAGATGAATAATAAAATATCAAAAAAATTAGATATATTGTGGAGTCCATTTGAAAATTTTAATAAATTTTTTAATTGGAAAAAATTTAATCGAATTAGTTAAAATCAAAATATATAATATTATAAAAATATAAATTATTATTAAAATATAACAAAGAAATAATTTAAAATTTATACATTAACCGTGTATTTTACACAGTGATATAATTATAAATTTCTATTAAATTAATTTTTAAAATATTTATTATAAAAACTAATAAATTCATCATAAATGCTTAGTTTATTTTATTACAAAGAAACTGATTGCTTCATTATATATGCTTTTAGTTTCTTAGTTCCGTAGACAACGTGAGTTCCTATGTGCAATCGTTGTTGAACGTTGATCCCGACCTGTTTTGTACTTGTTTTCAATTGCACACAAAACAATTCTACTCTGTCCCATTAATTCTCTTTAAAGCCTCCAATTATCGTGTCTTTCTCAATTAATCAATGAATAATTGCGTGTCTAGAACTTTAAATTAATTTTCTGAATTATATTTAGTCCACTAAACACACTAAATAATTGTTTAACAACTTCTGTCTCTTATTAAGTTTCTTACAAATTCTTCTACCACCACTTGGTACAGAAATTATTAAGTAAACAAATAAAATGTTCAAAGTTTTAAAAATATAAAATAAATTAATATTTACTATATAAAAGTATGAAAATCAATACAAAAATTATTAAAGAAAATTTAAAATTAATAAAAATTTAAATAGAATTTTATAGGTATTTTCAATGATGTTTTTCGATTAAAATTGATGTTTTATCTCAATTATTCGCATAATAAAAAATTTAACTAAATGTTAATACAAATTATCAAAATAAAACTTCAATTTTAATCTTAATCCAATAACAATATAAAAAAACACTTGTAAAATTATATTTGAGTTTTGCCTTCAGAGTTATTCATTGCTAATATAGAAAATTAATTGGCCAACTAGTCCTGGTGGTTGTAATCCATGATTAAACAATTGCCACTTAATCCTTATCTTGTGGTTTTCATGTTAAATTATAAATTTAACATTATACAATGCCAATAGCAAATGGCATAGTTTTGACCCCCGTGATAAATTAATAATTGGCAACTGGTCCAAATATCCTTGCGGGTTTTGTTTTAGTCATGAAAAAAAATTACATTTTATTAGTTTCTACATGAAAAAATATATAATAAATTAATTCCAATTGTTTATTAAAACTATAGCGGTATTAGGGTTTTGTTCGTATACACAATGATCAAAATGAAAATAATGTGTCAAATATATAGATAAAGACCGATTTTTTTTAATAGTGTCAAACACATGGCCAAATCTAATACCATTATATACAACTTTGAGAAACGAGAGAGATCAATTCATAAGCGTTTTCTCATGTGTGAACTAATAAAATGTAGAGTTTTTTTTTCTATAAAGAATAAAATAAAAAATGCTATTACATATGTAGGGACTAAATTAACTTTTAATTTAACATTTTTTTAACAAAATGTCTATTTCACTCCCTATTAAAAGGTGTGAAATGAATGCAAATAATAGAGAAATAAAAAAAAAATAAGAGGAAGAATTAAGTAAGAGATGTAATAAAGAAATAAATGTAAGAGATCAGCGTGGAAAAATCAAAATCTTTTTTAATATATAATATTTTTTTTGTGTGAAACAAGAAAATATAATTATAATAACAAGATTAAAACTTAAAATTTTATATATATTACTCAAATTTCTCACAGCTAAACAAACATTACTAGTTGTATATATAATGATTTTTTTATAAATACTTTAACATATTTTCAAAGAAAAAGAATGAAAATCAAATAAGACTAACTGGTTTTGGACAACGTGGGTAGTTGGAGCTTAAGATTTTTGAAGACATGGTCAGCCTCGCAGCCTATAATAATAAAATGGGACTTTAGACAATGATATACATACATATTTACATTTCATAGTATCAAGAATCAAGAGCAGCAAGCATGTGGTCTGTGGTGAGGGATCCCATTAGAACTCTTGTTGCAAATGTTGTCCATCATCTCATCCACAAAGACTTCCATGAAGCAGTGGCCAGGATGACCATAATAGACTCTTTTCTCTTCATTGTACAACCCCCTCTCCATCTTATTATTAATTATACTTGTTCCTTCAATAATAGTAATATGATATATATTCATCACCTAATTGATTTCTAATGCATTTATCAATGTTTTAAATTATCGTATTTTTTATATCGTAAGAAATTGAAGACAATTTTTTAAAACCTTAACATTTATATATGATGATTGTTAAATGTTTTTGGTTCATTGCATGGTTTACGCAGATTGTACACTCCATTGACAAGTTGGGAATATGGACAGGGATGCCGGTTTTCTTAGGCCTAACGTACCTGGCAATTCGGCGCCACCTTCATCAGGAGTACAACCTCTTCAACGTTGGAACAACACCAGTCGGGGTTAGGTTCAACCCTTCTGATTTTCCATTCAGAACATCTGATGGAGAATATAATGACCCTTTCAATGAAGTTGCTGGCAGCCAAGGGACTTTCTTTGGCAGAAATATTCTTCCTGTGGAACAGAAAAACAAGGTCAATATCTCACCCTATACATGCAAAGCTAACCAATTGTATCAAGTTTTGTTAATATATATAGTAGAGTGCAGCTACAAAGTATAAAGAAGAGATTTTTTTTTTATTTAAATATTTTATTTTATTAATTTTCGTAAAATCTCCCACACATATTTTATATCAAGAATTTAGTACTTTATAAAATTGAATATATATAGAGGTGATTTAGTAAAGTTGGATAACAAGTGATTAAATAAGTTAAATAACTATAGTTAAAAAAAATTGATATCATATTAAAATATGAATTTGAAATTAATTTTGTTATAATTTGAGAATTATTCTTTATTTATATATATTTTATTTAGATCATTTTATTAGTTGATGTAAGGTTTTTAATACTGGCCTAAGAAAATTTAACTTCTCTAAAAAAAAAAAAAGTTGATTATCATGTTAATTACAAGTTACTTCAGGTTTTGAATAACTATAGCTTAATTGTAGGTTAATGTTAATAAAAAATTAAAATTTAAAAATATAACTAATATAAGAAAGCAAACATTTTTTTTTCGTGACAAGCATTTTTCTTTAATTTCGACTGTTTCAGTTGATGAGCGTACTAGTTTGGTTTGTTTTAAATTTTGTCGACCCCTTCTGAAGGTGGTGAATTTGAAAGCATAATATTTTGTGTTTGTGTGCAGCTATTGAAGCCAGATCCAATGGTGGTAGCCACAAAACTACTAGCAAGGAGAACATACAAGGACACAGGGAAGCAATTCAATATGATAGCAGCTTCTTGGATTCAGTTTATGATTCATGATTGGATCGATCATCTAGAGGACACCAAACAGGTCCTTTATTAGTTAACTATACCCACTTTCACAATAACCGTTTTTTATATGAATTTAATTACAATATAACGAGAATATAACATTTTTTTATACTATTAATATTTAATTATAAATTATTATCAATATATATATATGTAAAGTGATTTTTAATTACTTGATAGGATAAGACGAAACATATAAACTATACTCTTTTTATTTACTTCATTTGTATTTTGATAATGAAGAAGATATTTATCTTTTTGGTGGAATTTTGACACATATATATATATAGATTGAACTCAGTGCTCCAAGAGAAGTTGCAAGGCAATGCCCACTGAAATCATTCAAATTCTACAAGACAAAGGAATTTCCCACTGGCTTCTATGAGATCAAGACCGGATCCTCAAACATCCGTACACCTTGGTGGTAAGATTTCTATTATACTTGACCTTTTGGCCAAAAGGCTCAGAAAGATATTGGTAAGATTTCTATTTGTTAGACCACACGCATTTAATTTTATGGATTGAAAACTATATATCATTCACGGCTAAGAGAATTAATAAAAGAAACACGGCACCTGAGAAAGGAAAAGAAAATATTATCATCATGAAAAATGGAAAAGGGATGAGAGCAATGATAGGAAATCAAATGTAATATCCCTTAATTCTTATTAGTTGAACGAAGAAAATAAAGAAACACTTCTTTAATTGTTAATAAGTAATGTATAATGAAGTTTATATAAGATGCTGATTGAATTCTATATGCCAAGATATCTTAAAATAATACGTGACCAAAATCTTAACGTCCAAGAAAGAAAATTATTATGTGGCATATATATGCCATAAAATCATATATATAAATGGTTAGTTGTTAAACTTGTTTTGTTGATATAAATTAAATTTGTCTAATAAAATATATATAATATCGATATATAAATATAATCAGTCAAGGCTAATTATGTAATGTATTATTTATTTATATCAATAACTAAATATTATTATTATTATTATTATCATTATTATTATTATCATTATTATTATTATCATAATCAAAATCAAAGAATACATAAAATACTCTAATTCATACAAATTATACTAATATCAAAGTTGCCAATTATTAGTTTTGCAAAAAAAAAATTGTCAAAATTACATCATCAATTTAATTCACCTACCCCATCCCCTTCCCCCGGCCATCCCAACCAACCAGGTTAAATGGTTAGTTGTTGAACTTGTTTTGTTGATATAAATTAAATTTGTCTAATAAAAAATAAAAATAAAAATATCAATATATAAATATAATCGATCAATGCTAATGATGTAACGTATTACTTATTTATATCAATAACCAAATATTATTATTATTATTACTAAAGAATACAGAAAATACTCAAATTCACACGAATTATATTAATACCAAAGTTGTCAATATTAGTTTGCAAAAAAACAAAAAGTTGTCGACATCATCAATGTAATTCACCTATCCCATCCCCCAAATCCCAACTAACCAGGTTCGTTTAATAACAAAATAATTATGACGCCAATCCAATAGGGATATACCTTTACAAAAGATCCCTTTCGATGACAATCACTCCCTTCAATATTTTTTATATATATAATTTCAGCAATATTATTTATAGTTTAATGCATTATATTAACAGATAATTCATTAGTATATATATATATATATATATATATAATACTATTGCATTATGCTACTAGTGTAGACTCGCAATATTTGTGTTATCAATTCAATTTTCGTTAAATAAAACTTATATCAACCAATGCAATAAAACTAACTATTAATAAATAGTTTTTTCTAGTGTGCAATATATGACCTTTGAAGAGCAGATTTATATATAAAGTTCCGTTAATTAAAATTAGCAACTGAGTTTATTTGAGATACAAACTTGTTACTATTAATGATGTTGTGTATTATTAAAATGTAAACATAATTATTATGATATATTTAGCCTGTTAAAAACTTATAAAATAATATTTTGTCTTTAATTTTAATATTATAAAATTATGATATTATATTTTTAATATTATTTTTTTCATTACTTAGTTATCATTATCATTTTACTAATATCGATTTAACTACCATTCAAAATATTGATGGGTCGAATAAACAGTATATTTTAAAAAACATTAATTGTGGTTTTAATCTCTTAATAAGACGTGCATGGATTTGGTTATAAAAGGGATGGAAGCGTGATATATGGAAGCAATGGAGAAGTTTTAACAAAATTGAGAAGTTTCAAAGATGGGAAGATAAAGATATCATCAAAGGATGGAAACCTTCTCCATAACGAAAACGGAACAGCAATTTCAGGTGACATCCGGAATAGTTGGGCCGGTGTTTCAACCTTGCAGGCCCTTTTCGTTCAAGAGCACAATGCTATATGTGATACTCTCAAGGTACCCATTAATTTTATTTTAATTGAAAATCAACACAAAAAATACTTAAGAAATGGATTTTTTAAGTTTTGTGCTAAAAAAATGACAATAACTATATATATATATATATTCAGACACAAAAAGGGAATACTAACTATACATATATTTCCATTTAAATGCACTCCTTTCAGAGTCATTACCCTGAGTTGGAAGATGAAGAACTATATCGCCATGCTAGATTGGTGACCTCAGCTGTGATTGCAAAGGTTCACACTATAGATTGGACTGTAGAGCTCCTTAAAAATGACACTTTACTTGCAGCCATGCGCACCAATTGGTAACACTCTAAACACCACAACTCTCGTAGTACTCGTTATCATTATTAATTTTGTTTTGTTTTTTAAAATTTTGTGTATAGAAATAATATTTTAATTTGGATACTAGAGAAATAATAGTAAATAAATTTTAAATTAATAAAAACAAAATATATAATTCTCACGGAAAAGACTTAACAAATGAAGTAAAATAGATTAAAAAAAAGATATTTGCAGAGGTAAAATAATAAACTTGTAAATTATATTCTTTATAATATAAAATTAAGTCCAATATATAGTTTGGGTTTGACTATTTTTTTTCCTTTTCAGGTATGGATTATTAGGGAAGAAATTCAAGGATACATTTGGACATGTCGGTGGCGGCATCTTGGGAGGATTAGTGGGTCTTAAGAGACCAGAAAATCATGGTGTGACATATTCTCTAACTGAGGAATTTGTGAGTGTTTATAGAATGCACTCACTCTTGCCTGATAACCTGCAACTAAGAGACATATCTGCCACCCCGGGGCCTAACAAATCTCCACCCGTAGTCAAAGAGTATGATATATAATAAAATTTTACATTCCCTCAAATTCCGACTTAATTGCATTTTTAATTCTTTTGTTTCGATATGAATAATTTTGATTATATTTTTAATTTTTTTTTTGGTATATGAATAATTTTGATCACTTTAGTTTTAATTGTTCAATTTTGATTCATATATTTAAAAATTAACAGTTCCAATTTTGATCTTTATATTTTTAAAAATAAGCAATTTTAATCCATATATTAAATAATTTAATATATAAAAATCAAATAATATATATCACATCATATATCATAAATTATTCAATACAAACAAAAATAATTTATTCACCTTGTCGTATAATCATGTGTGTTAATTTTTTTTAATGAATTGACCAAAATAATTAATCAAATAAAACTATAAAAACTAAAATTACTCATTCTTCAAATTAGAATGAGCAAATTACAATTAAGCCTTCAATGTTTATTTTGTGCACCTATTAGTAAAAAAGTCAATTTTCCTCGAAAATGCTTACAGAGAAAAATATCTCTGATTTGTTATTATAGGATTCCTATGAAAAATTTGATTGGACTGCAAGGAGAAAAAACATTAACAGAAATAGGAGTTGCAAGGCAACTTGTTTCAATGGGTCACCAAGCTTGTGGAGCACTAGAGCTTTGGAATTACCCAGTGTTTCTTAGAGACCTCGTACCACAAAACTTAGATGGCACAGAAAGGCCTGATCATGTGGACCTAGCTGCTCTTGAAAGTATGATAAGTCTATACTAATCTAACCTTAATCATCACTCTTTATTAATTTATGTGCAAGGGACTAGGAACTATGCCAATAATGTGATATAAATGATGCAGTTTATAGGGATAGAGAGAGGAGTGTGGCTAGATACAACCAATTCAGGAGGGCATTACTGTTGATACCTATCTCCAAGTGGGAAGATTTAACAGATGACAAGGAAGCAATTCAGGTATTGGAAGAGGTATATGGTGATGATGTTGAAGAGTTAGATCTATTGGTAGGCCTTATGGCAGAGAAGAAAATAAAGGGTTTTGCAATCAGTGAGACAGCTTTTGTAATATTCCTACTCATGGCAAGCAGGTAAAAACAATTAAAAGCACCCTCTTTTTAACTAATGTTTATATATATATATACCTGCATAGGCCTAATACTTCAAGAATCATATCCGTTCTACCTTTGCAAGCATTGTTAGGAATAGTTAGGAATAGAAAGCTTCAAGACATTAGTAGTGGTTCTTAATTAAATAGTGTATAAAAGGAATAGAAATAAATGTGAAATTTGTTATTTTATAGTATTTCAACTCTAAAGGATACATTGGGCGTGTTATAGCCTTTATAGTAATAATGAATAAAAATTTCACCAATTTGTAGGAGGCTAGAAGCTGATAGGTTCTTCACAAGCAATTTCAATGAAGAGGCATATACCAAGAAGGGCTTGGAATGGGTGAACACAACTGAGAGCCTGAAGGACGTGATTGACCGTCACTACCCTGAAATGATACATAAATGGTTAAACTCTTCAAGTGCTTTTTCTGTTTGGGACTCACCTCCAAACACTCACAATCCCGTTCCTCTCTATCTTCGTATTCCCCATTAATCTATTTCTTCCAATAATATCACTTTGTTATTAATTTTTTTTAGTCATTGGACCTATTTGTGTGTTTGTATTTGAGTCCTATATCCTTTGTTGTAATTTGAGTTAATATGTGTACTTTATCTTATATGTACCCTGAAATTCAACCTATTTATGTGCTTGTATTTTGTGTTCTTTAGCAATACTTCGATGCATTTGAGTTCATGGATGCATATTAGTCTATTTGTGACAAAAATAAATAAAATTGTATTTTGTTATTTTTTATGTGGGGTTATATCTTCAAATTATCCTTAAATTTTAGTTTATTTGTTGTAGTTTTTGTTTGATATTTCAAAAATTAAATTTCATTATTTTATTAAATGTAAAAATCTTTTTAGTTAACTTAAAAAATTTTATTAATTTGATCTTTCATAGATTTGATTTTGTTGACTTGATTTTTAAACTAAGTCTCATCTTATCTTTTAACTAAATTTCAATTTGTTCCTAAACCACCATTTCTTTTTATAATAAATATAATATTTCAGAAGGTTTACATATATTTCTCTCTCATGTATTCTTCTTCATTTTCTTTTATTCCTAAGTTATCTTTTTAGTTCTCTTACACCAATTATTATTAGGAAAAACCGGTTATATCTTGAAAATTTTGTGTATCACGCAGACAAATCCTTAAAGATAGTATAATTACCGCACATCTCAAGTTATCTTTGTGTTAATTTGTTTTTTATATAGGTAAAGAACGAATCAATATTTGAAATTGATTAAAAATAGGTGATCATAGACAATTATTGCAACATTCGAATCTTATTGAAATTTTCTTAATTCACTTTTTATGCAAATAGAATTGACTCAATAAGTAACACTATAAAGTAGACATGCTATATTTTTAAACTTTGTTTTTGGTACTTTTAGTTTTTTTTTTTTTTACATATATACCTTTTGAATTTGAGTTAATTTTTCTTTTTTCTAAATTTTAGAAAAATAAATTCTTTTTTATCTTTTGAAAGCAAATAACTAAACAATTAAATTATCTAATGTGTTTAGAATGTTAACAAAATGAAAATAATTTGATTTTAAAATTTCCATTGATTTTATTATATAAAACCTGTCAAAGATATTGAGAGAACGAACTCACACAAGGAGGATAAAACAGAGAGATCAGAGAAGATAAAAATGAGGTGAATAAAATGAAAGAGAGCAAAATCACATTACAGAAAAGCATTGCGGAGAAGAGGGGATAATGGTGAAGGTAAAATAGACCAAGGGGAGATTGATTGATTGATTGGATTAAGGGAACTGTTCTTCATAGAAAATAACATCTTTGGATTTTGAAATTATGTAAATTATAGGTGATTGATATAAAACCTTTGGTATGAGATTTGCAACCAAGAAAAATGCATGGTAAAGCACGAGGATCCAACTTAGTTTTGTTAGTAGTAAGAGTACTAGACAACCCACAGAGAACGAAAAGTTTTTTCTTGCAGAGATGGGATATGTTTAAACGGAGTTAGAATGCAATCGAAAAGAGATATCTTCAGCTTATATACTTAAGTTATCATAATAATTAACGTGAGATTTTCAACACATTTCACTGAAAATAAAGAAATCATACTAGAGAAAAATGAAGTGGATAAATGAAAAAGAGGTGGATAAAATACGAAAATAGGGAGAATGAAGTCAAGCAGAGGAGAGAAAATAGAGAGATCAGAAAAAATGAGGTGGATAAAATGAAATATAGGATAGTGAAGAAAATACATTTATATAGAGTCTAACTACCATAATTGTGTAACAGAAAACCTAACAAATAACTAACTTGTTACCTATGAGAGAAGTAGATATAAGATGGTGAGAATTGATTTAATCTTAAATTTAATTATATAAATTAACAATTTTATCGATCCTTATTAAATAAATTCAATTTTATTTTAGTGAGTTTAAACGTAAAATCTATTTTTTAAGCTAATTCAAATTATATTTTACTAGCTATAAGATTTTACAGTTCATGTAATTATTAATATATTCAAATTTGTTAAATATATATGTGTGTAATGTTTCATTTAAATTATGAATACATATTCCATAAAATAAATTACGAATATACATAAAAAAAAATCTTTAACTAATTTTTATAGCTACCTATTCTTACTACGCCCGGCAATTGTACCAGTTTTACTTATATAAAAGTTTAAAGCACACAATTTTCTTATATAAAAGTAAAACAAAAAAAAATAATATCAAATAGAGAGATCAAAGTTTTAAGTTATAATACATAATTTTAATATAAAATATATAAATTAATTATTTTTTAAAAAAAAATTAGTTTTAACTGTTTTTAGTTTCAAGAATTAATTTTTAAATGCAAAATAAACTCACTTTGAAAATTCTTTATCATATTAAAATTAATTTAAAGATACATTTATATGGTGATGATGTCGGTAGTGATGGAAGCAACGATGTCAATGATGATAATAGTAGTGATAATAGTGATGTCAATGAGGCTATCGTTATGTAGTTATGATAATAGTGACAATGATAGTGATAATAATGTTGGTCGAGTAATGATGGTGGTAGTGCTAGTGGGAACAATTGTGATGATGACAAACAAGGATAAAATTACTAAAGGTCAAGCTTTAAACACACTAACAAAAAATTATTTATTATTAGTTTTTATAAAGAAAAAAATGTCACATATATTGACAAAAGGTCTAACATATAACTCTCATTTAAAGTAAAAAGTCTATCTCAAAATTTATTTTAAGTATCACTCACTGTTAGGTCAACCCTAATAGTGGGCCAATGATGTTAGTGGTGGTCATGCTATAGTGATGATGGAGGTAATGGCGATGCCCGTGTCAATGGGGATGATGGTGGTGATGGTGATAGTAAACTAGTGCCAATAATAAGAAAGATTATTGTCCAATTAAGTTAGAGTATTTTTTAAAAAAAAACTAAAAACTAAATACTCGTTTGAGGTGGTAGCAAGTTTTAATTTTTTGTTTTCAAATGCAATTTTTAAAATAAAATACATTAGACTAAAGGTAAAATAATTTTTAACTTAATTTCGAAACAAATTTACATTCATTTTCAATACTAAAAAAATGTTTTGTGAATTTGATTTTTAGTTTTAAAAAATACTCTCTTACTATATTTAATAATTATTATTCTTATTGTTGTCGTTGTCATCACAACCACATTGCTGCCACCGCCACCACTACCACCACCACCACCACATTGTCATCGTCATCGTTGTCATTATTGTCATCACCATCATATTGTCGATGCCACCACCAACGTCACTATCACCGCTACCATCATTATCACTACTACTACTACTACCTCTGTCACCACAGTCGTCATCACTACTACCACCATTGTTGTTATCACTACCACAATCACCACTATTCCTACCAAACATACTCTTAAACTGATTTTAACAATATAGATAATTCTCAAAGTGATTTTGAAATTAAAAAATAATTTTTAAAACCAAAAAAATTAAAAATTAATTTTGATTTTCAAAAATTTTAAAACTTACCACTAAAATCCACCTTCAAACATATCCTAAATTTCCAATTTTATTTTATTTCTTCATTTTAAAGATGAATATAAAAGTATTTTAAAATTTAAATAAAAATCATTTGAACTCCATTTTATCAAATTCGTTTTGTTTAATTAAAAACTAAAAATTCTATGCAAGTGAAACAAGGCCGCCCGAAGTTTACCAACAACATCGTGTCTTAAACCCCGATCCTTTTACATTCTTGACCCTCCTAAACATATAACATAATGTACATGTCATGAAAAAATATGAAAAAAAAAAAGCTTGACTTTTTTCATATCATTTTTAATAAAAGACAATTTAGAAAAATAAAATATTTTTAATTGAAATTAATAAAATTAAAAATATTAACTAATTTTTTAAATTAGTGTAGTTTTTATTGTTTTATTTATACATAATATTTAAGTTCAGATGGAATATTATTAACTAGCATGACTATATTTAAAGGGAAAACTAGTACATCCTTGACGCTTTTTCATGGGAATGTCTTATACAAAATGTACTTGTAGGGTTAGAAGTTACCGACCACACTACTTAGTAGCCAAAAACTTAATTGTATAATAAAAATTTATTGATGATGGGATAAAATTGTAGGAAAAATATTGTTGGACATTCAAATATTTTAAAGTATATTATAAATAAATTGATCAGATAATTATGTTTTATTATATGAAAGTTATTACTCTAAAAATGACTCACAAGTTATATGTATTTGATTCTAATATATGATAAGATCATCATATCAAACGAAGTTTGATGCAATTTGAAATGAACTTAAGGGTCTTATCACAGTAATATTAAGAATGTAAGTCCAGATATTGTATCAAGGGACTAGTGTGTATGATTACTAGTTTTCAAAAACTTTTATGTGGTTTAGATAAATAAATGTGATTTTGAAAAAGAGTTGTACAACGAAAGTAATGGTAAAAGAAAATAAAGCAAATAAAGATAAATAAAATAAATAAAGAAATTTGAATTTATTTTTGAATTAAGATTATGATTTCACTTATATTATTCTCTCTCAATCCTATTTGCATGCAACTTCCTAAATCTACCATCCCCTTGTTACTGACTTTATCTCTTAATTCTATTAAGAGACCTTGGTTTGGTACTCCCAATATTCTTTGCCTTATGTTGGTTCCTAATTGGTCATATACAAACACGCATACTCAAGCAAGCATTAAGACTATAGAGGCTAGTTAATAAATAATTGACTCAAAAGTTTAAGAAAGAGGTTAGGCCATGCAATTTCCCTAAATCCAACTATTTATAAGTCTATCAATTAATTATAGTATGCTCATCGACTAATTAGTTGATCAATTCATGCAAAGGTGATCACTACTTCACTTATTAAAATAATAAAATAGTTTAATCAACAAGGAGAGGAGAGACAGAAAATTGCATTCAAAATTAAGATAAGGGTTCAAAGCATAGCTTATAGCATAACTAATGAGTTTTGAATGCGCTTAAGGACAAGTGTATCCTATCACAGTAATATTAATAATATGAGTCCAGATACCATATACAAGGAACTAGTGTGTGCAATTACCAATTTCCAAAAATTTGCATGTAGTTTAGGCAAATAATTATAATTTTGGATAGGAGTTGTGCAACAAAAATAATAGTAAAAGCAAAAAAAGCAAATAAAGATATATAGAGTAGATAGTGAGATTTGAATTTATTTTTGAATTAAGAATTGTGATTTCATATATGTTTTTCCCCCTCAATCCCAGTTTCATGCAACTTTCTGAATCTAATCCCCAATGCAACTTATTTTACTTATTAATTCTATTAACATATCTTAGTCTAGTACTACTAATATTCTGTCTTATATGGTCCCTAGATAGTCATATAAAAACACATTTAAGCAAGCATTAGGAACAATTGATTAATAATTAACCGAATAAAAAATTTAGAGAAAAAGTTTGGTCATGCAATCTACCTAAACCCAATTGTTTTATATGTCCACCAACTAATTATAGAATGGTCATCACTAATTAATTGATTTAAACATGTAAATGGTAATCACTTCTTTATAAGGATGTTAAAATAATAAAACAATTTAATCAACAATAGAAAGAAAAATAGAAAATTACATTCAAAAGAAGATTGCATGTGTAGAAGACTAAAGCAAACATGAAGAAAAAAAGGAAAAGAAAACTCATAATGGTTAAGGGCCCCGTTCTTCTGCACTATTATGCTTTAAGATGCTCCTTGGCTACTCTCTTTTATACTATGCAAAGTGGACCTCCTCAATGGGCTTGAACAGGTGTGTAGAGTGGAGCATAGTCATGTTCTTATGTATGTCTGGTGCACTATCATACGGAATGAAGCATAACCTTGTTGCATGTCTTTTACATTTATGCACTAGCATGCTAAGGCTGTTGAATGACTCTAAGATGAGCACCAACATACATAAGAAGAGCACAACCATACTGATTTGTTCTAGAGTGTCATAGGTGTGCTGAGTGGAGCACGGTCGTGCTAGTCTTCTATGGACTTCCTCTTTTTTGGTCAAAATCCTATTTGTTATGTTTTCTCTTTTTTCCTATTCATGGGCCTATATTGCATTAAACTCAAATAAAAAGATGAATTATATGTGATACGTGTTAAAAATAAAGAAACTTTTACCCTAAAAATGTATAGCATTAATATACAAAATTTCGATTTATCAAACTCTTCTAAACATTTATATTTATTTAAAGTTGTGTATGTTCATTTATACTAAGTGAATGCAAAAGTGTTTTATTAATGTTTCAAGAAAGCTAAATCTAAACTTAAAATATTCAAGCTAATTATGAAAGTCAATGTCATCATTATCTTTGTAGTACCAAAAAAGGTGTCTACCAACTCTTCTAATAATCAAATTCACTTTTCTTGTAAAAATTAGTTAAACTAGAGTTGTACGACTTCTTTTAAGTAAAACCAAGATAAGTGCATAGCAAGATCATATCATGATGACAAGTTCATGAAAAGCAATTAATGTAAGTATTAAATGTTCCAACGTTTCCTTAGACTCAACTTTGAAGGAAAGAAAAAGAATACATGAGTTTGTTTCACAACAATCATATTCTCAAGGAAAATATATATATATATATATATATATATATATATATATATATATATATCCAAAGACTTAAAGTGGTAGATCATGGAATAGAGAGTGAAGAGAAGTAAACTTAAGATAGTTTATTTCATTGTACTCTAAAATCAATCTTGTTCTATTTTCTTCCAAGTATAAAAACTCATACCTAAGTGTACATCCATTTATAAGAAGTCCTTTTGTATCTTTTAACAAAGTTTTTCACAAAAAATAGGTTGAAGCCTAGAGAGGCTTTAAGTAAAGAATAGTTTGGATATATTACTTGAAGAGAAAATTAAAAGAATACTTGTGAACCTAGGAAGGCTTATTTAGTGAAGTGCCTTGAAAACACGAAGAATTTGTTTTGAAAAGTTTTGGGTGGTTATTTTTATCTTTTTCTTTTACTTTCAATATCACAATTAGAGATAGGAAAGACCTTCTTTTCAACAAATTTTTTATTAGAACTCTGATTTGATTGTTTCACACCATCAAACGATACTTAAATTTTTTTTAATAAACACAATATAATTCTCATTTTATGTTTATTTGTTCTAATATATGTGTGAATTTATTATTTTTTTTATTAGCAAAGAGAACATATATAATATATGGAGTATAAGAGATACCCAATCTCATATACAAATATGATAATTTCTACATTTGTTTCATACACAACATATAATTCGACAACCAATCAAAAAGAAAAAAGAAAACTCTTCACCTTTGTAGTTAACTACAACCAAGATTTAAACTTTATAAGTTTCATGACATACAAAACATGTGACTTTTCTCCTTTAAAGATAATGTTATTTCTATGCAACTATATAAATCACACTAATGAATTGTGTGGATAAAAAATAAAATTGAGAAGAAAGAAATAGAAAAGAAAGAAATAAAAAGAATAGAAATTGAAAGGAAATTTAAGTGAAAAAAATATATGTTTTAAATGGATGAAATTCAAGAAGGATTGAAAAAAAGTAATATAAAAGACTATTTTACCCTTCTTTAAAAAGTCTTATAAAAATCTTATACCCAAAATAAAAAAATATATTCAAGATAATCAAAATTCAAACTTCTACGTATTAAACAACTGGCAACCTAACAAAAAAAAAAGACAACTTTTTGTAATAAGTAAAAGAAAAATTAAAAAAACTAATCATCAAATCTTTGTTCTCATATGTTTTAGAACTTTTAATTTCAGTGCCAAAATTGATTGCAACTATCACAATAAAAAAGGGGCAAATAAGGAATCATAAGTTATTTTGCTAAATTTTCACTCATTTCACCCGTTATAAGGAGGAAAGATAATGGGGTGGGACCATGAAATTTCAACATTTCTCACCTATATGTTCCTACCAACCAAACGAGCGAAATAATTTATATCCTTCTGATTTCATTTGCAATGATTTCCTTCTCTCCTATTTCAACAAAAACAAACAAAGGCTAAGGCAAACCAACCAAAACACCAACTTGTTTTTTTTTTACCTATTAGAGCATAACAATGTTGCATAAAATGACTCGTACTATCATTAGGCATCACAACTTGAAATCTAAGTCATCTATAACACAATTTCCATATAGATGAAGAAAAGTCACATGAGAACATGGGTAAGCTACAATTTCATCCTATTAACTAAAAAAATGGACACGTAGCATCACTGTTAATCAAAACAATGTTTCTCTTTCTCATATTATCTTCGGTTTGTATCCTGTCCAACATCAACCTCCATACAAAATCTAAAACATTAGATGGAACCTTGATACTCCATAAACACCTAAAAAGGATTGTGTTTGTTGGATCATCTTCTTCATGTAGTAATGCATATGCAGCCTTTATAGTGTATTCACCTGTATTACCATCTTTCTAATCCTAGCAAATAGTATAATCATTTTTTAACTGTACTACATTAATCTCTTGCACGAATTTTTCCAACATCTGCTTCTCCCACTCAAACCAATAGCTCTTCCACCTAAAGCACCACTCCCATGTCCCCTTAGCCATCTCTATGTCTCTCCCGTTGTGCATTCCTTCTATTCTGGATTCCCAAATAATCTATTGTATCTTATACTAAGACTTTCTTTGAATATACTCGATCCTGTGACCAACACCTTTGGGAAATTTGAAGAATAACAAATAAAACAAAGGAAGAAAAGAGTAATAAATTGATGAGATACACTCACCCTCCAAATGAGATATGTTTATGTTTTCAGAGGGACAATTTTCCTTCCACCTTTTGCATAATTCATTTCCAAGTTGACTCCCTCCTCTGGTTTGCCCCCACTAGAATACCCAAGTACATAGATGGGAGTCATTGAACGATAATTCAACAATGCAACATATCTTTGTGTCACACTTTCTTCTATTGTTACCCCTGCCAACCTACTCTTATAGAAATTAACTTCAAGCCCTAACACTAGTTCGAAGCATCTTAGCATGCTTTTTTCACAGTTACTACATTCATTACTAACGACTCACAAAATAACGAGGTGTTATTTGCAAAATGTAATAGAAAAATATTCATCCTTTAAGCTCTCAATTTAAAGCCAGAGAATAATTTATGGCTTAAGGCATGCCTCACCAACCCATCTAGGCTTTCTGCTACCAATAGAAAGTGAAAAGGAGAAATTGGATCGTCTTACCTCAACCCATTTTCAACCTTGAATTCTTCTGTTGGACTTCCATTCACCAAGACTGACATCATTACATATTAAATGCAGCCTCTAATCCAACTAATCCACTTACTACTAAATCTCATTTGATTCATCATGTACCATATAAAATCTTAACATACTAAGTCGTAAGCCTTCTCATAGTCAACCTTTTTAAATCAAACATGGCTTCCTTTTGGATTTAGCTTCATTAACAACTTGGTTAGCAATTAAAACCTCATTCAGCATGTTCCTTTCACCCACAAATGCAGATTATTTTTCATCAATGACTTTGCTCAACACCATCCTTAGTCTCTTAGACAAAATATTTGCTATAATCTTGTATATACATCTTATAATAGATATAGGTCTATACTTCCCTAAGTTATGTTGATCCTCCTCCTTCTTAATCAATGCTATAAATGATGAATTCCCACCCTTAGGGAGCACCCCATTAATGTGAAATTCATCTACCATCCTTAGGATATTAGGTTTTAAAAAACATTAATTGTGGTTTTAATCTCTCTGAATAAGACGTGCATGGATTTGGTTATAAAAGGGATGGAAGCGTGATATATGGAAGCAATGGAGAAGTTTTAACGAAACTGACAAGTTTCAAAGATGGGAAGATAAAGATATCAAAGGATGGGAACCTTCTCCATAACGAAAATGGAACAGCAATCTCAGGTGACATCCGCAATAGTTGGGCAGGTGTTTCAACCTTGCAGGCCCTTTTCGTTCAAGAACACAATGCTGTCTGTGATGCTCTCAAGGTATGTGTTATTCCATTTAATTAACAATTAGGTCAAAAGGAATTCAGAAATTATAAAATTATATGATAAACTAGCCTGTATTTGAATGTAAAGAGCGTGATGTGAAACCTATTTTGTGTTTTAATAATGGTTTGATAACTAGAAATAATTTTAAAAATAATTATTAAAATAAACTCTCGTATGATTTTAGAATGTAAGTTTGATCTACCTTAATTGTTTAACTTTGACCCAATAACTAAATAGGAAGTAAATTCAAAGGGATAACCACCGGAAACATAATTTGTAATTTAATAACCAAATGATTTAGTTATTAAGTTTATTTATTGTATAATAATATTTTATTTATTAGTTTTAAGAATGTATGCAATGTAAATAAAGTGAATGCTTATTATATTAATTTAAATTAGATAATTATTTTATAAAATTTATTCAAGTGTAAGTAATATTTAATTTATTAACGCTATGAATGTATATAGTTTTGATTTTGATGAAAAAATTTACTTTTAACAAATTATTCTTTAACTAGTAATTCTCCTCGACAATTTTCCCTAATTTCGAAAAAACTGCCTTGTGTTAGAATCCTGTCTCTGTTTCTACCCAAGAATTTTATATTTGATATTTAGCCTTTTGTTGCACCTCTCTCTCAGAAACTTTTTTTTTCAAGAGCCAAAAAAAATTAGAACAATTAAGTGGCTTAAATTATTGCAATTAAATATGGCACCATTGTAGAATTCAAAAGACCCTCCTCCTGAATCACTTTATTTTATTTTTAATTTATGATATTTTTTTGTTTTTTTTTTATGAAATGGGTATATCTATTTTTCGGCTCAGCATTTAGATTTGACAATTGCCACCCACTTCAATTTTATTAGGAAAAAGAAAAAGAGAATAAACTATAGCATTCACAATAGAGTTTATATATAGTTTTCTTACAATACTTCATTTTGTGTGTTCGGATTTCCAACAAAACGTCATATTTTATTTATATTAAGTAAATAAATTGTAGCTTCTGCATCTTTTATCAATTTTTATGTGATTTTTATTTCTAACTATTGTATACATCACCATTCAAAACACGAAGCTTGTATTTTTAGTTTATGGATGCATGCTAATTTATTTGTATCTTGGTGTATTCAACAACAAAAAATTAAAATTATATCTTACTGTTTTTAAAGTAAGGTTACGTTGCTCGAGTCATAAATTTTGCCTATTTCAATGTTATTGAAATTTGCCTTGTTGACTTTGATTTTTCAAGTGTTCAATTCAGTGTACAAATCCTTATAGCAAATAAAATTAACTCAATAAGTAGCACTATAAGTAGACATGATGTACTTAGTTTTGAAATTGAGTATTAAGCCCTCTTTTTCTAAAATTTAGAAACAAATAAATTCTTTTTTTTTTCTTTTCATAAACAAACAACTAGACAGTTAAACTCTTCAATGTGTTTGGAATGTTAAAAAAATAAAAAATTTTATTTTAAAATTTCATTCATTTTATTGATTTTATTTTATGATCCTATCAAATTTGGTATAAGTTGGTGAGAATTGATTTAATTTTAATTTTAATTATATAAATTAATCATTTTATTAATCCTTACTAAATAGATTATTATATAAAATAAAATCGATTCACTTTTGAAATATTTTAACAAAATTTCGGTTTCTATAGAAAATATTTTGTTGGGAAAAATTAATTCCACTTTAGTGATACCGATATTTATGTCTAAAAGAAATTAGTCCCGCCTATAGGATATTTAATTAAATATTTTATAAAATGTTTTTTTTATCAAATAATTTCTGTATAAATTTTGTTTTCCTTTCATTTTTGTTTTTGTTCTTTGTTGAAATAAGTAATGACGTACATAACTTGATCCAGTAAGTATCAAATTCAAACACCGAACATCACGACAATTTAGCTAAAGCTAATAGTCAACGTCAAGTAGTTCATTACATTGCTATTACAAATCCAATTTCTCCCATTTTAAAAAAATTATATGATTTTTTTATTCAATTATGAATTTAATCCTAAATTCAGTTCCATTTTTTTATTCCATTCCTTACATCTTAATTTTATACAAAAAATTTAATTATAAACCTGTCCATATTATTTATTAATATCTCAACAATAATAGAATTTTTGTATATAAAAAGTAAACTTAAATAGCATATTTTGATTTTCTATAAAATAAGAAAATTTTTATTATAATTCTTATAAAAATAATATTTATCTTGAAAAATATAAAATAAAATAAAATTGTTTCCAGTGGATGGACATTGATCTGAGTTGAAGTATACTATATAATTGCATTAACTCTGGCCGCTGAAATAGTCTTGACTAACGAGTGTGAAGAGGCAGATAAAGAAGAGACGATCTTGACTTGTTCTTCATCTCTTGTTTCAATTTCCAATCTTTCCTCATATCAATTCCTTCGGAATAACAGATCTGCGTTAGGTTAGGTTAGGTTAGGTTGAATCGAATGGCAATGTCGCAAGGGTTCGCAATCGAGCTATACTTAGACCCAGCGTTGGAAAATCAGGTTCTGAAGGCGTGGAATGTTCTGGCACGCAGACAAATAAGCACTCACCTCATTGAAATGGAATCTCGACCTCACATAACCCTATTCTCCGCTCCCTTTCTAGAACCTTCCAAGTTCGAATCTCTTTTAAAGACCTTCGCCTCCAAACACGACCCTCTCCCTCTCTCTTTCTCTTCCATCGGCACTTTCCCCAACGACAACAACAACCTCCTCTTCCTCGCTCCTACTCCCTCCCTCGCCCTTCTCCACTTTCACTCACAGCTCTGTGACGCTATCAGAAAAGAAGGCATCGATATCGCCGATGACTACGCTTTCAATTCCTGGATCCCTCACTGCTCCGTCGCCCACCAGGTCCCCAAGCAGCGGATGCCGGAAGCTTTCTCTCTCCTCAGGGAACTCAAACTTCCGGTTTCCGGTTACGCACTGGACATTGCGCTCGTCCAGTTCTCTCCGGTTCGCGAACTCTTCTCGTTTGTGCTCGGCAACAATGTAGGCTCGTCACCTCCTTTTTTAACCCTAAATTGCTGTTTCTTGTTTTCTTTATCGCGTGTAGCTTTGTTTGATTCAATATCGCTTTTTATGTAGTTAAATTAGATTCTTTCTTGTTTGATTCTTAACTTGTAAAAAAAAACTTAGGCGTTGGAAATTTTTTTCCATAAACACTAACTAGAAAAAGAAAATAAGTATCTATAAATTTAAATTAGATTATACAAAGAAGTTCTCTTGTATTTGTGCATAATTAAATTTAGTATATGGATTCATTTTTCTTTTTTTCTTTAGTTATTTATAAAATAGTTTATCCAAACATACTTATCGGAAAAGTAAACAAGTTCATGTTTAGATGAACTTTTCTGGGAGAAATTAGAATGAATTGAGTTTTTCTATAAGTGAAAATCAACTTTTACTTATGAAATTTTTGAAAAGTTAGATGAAAGAACTTCTTCGTAAGCTTAAGTGCAAAAGTTAATTATGGTTGAAACTTGATCCATTTAACCTTATTTTCTTATTTCATAAGTATTTATGAAGAAGTTTGTTCAAACATGATCTAAGGAGGTAAAACGAATTAATCTTCTCCTGAACTTAAAATCAACTTATACACCTTAACTTTTAGAGAAGTTAAATGAGAGAGTTTCTATAAAAGTTAAGTGTATAAATTGATTTTAACTCAGAAAAACTCAATTCACCTTCTTATTTTCTTCTTCTATTAGGGTTGATAGAAAAATTTATTCAACAAGGGCCTTATAAGTTTGATTGTGGAGAAGTTAGATGAGTAAGTTTATAAAAATGTTTTGAGTTGCATAAATTGATTTTTTAAATTTATGGGAGAAATTTGATTTGTTTTACCATAATTTATTTTATTTTCTTTCTCCTTTTAAGTGTTGGTTGACAAGTTTATTCAAAGTTATTCTAATTAGAAATTTGTGTTTTGCATTTGATTACTTTTTACTTTAACAAGAGTAAATAGGATAAGTTTGGTCAATGATATTGCCTAAGTTATCTTAGTCCTTAAATGATGAAAATTGTTGCGTAAGTCCCTGAGAAATTATGTATTTTGAAGGTTGAATTTAAACATGGAAATGTGTAATTTATGGACCTATGTGGTAATTCAATCTTTGGGGGATTAGTATGACCGACGCAGTGACGCTTTGTTTTTTGAAGACTAAATTGAGGGTTTACAGAAAAAGAATGTTCTTTGAGAGGATTACTTGGTTATCTATAAAATTGTTCTGTCGTAATGATTGCTAGGCTGGCTTGATAATATTGAAGTACTACATAGTAATTTGAGAGAAGTATTGGTCTGTCGAATAGTAACCTGTTAAAGATACGAGTACTGTTCAGGGCTTTTTGTCTGTAAATTGAGTTTAATATGTTTATTGGCCATTTGTTTCAATTCTGTTTGGTGTTTGTCAGCCACTAGGAGAAAACTTAACACACTTGCTAATGGCATACTACAATGAGAAGAATATAAGTGGAATTTGTGGGATAATATGGTAATTACACGGGAGTCTGTTAGCATGGTCATATGATAATATGATAATATGTTATATTTCTGATTTGATTTCTTCTAATCTTCACAATCTAATTGGTATTGAAATTCCTGGAATATTTTTTAATAGTAAATGTATTGTTTCTTTAATGATTTTAGACATCATAATCTTCTGCAAATTCAAAGTTTGCACCCATGTGCAAAATTGAAAATAATGCATTTATTTTGCATTCTTCACTCAATCCATCAGCTGACAGTTCTGATTATCTAAATTCCAATTTACAAAACCATCCAACCATCTCTTTGGTTATTGATCTGTTCTTTTATTTATGATAACTGCTTTTTCTAACATGGTAGGGTTTCTTTATCTTCTTCAATTAATTGAGGTCATTGGTTTCTTCTCTGCCTGAGCTGTGAAATAATCATTCTTTTTTTTTGTTTTTTTCTGGTGGTCTGTATGATCTCTGTTACTGGGTTACTCATATCTTCATTAACATTACGTCGCACAAGAGTTTCAAACTTTCTTGAGTTTTCTGTTGTTTAATAACCTTTTGACGATATGGAATGCAAGCCCCCTTTTAAATAAATTAATTATAATAGGGGGCCAGAGGATTTGTAAAATCATATTTCAATCAATATCTTTTATATGTTAAGTAGTGGACAGTAATACTGATTTATATTGCCTCATTTGGCAACGTGGTGTAGCTTAAACTTATTTACAGTGATATGCTTTATTATTAGAAGTTTTAATTTGGTATTGCTGATTACTTCAAAATATCTTGTAATATGTGAAATTAAAATATTTTTTACAGAGTTGAGAGATACCAGTCTCAGGAGTGTTTGCCGATGTGCTGGACCTCGTCAAGTTCGTATGACCCATCATATGTTCAGTTTTTCTAACTGGCTGGCTGGAATAGACTGAAATAGTTCAGCATCCAATCTGATTCTTAATATGTCTGCGGCTAATGGGAATTGCTAATAATGCTACTTACACTACTTCATAACTGTTAATAGGACTGCATATGAGTAATGATTTCTACAAGAGGCTCTCACCATTTTTTTTTCTTACTTTCCTTGAACTCTGACACAGACACATTAACAGTTGTGTTGGGACTTATTGTGTAAATAGCTTCTCATAAATACTCATCATTTCAGGGAAAAGTAAAGAAATGTTGTTTGTTCTCAAGCTATTGTGGTCCATAATAAATCCACTGTGTGTCTGGCCTCTGATATCATTTTAGGTTGTATGTTACAACCTTATTTTTAGTATGTGTTATATATTCTGATGATTTAAAATTTTTATATTCAATTTCAAACCACTTTTTAGTTGTAGATATATGAAGTTCATTGTACAATTTCCTATTCCATTCTGTCATTAAACTTGTAAATTTTGTTAATACTTATGAAGTTCTGATATATAAAAAGTGTAAGTGTATCAACATTTTACCAATGCCTGAAAGTGATTCTAATACTTGTACACCAGAATGAACTAACTATACCAACAATGCCTTGTCTCAAAAGCACCAGAATGAACTAATGCGGGAAAATATAAGCGATTCTACTACTACCTTTTTATCCGTGTTAAGTGTCACCAAGCCACTTGGATGATGACAGGAACTGTAGTTGTGGATTAGTTTAGAAATATCCAAGCGAGGCAACCTTGTTTGCAATAAATGAGATTTGATTTGAAGCAATATTCGAACTTCTAAATTGGTGCCCGATTCTATTGTTAAATTGAAAAGCAAATGATAAATTAAATTGACAAGTAACAGAAGATAAATTACGTGTTGTTTTGTCTAAGTTCATATTTAAGCTCTCAACGGAAAGAAATGTAGTTAACTTAAACGAATATACTAAGCATAGTAGTCAATAATGTTGTTTCTGTCTATCTTCAAATTTAAGCTGTCAATGGAAAGAAATATGATTAGCTTAAACTAATATATTAAGCATAGTGATCAATGGAAAGAAAAATGATTAATTATATTAAACATAGGAATCAATGGCGATGGTGCGTGGCGAGGCGGTCCTACGGCACAACAAAGACATACATTGTGTTTTCATGTCGTGGTTAGCGGAGTAGACACAATTATGCTTCTAGAGCATTTTTGTGCCCACTACAGTAAAGACCTTAGAAAATTTGGTGAAGCAAAGTTGTTCTACAACTTCCGACAAACAACCTCTAATTAGTTATGCCTAACTGTGAGAAAAAGAAATTATGGTTTTAGAAATAGTGGATCAACCGATGGGAAAGAGAAAATCTAGAATTTTTTTTGTTTTTTATTTTTTGGATGAAAGTAGATATTAGATCTGCACTTCAAATTTAGTCCCTCTTTATCTTAAAATTAAGAATTCTTTTACTGTTTTATAAGTAATCATATACCATTAAAAAACTATAAAATACTATAATATTTAAGAATATAGAAAAAAAAATATTAATACATACTTTTTATTATATAATATAAATAAATATATAATATAACAATATATAAATATATATAAATAAAAATGAAATAATTTAATAAAATTAATATAATAAAAATATATAATAAGTAGAAAGAATATAAAAATATTATTAAATATATATATAATCATATAATAAAAACTATATAAATATAAAAATCATATATATTATAATTAAAATAGGATCATTCCATTCCCCTGTCCGCTATCCCACTTTTGCTTTTGAGATCAGCCACTCCACTCCCCCATTTGAAATTAACTACTATATATTAAATTATTTTTTAGATCCGGAGCAAATACATAGTTGAGCAAGTGCCAATTTGAGCCAGTCTAGTTGGCATGATTGACTCTTAAACAAGAACCTAGTTTGTCTACAACCATATGACAGAGATCCATGAGGATTTTAGAGGTTTTCGCTTCTTTTCCCAAACAACAACTTTTTTTCCATAAAATAAATTTATCTTTTCAAGTGTATAAGTAAAGGTATATTTATCCACACTTTTAATTTTTCTAGTGAACTAAACTCGCAAGAGTTAAAAGGTAAATATGCCTCTACTATACTTTAAAAACGAGTTCAGAAGAACCTTGTTTATGAAAGTTGGTTATGCATTTAAAGAAAAAAAAAAAAAAACTCCTTTAAAACAAGTTTATAAGGTGTACAAGTAAATATATGTCCATTATTGAATTTTAGTGAATCTATGCATTAAAGTAACATTAGCCAGGGATTTATATCGCCGCAAACATCCATTGTCCATCCACACGACTTCCAGAATTCATATTCATATAGTTCAACATACAGAGCAAATTGGATTGGACATAAGGGACCAGAAACAACCTCCGGGAGAAGATCTGAGAGGGCGAACGAGTCAATACCAAAATGTATGGGCAGACAAGAATTTCCTAAAAAATTGTACCACTCAGGCCTAGCTATTAGTTGCAGATCAAATTCAGTTTTACCCAACCAAAAAAACCAAACATAAAATCAATCATATGAATTGAAGGTGAGGTACACACTGGCAAGCACTTCCGGGTCGTGGTATTCTGTTCAAGGATAATGTTATTTTAACATTATATTATGTATGTGGAGTAAATAATCAAGTTAGGCCCTAAAAGATACATTGGTCATATTAATTCCTGAATGATGGAAATATTATATATGGTCCTTGAATATGCATAATGTATATTTTATTGGTCAAATTAGGCCTCAAGATTTGTGATGTGGAGAACTAATTTGATGAAAGAAATGCACATCAGATAACTTCTATCTTTTAGGGACTAATTTATGTGAACCAATACCAAATTAAATCTAAAATAGGAACTTTGATCCTCTACAAGCAAGACTTCATCATAAACAATGAGCACACATTTCCACGGTAATGTGGCTTATTGACAAAAAAGTGATGTATATCAATATAAATATTAATTGTAGCTGAAGAATATTAATAGATATGGAGTTACAAATCCCCCAATAATTAACTGACAAAATTAAGGTGGTTTGCATTTCACAACCCCAAAAGGCTGAAGTAAGGTATTCAACAACAGAGTTTGAAACTCTCCGCTACTAAATGTGAATTTACATATAGACACACTTCAGATTCAGACAGTTATCATGTCTAAAAACAAAGAATAACAATTTTGACACGTAAAAAGAATGCATATGCTTTATCACCAAACCTTCAACTTGTTATTTCCATAAATTAAGCAGAAGTGAACACTTATCACCTTAAAGTATTTCACAGGAATACCAATACTATTTTAGATAGGTTAGGAAGAGTAGGATAAATAAAAACAGCAACAAAAAATATACTAGTCATGCTAATGGATTCTTGCTTCATAATAAACATTTTCTTCTTTTGTAATATGCCACTTGCAAATCAAAGTCCATTTCCACAATTTCTAATTCTAATATCTGACAAGGGCACAGAACAGAATAATAATCACGATATGCAGATAACTGAGGCAAACTTTGCATGATAGAGTAGAAGTTTCAAATCCCTAAAGAGAACTTACATTATTAATATCTAACCTAAGAGAACAACATAGTGACATTAATCAAAACACACTGTATTACCATAGCTCAAACGATAATACTAGGAGAAACTAAACTACAGGATGACCCCTAAGACAGCTTCAATGGCAAGAAAGGATCAACCGTGAATATAACCCACTTCGCAAGGAACACAGACATTTTATAAGAAAAAGTTTAGTTACTCCTACCAGAAGCATAAAAGGCAAATAAATCTCCACACAAAATTGCTTTATATTCCCACCAAACTTTCCAAAACTAACTATAAATTATTCCTCCAAATATTGAGAGCAAGGTTTTAAAAAACATCAACCATAATTGAGGCCACAACATTAAGGCTTTTGAAGTGCCGGTGACTACAGTGAGACCACAATTGTGGCTACATCACAACCATAATTGTAACTGCATCGGTCACATTTGTTCGCAACTTTCCAAAATACCAAAGATTACAAGTGCAACCACAACTTAAAATCTTGATTGAGAGCATATAAAGAATTATTCATAATTCCTGGGTTGGGCGTCAAATAACCTTTTGCAGGTACTTCACTTATTTTTTTCACAGCATCACAGTGGTGCCAGAATCTAGGCCAACTTCAGGTGAGTTCAGACCTCACTCTTCCATCATATTTCAAGCAAGTCTGTTATACACCTCAGATATACATTACCAGTCCATCTCGGATTTGTCATCCACATTCATTTCAGACATAAAGCATTATTATGCAGAGAAAGTAGAATAAAAATCTTACGAAACTAAACAAACAGTCTTTCTTAGTACACAGACATAAGGGAGCAAGAGGAACTAATACCAAGACAAATAAAGCAAGTTCCATCTATCAAATTCGGTGTAACACGACACCACAAATCATTACAGCAAGAGAATCTCAGGAGGAACCAAAAGTCTCGCTCCCAAACCATTCTCCAAGCAAAAACAACCAAACGCGATTAATTATCTAACCTCATATAACTATAATTAAAAAAATTAAAAATAAAATAAAATAGCTTAGGTCACGAGTCAACATTGTTACCGAGCACAAACGAGAAGAGTTCGCGAACCGGAGAGAATTGAACGAGCGCAATGTCGGTGGCGTAACCGGAAACCGGAAGTTTGAGTTCCCTGAGGAGAGAAAAAGCTTCCGGCATCCGCTGCTTGGGGACCTGGTGGGCGACGGAGCAGTGAGGGATCCAGGAATTGAAAGCGTAGTCATCGGCGATATCGATGCCTTCTTTTCTGATAGCGTCACAGAGCTGTGAGTGAAAGTGGAGAAGGGCGAGGGAGGGAGTAGGAGCGAGGAAGAGGAGGTTGTTGTTGTCGTTGGGGAAAGTGCCGATGGAAGAGAAAGAGAGAGGGAGAGGGTCGTGTTTGGAGGCGAAGGTCTTTAAAAGAGATTCGAACTTGGAAGGTTCTAGAAAGGGAGCGGAGAATAGGGTTATGTGAGGTCGAGATTCCATTTCAATGAGGTGAGTGCTTATTTGTCTGCGTGCCAGAACATTCCACGCCTTCAGAACCTGATTTTCCAACGCTGGGTCTAAGTATAGCTCGATTGCGAACCCTTGCGACATTGCCATTCGATTCAACCTAACCTAACCTAACCTAACGCAGATCTGTTATTCCGAGGGAATTGATATGAGGAAAGAGTGGGTGGTTGTGGTTGTGGTTGTGATTGTGATTGTGAAGTGAAGGCGTTAGTGGTAATGGAAGAATAAGAAAGGTTGGAGTAGAGAGTAGGGGCCTGGCTCGCTCGGATTTGGTGGTTTGGTGAAAACGTTGGGCTTTGTGTTTAGTATAGGACACTTTTAAATACCCCAAACTCTGACTGCCCCTGCCTAAATTGGAATTGGAAATTAATCAATCACATTAAAGATAAAGAAAACTAGTGGGACTGTTTTTTCTTTCAACTCTTTTTTTTTTATGTGAAATTTTTAAAGGTTATAACCAATAGTGATTAATTACACGTAAAAATTGTATTTGTAATTTATTTTAAACATTATTAGTGTGTGTTTAGATATGTATCACATTAGCGATTATTTACATTTAATTTTTAGGTTAACGTAAAAGTTGTTTTATATTTTGTTTGTGAAATTATGTGGATTTAAACACACTATTAGAAAAAAAAAAGTATTTAATTTGTATTTAAAAAAATTATTTTTTCATAAGCAACTATTCGCCGTGTTTAGTTTCATGATAAAAAATTAATTTGTTTTAAAATTAATTTTAAATTAAAACAATTTGTTAATTTAGAAGCAGATAAAAAAATTATTTGGGTGTTATTTTATTCTAATTTTTTACGCTAAATATAGATTCTAAACAGGAACTAAACACACAATAAAAAATTCAAATATAAATTCATCTGCTTCGAAATCAATTCTAATCCGAATTAATTTTACAAATACTTACATGAAGTCTAAACATATACGAATTAATTGGATCTAATTCATAAAGTTATTAAATAACTTTTCGAGTTAATAAACGTTGGTAGGACATTTTATAGTTTTTTTATTTTTTGTTTATTTTTTAATATATAATTAGTTTTTTAAAATGTGAATATAATTCAGTTCTTGTAAAAAAATATAGTACCTAAATTGATTTTTGAAAATATAAAAAGAAATAGATGCATTTGTAATTTTAAAAGATTATTATGTAATTTTATTCTTTAGTAAATTATATCGAATAGGTTTTTCAGGATTCCAAAAAAAAGATGTACAAAGTGAGTATAAAAAAATTAGATTGGACAATGGAGTAATCGGAAATGAAGTTGATTCATGGATAAAACAGTTGAATTGGATGTCCTTTTTTAAAACATTCGAAGAGCCTAGATTAAAATAAAAAATATACTTGAAAAAATTACATATACAGCATATAGATATGATTGAATTATGACCCTATGGAGTTTAAAAAAAATTGCAAAGGGTAAATTATTTATTAATTGTTCTAATGCCTAAAATTTATTGAGTTATATTTTAAATTTTATATTTCGCATTATAACAATTATTTTCATATATAGACGACTTAACTTATTATTATTATTATTATTATTATTATTATTATTATTATTATTATTATTATTATTATTATTATTATTATTACACTAGGTTAATATTTTCGTAAACAATAGATTTCAAAAGGTTTATTAATAATTATGTTAATTATCGATTTAAATGATATTGTAAAATGACTAAATTTAAAACTATATAATATTAGAAATTAAAGAATATGAAAACAAAATAATTTCACACCACAGTGGTGGTAACCTATGTCGTATAGCATGGTCAAAATATGTATTTCAAATTTCGTTGTCTATGTAAATATTTTTTTTAGTAAATAATTTATAAATATTTTTTTAGATTTGTTTTAACTTTGGCGAGTACCAAGAGATAACTTACTTAAATATTTATAAATAAAAAAGAAATCCGTAACTACAGCATCTATATAATCACAATTGCAACTTGGACAGCAGAATTTATAACATGTGATAATTGAGGACAACACTATTATTATGTACTAAAGAAAAGAATGTATCATGTTTAAGACTTTGTTATGCTTTTTGTTTCTAGCTACATATAAATGTATGTATATATATTTATGTAAAATGATGTATGAGGCAAATTAAGTTGAAAAGAGGTGAATCAGATCCCAGGGACCCTTTTGAGAACAGCAAGCAACAACTCACTCCACATGTCAACAGGACCTGGCAAGCACCAATGAGTGCAATCATTGTAACCCTTCATCCACTTGTTCCCCCAATGCTCTCCAGGGTGCCCATCTGGTCTCATCAGCATGGCTCTTGACACATCCACCACCTCAAACCTATGCCCCTTCACCACTCCCTCACTCCTTGCTCTCTCAAACTCCTCCATCTGAACATTCCTTAGTTCCCAATCAAAGCTCCCAAAATCAACCCCTCCCTCACTCACAGGGCTTGTCCTGTTGCAATGTCCCCCAGTGTTCCAAAACCCATTTTCAAAGTGTGCTGGTGCAAATGTCCTCAGCACTGTCACCATTTTCCCACACTCCTTGCAATTGTTTATGTGTCTGAAGGCTGTTCTGAATGCCACTCTCAGGGGGAAGTCTACATTGTAGCTTGTCACATTTGCTTCACTGCAATACACACACCCTACTAGCTTCCCACCTTCATGAAGGTGCATCCCTCTAAAAAACCAATGCCCATCTGAGATTATTGCATAGTCTAAGTTAGGAAGCTCTTTGGCCCAATCATTGTCAACCTTGTCTAGCTGCATGTCAAAAATGCTCGTCCCTGTGCCGTTTACCACTATCTCCTTGCCTTCTATCAGGAATCTGCTCCACAACATCATCATAGTGAAGTCGTGGCTGGGAAAATACCACTTCCGGAACCTGTCTTCTGAGTCCTTGTAAATATCCTTTGGGATTTCACCCTGCACAAGTTCAAAGAAACATCTATGTGTTATTAAACATTTAGAAAGATAGAGAAAAAAATGTTGGTGTGATAAGTCGTGCAACGTGATAAAAAAGTGCAATAGAAAAAATAAAAAATATTAATTAGGTGTATACACTGAACTGTATGCGGTAAAAATTTATTGGTTAACCATTAAAATTATATTTAATATAATTTTTAAAATAATTATTATTAAAATAAATAAATTTATTATATACGATAATTTATAATTAAATAATAATATAAAAATAGTACATGTATTTTATTTTTCATAGAATTGTCATTTAGTGTCATATTAAAGATTAGATTTGATCACATGACATGAAATGATTATTCAATCATTTTCACAAAGTACAGGGGAAAACAATTTATGAGATAAGTAAAAAGGAAAAAACATGGGTGGACATGAAAACATTATCAACAATAGAGATAAACAATTAATATAATTAATAATATGATGTAAAATAAAGGATAAAAATAAATAAAGAGTATGAATTATGTGTTTATTTCTTCCTTAATTATTCAATTCCACACCAAACATGTCGTGAGAAAAAATAATGAAGGAAGAGAGAGAAGAATCAAAGGATATTGATATGCTACAGATAAAGATTGACATGACTTATGGTATACCACACCACAGAGCCACAGACCAAATCAGATCCCAATCACGAAGGGCTAGACATGGGAATGTTTGACTTATAAAAATAATTAAATATAACAACAATAGTAGGAAAATAATGATTTTATTAAGGCTTTTGTTTTTCAACGTGCAAATCATCTCTTGATGATATTATAATCTTAGATATAGATTTGAACAAATAAAACCATTGGGACAAAAAAAAGGATATAATTTTTTGTGCATAGAAAGCTGTTAATATAAGATTCTAATTAACAGACCTCTAACAACTAAACCGAGATCTCACACGCGCACATAAAAAACCCTACCGTTGATTTCGATGAGAAAGCTGAGATTTAAAATGAAAGGAAGTAATGGACGGTGATTATGTGGCCTGTATCAAAATCTACACGTGTGAACATTTCTGTTCTCAAAATTGATTAACTCTGAGGTTATTTACTCAAGTGAGTACACTTTTCTGCTGACAATATCCTTGTTCTTGTTTCTGCACGAGGGGAGTATATTTCGGAGTTTGAACTTGCATGTCACGTAACTTTATTCCCCAAGTTGTCTGAATGGGATTATCAAGTATTTTAATGAAAAGCAATATCATGTCGTCCTAATATTATTTGAATTATATAAGAATGTTAAATAAATTTTATTATTTAATATGTTGAAAATTCCAAAAGCAAGTAATCCTATATTATTAAAATATACATATTTGCTAACAAGTTTATAAATAATTAAAGATACTAGCTGTGGTGAAAGAATTCAATAAATGATTAAATAAAAATATGCTTATTATTAATTTGAAGAATTCAAAAAATATTTATTACTGTAATTTACATTAATTAAGATAATTAATTACAAGGTTTTAGATAGTAAAGATTTTAAATAATTGAGAAGACTATTAAAAGGAATGATTAGGGAATAGAATTGTTCTAATATACTGATTATTTATTGTTCTAAAAATAAATAGTTGGTGTCAATTGAATATAATCAACGGCCATTTTGACAACTAATTATTAATCCATTAAAAAATGGTATCCAAGTCATTCTAACCACCACCAAAAAAAAAGAATAATTTGAAACGACCACTAAATTGTGCACCTCAAATTTATCCCACTTTGCTATTTCTTCACACACAGCCACATTGCATGTTAATTATCACGTAACATCCCAGTAGAATAGGTAAAAAGTTACTTAAATTTTGAAAAACTAAAGTTACTTAAATTTTGAAAAACTAAGGGAACCGGAAGCTGAAAAGCTAAACTAATTAATTGAATTATAAATGTATAGTAAAAGTAAAACTAACTGTTAAACCTAAATAAGTGTAAAATGATGTAGCATAAAAGAAGAATTATGATGAGATAATGCGAATAAAAAAAAGAGGAACTAGTAATAAACTCAATAATTATGTTTTAAAAAAAAACTATATCAAAATACTTTAAGGTACCAAAACAAGCTCCTTTATCAAACAAACTTATACTAGTGAAATAATTTACAAAATAACTTAAGTTAAAACCTTCTTAAACACCTTTTTCTCTCTTATTTTTTCTTTTTCATACCCAACACTTCCTGAGTTGAATTTTGAAATAGCCACTATCCAACTATTATCACGGCACAAAAAACTAGTTTCGATTATATTAGTCAAAGTCAAAAGAGAAGGAAAAAAAAAATAAAGGTATGGTAAGAGACATTTATATGTGGTATCAAATTCAAGCATATTTTCCCTTTTTTCCTTCCTTTACCTCACCCATTTGATTTTATATACAAGAATCACATTCCCCTTTCTATGCAAGCAAAGAATTCCAACTCCACCGAAAGCCAAAAACTATGTGTTACGTGAGTGTGCAACGCGTAAAAGAACGATATGATGTCAATGTTGAAAATGATTGAGAATAAATAAATTATACAACAAGGGAAAATAAATTGAGTTATTAATTAATACTATTAGCACTGACCTGTGACAAGAGACAGAGGAGGGAATCTACATGGTTCCTGGACACAGAGTCACCAATGAAAGCCATTTTCTTGCCACGAACCATTTGGAGGAAGGTTCTGAGTCAAACCCTTGGAAGTTCACATTGCTCAGGCTTCCATTTCCAATTGAGAAAATCAGTGTCCATTCTCCCATGCTTGAAACAGTTTTTGCTATCAGGGATTGTGGTGCAGCTTGAATTGGTGTAATAGGATGATGACCCTCCCAAAGTTGGTTCCCAGTGACCCTTAAAAAGGTCACATGTTTTCTGTTCTGCCCCAAAAAAAAAATGTATCCAAATTTATGTAAAGGAAATTGAGAACTAGAAAACCAAATTAGCATATATGATCAAAGTTTTAAATTGCAATCGTGTCGAATTTTGTCACAATCTTAGGTACCATGATCAAAGTTTTAAATGTGACCACATTGTGTCTGGATTTAAAAACTTTGACATTACAATCAAAATTGCAGATGAGATCATGGTGTGATAATTTTGTGACATACCCTTTTGTGGTTTGGATGATGAACCCTTTGTTGTGATGGCATGTTCTTGCTTTTGAGAGGGATTTTCAAATATGTGATGACCTTGATGGGGTGAGAGGGTCAAAGGGTTTGGAGCATAGAGGAAGAACAAGCAGAAAACGGAGGCCATTAAGAGAGAGGACAAGACAAAAGGAACACCCTTCCCTATGGTCAGATATCTCTCTCTTTTGCCACTGCTATGATTATGATGCTTGTCCTGAAAATTCGTACTAGATGTTGTCTTCATGGTCTTCTCCAATATCCCTCTAACACTAGTGAGAGAGAGAAAAGTGGGGTTTGTTTAATGAGAGAGAACCATGAGAATCCCAAAATCATACTAGGAGGAAATTTTGGCGTAACAAGTCTTTGTATTTGTAACTTCCATTGTGAAACTTCGGGGATATGTTCAAAGGGAAATGATATATTCAAACATGGAATGTTTTTAAGCTATACCATTTATTGCTGATTTGGAAACAGATAGAAAATATAGTCAAAATTATGTTCCTTGTTCTATTATCTCGCAAAAAATACTCATTTTCTTGTTTAATTGCATTTTTATGTTATTTTTTATTTTTAATCCAATATATATCCCTACAAAGATAATTGATTAAAAAAAGAATTTAACTAAAATATATTGATAGTATATTAATTGTCATTTAATTATGGATTGTCTCATGTAGAGGAAAATTGTTTACTTTTATCATTATTTTAAATTTTATATTTAACATTGTTTTCAATTGACTAAAAGTGTCAAAATATTTAAAATATATAAAAATGATGGACTAATTTACTAATGTATTTAAAATCATTATGCACAAAATAAATGCTACTTTTGTTTCTGTGTGATTTTTGGAAATTGGGATATGATTTTAAGAACAAATTGGTTTGATTGGATTATTTTCTTTCCGATTATCAATTTTAGCATAAACTTTTTTTTAGAATTCATTAAATATGGGCCTTGATTGTTACAGTTTTTTTTTATAAAAGGATCATTTCTTTTTTTTGTTTAAATAATCACTTCTAAAGTTTTCAATGTGTTTGTTTTAGCTTTTTAAAATAATACAAAAAAAGCTAAAATATAATTAAGAGAATCGAAAATTTCATAAAATCATTACTTTTTTTAAAATATTTTTTTTATAAGTATAAAGAAACACAATAAATTATATTTGACTTTTTTAATCAATAACAAGTTGAGCCATAATTAATAAATAATGAGTAGATGATAGTTCATGGCAAGGCGTGAATGGAGATGTTCCAGATTGTTTTGTTAGTATTTGAGAAATGTTGTGAAAGAGATCCATAAAGACAAAAGCAGAGGCAGTGAAGTACAGCTTTTTTGGTAAGAAGTTTACATGAAAATGAAGGTTGGAATATGACACGTGTCAAGGTGTGGAAGTGGAGCAGACCCTGATTTCACGGCACAATCCCTACCCTTTTGCAATGATGGTCATGGATGCTTTTGTAAGGCCTAAAGACTACTTCAAAATCTACAGCACAAAGGGTGGATCAGAAGACCAACTAGAAATCTACAGCTATACGATTTGACCCTTTTTTCATGCTACATGCTTAGTCAAAATTCAATCACAATTTGTTTTTGTGCATTAAATTTGTATAAAAAAATTTACAAATAAAAAAAAAAAAAGACGTGGGATAAAAAGCATGGATGTAATAAAAGAGATAGAAAAAAATATAATCCTATATAAGTATTGTAAAAAAAATTATAAATTTAAATAAAACTAAAAGTGTCAAAAATAACTCAACTAAATAAATTAGGTCGTGTTGAATTTAAAAAAAATTGTCTTAGAATTAAACTAATTTAATCTAATATATTTTTTATTTTAAAATTTATATATAATTAGGCAAAACAAAATAGGTTAAAGTAACTTCATCATCTCACTAGTCATCTAAAAAAAAAAATCAAATCATATTTGATTCACGAAATCTAATTAAAATATATTGATTGTATAAAAAACAATAAGTTTACTAATTTATATATTTAACTATATATGATAATATATAATAAATTTATTAATTTTTATAATAATTATTTTTAAAATAACTTTTAATTGATTTACAATACAAAAAAAATTCACATTGATCATTTTCAAAAATTAATTCCAAACTATTGTGGAAGTAAAATAATTTATTGAATAACACAATACATAACCGAGAGTTACATTGATGGTCCACTTATTTTTTCACAACTTCGAAATTTTCTTAATCAAAACCTAGAATTGTGTATATACATAATTTAGATGTTCTTTTGTTTTGTTTTCAATTAAATTTAAAACTCCATTGATAATCCACCTAATAAAAGTTCGCAAGACCTTATAAAAAACTTCACATAACGAAATAAAACAATTGTCGTTATTACATTTTCTTGTCGGTAATTAGTAACAACTTTGTTTTATTTTAAAATATAAAATGAGATCACCAAACAAGCTTCAAGATCTGATTGTTTAAGCGTTTAAACTCTTCGAAATTTCGTTTTTATAAAGTAAAAAGAAGGTCTTATTTGTTTTATATGTAGAAAATCAATTCTCACAAAAACTATACGTTTCACAGAAAATAAGTAACTTAAATTAATTAATCATATTCTTCCGTTTAAAATTAATTTCAGAAGAATATATTTTTTGCGAAACTGATATTCCAACGTTATTCAACACAATTAATTAGTTGAGTGACTGATAAAATTACTTATGATTTGGGCTTCTACAGTCATTTTCTAAGAATGTGTAAATAGTTATAATAACTTATAAATTATTTTAACTAATTTATAAATTAATTAGATCAAAATACAGTATATTTGATAAGTTATTTAAGAGTTTATAAATTATTTTAACTAACTTATAAATAATTTTATATAGAGGTATATCATTGTCATTGTCTAAATCACAAGGCGATGTCGACGAAAGTAGAAGGTTTGGATAAATTCCTTCTGGGGAAGGAACAAGAAGGACGGAGTTACCATCAACATTTTTATGAAAAAATGCTGGGAAACCTTTGAGTAGGTAAGGTTGGTCTTTGAATCAGAGAAATGAGCTTGAAAGTCGATTACGCGTGGGGATCACTGAGTATCCCAACACGTCTATCACACGATAGTTATCCTATCTGACTGCATGAAAAGGAAATGACTCTTATGTTTTAGTTAATGTTTTTCTAAAGATGGAGTACTTATATAGAATGAGTATGGAATATTTTGGGTTTTTAGATTGATAACTTGACAAGAGTGTCTCTTGCTCTTACGTATCTCCTTCTAATAGGAGAAATCAAAGTTTACGTAGTTCTTGCTGGGTTGGGTGTGGCTATATAGCTAGTCTGGTAAAACACGGTCTTAGGGGATATTAAACTATCTTATGGACATACATATGAGATTTTAGTAGCTAACCTGATATCCAGAAGTTTTGGCGTTGTGCTCTTCCTTCTCCTTTTTCTTTGGTAGTACTTCCTGACTTGAGTGGAACAATTTTTTCCTTCCTGTATTCGACCTTTTTTTCTGACCTTTTTCTCTTCGTTCTGAGGTTTTATATATGCCTCATCCAAAGTGGTTATGGACCTGGTTTGGTCGCATCTACTATTCCACGATTTTCTCCTAATATTGTGGGCGGCGTAAACACATCAGTTCATATTATATATCCCGGTAGTTATATTTATATATCTCGCATGTGGTTATCTCCTGTTTTAGGTGTCTTTTACTTTATCACTTTTACTTTATCACTTTTCTAACATCAACAAACACCTATAGCACATGGCCAACATTATTTTAATTTTTGTTTGGTTAATGAAGAAAATAAAGAAAAGAATGTAAAAAAAATGATGTAATTATTTAATTGTTTAGTAAGAGAAAAAAAAGAAAATAAAAAATAAGATAAAACATATATATATAATAACATAAATATCTCTAAATAAAAAATATATAATAAAAGAAAAATATAGTACATCAAATTTTAAGTTAAATTTAAAATATTTATTTTATCTACTAAATAAAACAAAAATAAAATATTAGAAGAAATTATTTTTATTTATATGTAGTCAAAATCTAAATTATATAATAAAAAATAAAAATAAATAAATTATTAACAAAAAATTAAAGAAAAAATTAAAGAAAAACAATAAAAACTCAAGATAGACTTAAAATTATTTATTTTACTCTTTAAAATAAAAATAATCTTTATGTATATTTATTATCATAAAAGGTATAATAGTAGTTTTATTAAAAAAATTAAATTGGGAAAAAAATGTATAAGATCCATATAATTTTTTATTTCCTTTGATACTTTCTTGCGTATCAAAAAAATGACTAATAAATATACTTTTCTTTCAAACGAGTTCAGATCTAAATTTCAAGGAATTATCCTTTCCTTTTTGCACTTAGTGGATGGTGACATCACAGACGTAGTCAGAAGTCAGAAGCCCCTTCGCTGTGAGTATGGTACGAGGCAGCATTTAATGTGGACCTTATCTCACAATAATATTCTCACCAAAAACAAAATCTCACAATAATAATTAATAGCCATTCAATAAAAAGTGAACGCAATGGATGGACACGTTCAATTCTGCACTGCTACTTCCTTAATGGGAAATAATTCAACATAGCACAGATTTATTTTATGAAAAGAAAATATTTACAAGAAAGTCTTTATTTGTCTATGTAATAAAAAATAGAATAATATTATATTCTTCTATAATATTGTTATAAATATTTTTCATATTTTATAAAAATATACTAAATATAAAATATATTTATTATTGTGAAAACATAAACATATATTTAATATGCTTATCTAATAAATAAGAAAATGTTGTAATAAAAAGTACGCGTAAGGACTGAGATTAAAAGCATAATTTAAAATGTAATAATATAACATTAATATAAAATTGTCTATAAAATAATTAAAAAAAACAATCAAATATTACTTTTAATTGAAGTGCTACTCTATGCTCACTTAATAATTTGATTGAAGAATAAATAATAAATAATTTTAAAAATATTATAGAAAATGTTATTAGTTCCATAATTTATTATTTTTTATACAAGACATAAATATATAAAATACAGGAATAAAATAAATTTTAAAAATCGTAGATATATAATACAATTATAATATAATATATAAAATTAACATAAAACATAAATCTTGAATGAAAAGCACGACAGATGTTTTAAAACTAAATTCAAATCATTACAAACAAAATGTTACAATTTATATAATTATTGTAACATTTAATTTTAATATAGCACATCCTATTAGTAGTTGCACATCCTATTTGTTACTGCAACCACTCCCGCCACTAACACTATCAATACCTGCTTTTACACTTACCAGCCCAAAATCTTAATCTCCCGTTCTTATTCATACTTTTTTTTATTTCTACTCATTCTTATCTTATCCTAACTATCAAGTGAACTCTTAAAACGTCTTCACAAGTCTTACATTATACGATACTACTTTAAGGTATATGTATTTCTTTGCTTACCCTTCTTTTGCGATTTAGTAAATTAGGGAAGGAAAGATGCCTCAAAGCTCATGAACTAGCAACCAATTGATATAAAAGAAAATTAAAAAAAAAAAAAAAAAGTAGAAACGTCAGGAACGCCTCAATTGCCAAACCGGTAAACTCCCCGATAGAAGCGTAAACTCTATACTTAAAGCGATAAGATAGCTATTTCCAAGTTCTGACATTTAGTGCTCAGCTCAAGCATCTTGAAAGTGGATTTATGTATTTTTCTGCTAACGCAATACTGTAAGAACGAATAGAAAGAACAAAATTGGAAGTTGGAAGGAGGTTATGTTGACATAGTACAACTCTATCTATGCTAATGAACGTTAAAGAATCACGAATGTATATGCTGTATCTAGAAATATGAAGGCACCACACCACGCCCACATCACAAAGTTAGAAATCGAAGGAACTCCACAAACCAATTCCAGTTATGACACCAAAAAGAAAACGGCGCAAGTGCACGGCGATAACAATAAGAGAGAATTGACACATTGGCCATGGTGGCTAACCTGTGCATATATCAATAACCAGAATGTGATAAGTGACAAAATTCGAAAGTCAAGACTACTGCAATAACTATATATGTAACAAAAGTTGAAAAAAAAAATGATTTAAAGAAGACAAACTGGCCTCAAGCCTAGCCAGTTCATACATCCAATCCTCTCCTTCCAAATGCTCGAGAATGGATTGGGCTCGGTGCTGTCGCAGAACAGTCACAGTCAAACACTTGATGCCAATTTCTCTGATTCTAGGCGGCATTATCACACCTGCTGTTTCAGTTAGATATCTACACAGGAAAAACTTATCTGCAAGCGACAATTTGGGAGCAGATTCATACAAAACAACTGCATCAGAGGCTCTGATCGCTTTATCAAGTCAGAAATGAAGGCACATCAGCAACAAGGGTGTAGCATCTCTGCTCATTGTCCATGGCTCAACTCAATAATATCCCCAATTTTTCTGACATTTTCCATAATAGCTGCTGCGCCAGAACACTTACAACTTCAATACATTATATAAGGAAAATTCACGGCAAAAATATACAATCAGTATAAACCAAAATGACCCAACAATCCAGAAAATTTTGAAGCATGGATAGAGCACTATTTTTTTTAACAAATGTCAGCGTAATGAGAATCTTCCAGCACAAAAGATTATTGCCCATTTTCAAAATGTATGGTACACGGCTAATTGGGCTCACACGGAACATGAAATAACACAATGTATGTAAACTAAAATTTCGGATAAAAAATACATCAAAAGGGTTGAGAGGGCATAAGAGTGGCTCACCTCTTGAATATGTGCATTGAAGAGCCATGATATTACTGCCAAGGTTGCTTGCAATTGAACCTGTCGGCTCCATCCCAACCACCATCAGGTTCCTTTCTTTTCAATGCACCTGCCATCTCAAACATCTTCAAGCGGTCCTCCATCGAGGCTTGTGAATTGGGGACAGACATTTGCCTCAATCCTGAAGGCAATCTATCATCTCTCCTTTCTGCATCCGTACCACCAGGGCCCGAATTAAGATCCAGACTTTGACTTCCCCATTTTCTGCTGTCGGGAATCACGTTACTTGTACCACCTGGAAGGCTCATAACATATGGACGGGGAAACGTGGATGGAACAACACCACCAGACCCAACTGGCTGTGAAGGCATGGTAGGAAAGCATAGTCCACCCACAGTTGATGAATCCATAAATGCTGTTGAACAACCAGAGAAGGAGTTTGAAGATAATGGAAAATTGGTTTCAAATGGAAATCCTGGATATGGAAAAGGTGTAGTAGGTGGATAAGCTACGGCTGGAGAGGATGAAAGCACTGGTCCCCTGTAGATTTCAGGACCAAAAGGAGTGCTACCTGTGGGACCCATTATTCGTTGTGCTCCAGCAACATAACTCTGCTCCCCTCTACCAGACAGAAGTGGGGGGACAGTAATTGCAGAATAAGAATTCCCCGGAGGAAACCATGCAGCAGAATAATTCCGATATTCAGCATTATTTGTTCTTGTGCCATGAACGGCAGATGGGAATGATACAGTACTTTTCATCTGCTGACTGCGTGTTGCTGGGACTTCACTGCCAACTTCATCAAGACCTGGCCCATTATTTAAATCAAAGTCTCTTGAGACGCTTCCACCATTAGATAACCCACTGGACAATGAAGGCTTACTTGGTAAAGAAGGAATATCCAGTTTGCTTATTGAGAAAGTACCAATTTCAGGAGTCTCATCAACTCTGTTTAGATCAAGATCAAGTCCCCCAAAGCTACGATCATGTGGTCCAGATTCTAATGAACCACGCGAACCAACATCCTCAAAACTCCTTTCATCTGCCACATTTAAATCAAAATCTAAGGGAGGGCGACCTTGTTTAATAGAAGTGACATCAACAGAAGGGATATCATTAGTGGTTGACAGTGTGTCAGCATTTTTCCTAGGTTCAGCTGGCCGGAATGCACTTGTAGCAGCAGACCCTTTCCATCCAAGTTCCCCCTTAATCCGCAATGGGTTTTCAGGTGGAACAACCGGCCCTTTGGCAGCAGATGCCACAGTAATTGAAGCATGGAAGCCCCCGGAGATGGACGAAATGGGAAAAGGCAAAGGGCAAGGAACATGAACTGAAGATGATGTAATAGGATCTTCCTGTCTAGCAATCTCCCCTTGGCTAAGGTCATCAACAGGAAAGCCTTCGTTTAAATCAAAGTCCAACTTCACTGCTGTATCAGACCCACCAGCAGAGCATGCATGCTTCTCTCCTGCAACCTCAGATTGATTTGCATCCAGCTTTCGCTCACATGCTTTGGACGCTTCATTCTCTTTCCGAGGCATTGTTGGTAAATCAGGGTGAACTGATGAGCCAGAACACTGACCAGTAGCCTCTTTTCTACCGATATTATCTTCAGCACATTCATTAACATCATCTGAAACTGAAGAATCCTGCTCCATTCGTCTTTCATCAGGCTCGATCACAACTGACTTCATGTCATCAGCATTTTCATCCCTGGATACCATTAAAGTATTACCTGAAGCAGGTGACTCCTTTTTAAATATATAGGACTCGCAGTTTTCTGCAACTGGAGAGGCCTTTTGCAGTAGTATACCTGTACCTGTTGCCTTCTCCACACTAATCTGGTTCTCATTATCCACACCTGAGGATAACTCAGGTTGTTTTTCACCTAATTCATTTCCAGCCTCAATACGTGCAACGGCTTTTGAAACCAACATTTTCTCATTCTCAATGATTTCCTCATTCATGCAATCAACCTTCTGATCATCATCAAAGGAGGAAGTCCTTGGCTTTAATTTAGAGTCTGAACCTCCAGCGTCTGCATTAGTCTCCTTTTTAGGAGGCAATATAGTTTCAGAAGTATTGTCTTCAGTTTCGGGCCGTATGCATGGACCCTCAACATTTTGTAATAAATCTGTAGGGGAGATAGTTATCTGAGTTCTACCATCACCACTTTTCTCTACACAATTAGATGAAATGGTTTCCCCGTCTCCTGAAAAATCATGCGATATTGTCGTAGCAGGATGCCTCCAATCATTTTTAATCTGCAATGAATCGACTGTATGCAAAGGATGCTCTCCAGTAGACCCACCATCCAATTGTGCAAGAGTGCGAACAGCTGCTTCACCAGAATGTTTTAACTTGAAATCATTGCCTGAGCTCAATTCATCTGCAGCAGGAGACTTTCTCTCAGGTGAGGCCAAAGGTGAGGCATTTTCAGATCTGGATATTTCCCCTGCAGCTACGGTAGCTAGTAGGTTCATCCCATCATCTCCAAGGGACACAGATGCACTTGCTTCAGAAATTTTCACACAGCTTTCAACTAATGCATTCATGGGGCTCAAAGAGGCATCATAAGTCTGCCCTGATCTGGAAACAAATCCAGATGACAAACTAGTTGGTTTTGACATTTCTGCTACTTTATCATCTTCATTTGCCCTGCATCGCTCATCCATCATCGGAGAGCCCTTACCTTCGTCAACACCAATCAAAGCTTCATTAGCATCACATGCATCATTCATCATATTTGACACATGGGTCAGCAAACAGTCAGTTTTACTTTTCACTCTTCTGTCCTGATTCTCATTCCTGTCAGCAGGAGACGAAGCTTTGCTGCACGTGATAGCTGGTTCTTCAAAAGAGCCCCCACTAGCTCCCCTTGAAGGACTGCGGCCAGTGTTTGGCAACCTGAGAATCAGTCGCTGATTATTCCCTTGATCGGTAAGGGGCTGGTCAGCTGATTTTTCATGGTACACACGAGTTGGTGAAACTTTATCAGAGGGTGAATTTCTAGCTGAATTTTTCACAGAGCTGTGCTCCTTCTGAACTACTGGAACACCAGTCCCATGTAGACCATTGCTTGCCTTGCGAGTTCGAGATGAACCACCCGGAATTTTGCTCACACTTGTAGACACTGCAGTGGAGCTCTTCGCATCTTCTCTGCAAGAACCAATAGTTTTAGCATGCTCACTAGAACAGGATATACTGTTATTTTGAGATTGACTAGAACTGCTGCTCCTCTCCTCCTTGATAGGTGTCAGCGGTAGATCTGATGCTGCGGCTCCAACCAAGACTTTACTGTTTTGATCTTTTGAGTTACTGCCCGCTGAGGTAATCATTGATTTAGTTGAGCCAGGAGATGAAGAGGACTTGGACAATGCTTCTCCAGAGCTTAACTTAGATTGGGAATTTTTAGATATTGTGGGTTGAATTGCAGAGCTCTTCACAACATTATCAGAGGATCCTCCTGTTTTCCTATTTCCAACATGAGGAGACTCGGAGTTTGCTGGCTTTGCTGGCCAAGAAACAGCTCGGTTTGGACCCGACTTTGAATCATTCATATTCATTTCAGCTTCCACGCGTCTCTTCCATGTGTCTACTAAACTTCTAGCTTTCCTCTGAATTTCAGAATTTTTGTGGGTGCGCAAATGATTAACAGACTTTCCAACATTACAGGTTTGTAGTGCATGAAGGTTCACAGGAAGCTTATCCAATGCCCGGAGTAAAGCTAACAAAAATTCTTCAACAGACTTGTCACTTTCTTTAGGCATATTTCCATCACCAATTTTGCCCTTATGGACCTCCTGCAGCCATTCATCCAACACAGGCAAACCCCTTAGCTGTACAAACCAGGCAAGACAGTCATCCCGGTCCGTAAGTGCAATTACATCAACAAGCATTACCCGCCCAGCCAAGTCTATTTTTTTATCAGCACTATCCGGTTGCATAAGCTGTACCAGTCTTTCAACTCCTTCAAAGTCCACAAGCCCACCTTTATCAGTTATTTTAGCAATCTCAGACTTTAACATGCTCTCCGGTCTAAATTGACCAGAATCTCCATCTTCTACCTTAAATAACCGCTCCTTTTTAGATGAATCAGATCCCTGATCACCCCGCTCTCTCTTTTTTCCCTTACCCTGTCCACCAAAGGAAGAACTATTTTGAATGTTGTCAGAACCAGATTTCAATGACTGTGTTGATGTTGGACCATTCAAGGGTTTTGGAGAACGGCCTCCTGACTGCACAGCCCCATGCATCTCTAGTTTTGTCTTGTCTAATAGCTGGTTAACTTCTTCCTGTCGTTCCTGGATTCATCAACAGATGATCAGAAATGTATAAATAAAATCATTATACACAAAATCACTTGATAAAACGAGAGAGATAAGAAAACTAACATTAAGGTAATCCTTATCAGTTAGCCACCATAAACAATTGTTCTCAATGTCATAAACTCGTCTACAGACAAATGCGGATATCCCTGGAGGAAGTTCAACACCTTTACGAAGAAATGCGACTTTACACGGATGGAGTAATGATGCAGCAGGTGTTTCATCCTTGTGAAAGGAGTAAAAAACTTCGTTCGGTGCAGCTTCCAGTACAATTCCTTTAGCTAGTTTCAAATCAGCAGGTCGGTAAAGCCAATTCACTTCCAAACTTGGACTTTCTCCTTTATCAAATGTTAACTTGCGAATTATTCCAATAAAAGGAGGGTTGTCCCTGGGTGGCTTGAAAAGTGCACAATCACCAGCACGAATCTTGCGTCCATCCTACAATGAGTATGAACAGTGGTTAAATAAAATAAATCTACAAATATTCAAGCAAAAGACATCGATTTAAAAGTAATCTGAATGCAGTTGAAGCAAATAAAATTAAGAGAAATTTTAAATTTATGAAGAGAAAAGAATACCACTGTAATGAGCAGAAACAATATCAGATAACACTAATAAATCACATACCAAATGCAGATTGCAACCATTACAAAACAGAAATGCATCAAAAAGGAAAATGAGGACAAACATATATAAAAAGAAATTTAGAATCAAATACCAGGGCACACACTTTACAAATAGGATTTACAATCATGTAAAAATAAATTTTAGTAAGAACGAGCTATTCTAGTTCAATTTTTGCCACTCCAATGTTATTAATTTATTCAATAATACAGTAGACCAGTGAATCCCATAAAGGCAGAACCATCCTCTAGATTTCACCCAAAACCCAAGTCAGACAATGAAGCCCAATCAAAAAAAGTTGCAAACAATCAATCCAGCCATCGGAACACAGAAGAAAAAAATCAGTAAGAAAAAAAAACACTAATCCCAAATCAACAACCACGAATCCCATACCAAGTCAACAAATAAACCAACAACAACTTCCTCTCAAAGTTTTCATCATTCACACAAACACAAACCAAGCCCAAACAAGAGAACATCACAAACACAACCAACCCCAGTAATGCGAACCCCAAACTCCTTAACACGTAAAAAAAACAAAACAAGTATTCCCCAAATAAACAATCAAAAACCCGCATCTCATCCAGATTAAGATCGAGGAAAACAAACACCCATAACCGAAACAACCTTTATCACAACAGCAAAAAAAAGCACCAAAAACAAAAATTAGGTCAAAACGAAAACAAACACAAACATTAGAAACGACAGAGACTTCCGATTATTTTAATTATTATTTTTAATTAAAAAAAAAAGCACACAAATGAGAAGCTAAAACAAAAGCGCGTGGAAAAGGAAAATCCACCGGAAAATTCGTGGGAAAAACGCAGCGAAAGGTTTAGCGGTTAGATTTATATGTATATGTACTTTGCATATAAATTGAGACGATGAAGAATCGATGGCTACAGCGGTCGCGTTGGCAGGTACAGGCCACATGTGCCGATTGTGTTTCCACTCGTCACCACCAGACCCATGCATAATCCTCCATCTTCCGAGTCGATCCCAGGCTCGTCCCTGAAAAGAAACATCAATTCGAAATCGAATTCGCACGCCAAGAAACCCTAGATTCGAACCACCGAAGGGGAAACCCTAGATCAGGCGCGGTCTCGCAGATCTCCTCCACCAATCCGCCATCGGCGAAGAAGTAAAGGGGATTTTAGGGCTCAGTTAGGTGTGTTCCCAATTATCGGCGACGAAAGGGGAAGGGTTCTTCTTCGCGTTCCAGATCGATCGATCGCTCTGGAAATAGCGAAAATCCAGAGATTTTGTGCGAAGGAACCGCGACGATGAGAGAGAGAAACGAGAAAGAGAAAGAGAAGAGAGAGAGAAAGAGGTTGGGAGAAGAGGGCGATGCGCTTGGCTCACGCGAAACAGCGAGATTTTGAGAGGAAATTTTGGGAGAAAATTTGGGAATTTTTTTGAGTCTGGGTGATTAGTGAGAAGAATGAAAGAATAAGGTAAAGCGAAATAAAATAAAATGAAATTATATTGATTGATCGCCACGATTCCACACCCTAAAACGTGGGCCTGCTAAACGACACCGTTTGCTGCTTCCGTTACGGACTCACATGTCTTCTGCCTTCTGCGTCTACTTTACTCCCTTCCTAGTCCCTCCTATGGGACCTTTTTCGTTTTTGTTAAATCATGTGTTATTATTACTACTTCAATATAATTATTATCAATTAAATATATTTTTATTTCTTATTTATTATACATCGAAATAAATTTATTTTGTTTTATTTTATAAATATATTTTATATATAATTTTTATTTTCAAAAATAAGATATCAGAAATAAATAACTTTTATGAAGGAAAAATACTACATCAGATAGATTTTCATAAATAAGAAATTAAAATTATTTTTTTACTTTTAAAAGACGAAAAACAAGTTTTTTTTTATTTGTACAGAGTATAGACATATTTACTCTAATTATTATTATTATTATACTTGAGTATATTTTAGCTTTTGTAAAAAAAATAGTTTTTACAAAAAGAATTCAAAATAATTTTTGTAAAATTTTTGTTTTTGTTTTTATTTTAATCTTTACTAATACTTTAATCTTTATTGGTATTTCAATTACATATTGTACAAAATAAATATTTATTTTATATAACAAAATTTTATAATAAATAAATATTTTCAATATATCAATTTTATTATGATTAAAATTCGTAAAATGAATGCTTTTTAACATATAATTATAAACAATTTATATGGTAATACAATTTTATTTATAATTATTAATAAAAAAAATTAAAATATTAAAATTCAATTTAAAACTAAAAAATATGAAAATTATAGATTAAAAAAAATTAAGAAATTTTCTAACTATAGAAAGGATGCTGACATACACACCTATTTTTAGTTTTTTTAAGTTAGAATGCATATGCAGTGTACACCATAAGTTTTTGACAAAAAATTATTATTTTAAAATTTAATTTATTTATTTTAAGAATAATATAATAATTTAATATTTAATTTAAAAATAAATTTTCTTATTTATCTATTTTCTCTCAATCATTTCTTAATTTTTTACTCATTTTCGAGTTCACATTATTTATCTCTCTTTCACTAATTTTTCAATTTTCCTCTTTCAAATTAAATTTTCTCCAATCTCTCCACTGATTTCTCAATTTCTCTCATTTCTCATTCTCATGCCTTCTCTTTAACATTTTGAAAATTTTTTTATTGTCTTTTGTAAATTTCTTTTTCTTAATCACATTAACAAAATAATTTAATTTATTTGTTACACAATCCCAAACTTGTCTCTCCCACTAACCTACCACACAAAAATTGAATCGTATAATCTTACTAGAGAAAGATTAATGAATTTCTCTTTTCCAAAAAGGTAATTTCTCAAATTAATTTTTTTAAAAGATAAAGATTGAAACTTTGAATCAACAAAATTCTTATTTTACTAGTTTAAACTAAATCAATTAATTTATGTAATATTAAAATTGTGATTATTTTATTAAAAAGGTAAAAGACAAATTATCATCTTTTGATCTCTATATTTTTTATATAAACAAGTATATATGTATATTGTAGTAAAGTGAAAATAAATTAAAGTGAGCTAAATATTAAAAGTGAGAGGAGAGAAATAAATTGAAAAATTAATGGAAGAAAAAAAAGATATTGCATATGGAAAAAAGAGATAAATTAAGAAATTAACAAGAGAAGAGAAATAAATAAGATTTTTTTAAAATTAAATATTAAATTATTATATTATTTTGAAAATAAATGAATTAAAATAAAAAATAATAATTAATTCAAATTTTTGTGTATACATTACTTATGCACTTCCAATTAAAAAAAAATGTGTCCATTAACATTCCTTATATATGTGTCTCAGAGTAAGGATAAATGTGAGATTATTTTGGTTTAGTCTTTACACTGTATTTATGTGTATGTGAGGGGAGGGGATGATTTTGTTATAGTCTCCCAACACTATTTATTTTTGTCTTTGAATAATTTACTTTTTAGTTTTTGTTATTATTTTTTAGAGTAACTAATTAAATATTCTAAGAACTAAAACAAGAAATAAACATATTAGACAAACTAAAATAAAATTTAAAATTAAATAATTATAACGATCATTTAAAAAAATACAAAAATAAAAAAAATCAAATATTACTAGAACGAAAAAATATAGTTAAATTTTATTATTATTGTTATAATAATGTTACTAGCTATAATAATGTTACTAGCTTATATTTAAATTTCTACGATTTTAACTATTTAACTATAATATATGAGTGAATAATATATGTACAGTTATACTGTGATTTAATTATAAATTATATTTTTTATTTTTATAATAATTATTTTAAAATCCATGTAACGATCATTTTTAGTTGGTTACTTTGTAAACAAATTTATATCAAGACTATGTTTACCAAGTCATTATATCTAGTTTTTAGTATTTTTTATTATTTTTTAATTTGGTTGACCTAATTAGATTATGGTTATGTTGGACAAAATTAGCTAAAAAAACAGCTAGTTAGTAGCTCAAAATTAATATTTTATAGTTGAAAGTTGTTAAGTTAGCTTATTAAACTATAAAACTGTAAGGTAAAATTGTATTTTGAAGCAACTGATAAATATGAAATATCATAAATAAACACATTCAAATGATAATTTTTATTTTATTTTATGTTAATTAGTATAGTGATTAAAATATTTTGAAATGTTTATACCAACAAAATATTTTGAAGTATTATCTTAAAAACAATAGAATAAATAATATAAATAGTATAATGGTTAAAAAGTTGAAGCTAGCATTTTAAAAAAACAATATTTGAAACTACAAGTTATAAATAAAATTTTTGCACTTGTAGTGTTTTTTAAATACACCTTAAGTAGGGTTTTTTTTAATAATAACTTATAATTTCTAAATTTTTATATTTATTCATCTTTTGTCCTTAAAATATTTAATATTTTTTTATTCCTTTGAATAAGGTAAGATTTTATTTTAAAATAAGATATAATTTTATTTTTAAATAAGATTCGATCTAATTTTATTATATTGTTTAACATAATCATTATAATATTTTATTTTATTATTTTAGCATTATACTTCAAGAGATCGATAATGATAGATAATAAGTTTATTTTATTTTATGTTTGTTATTATATTTTAAATATCTTTTATATTACACTATTTATTTTAACATTATACTATTTACAATATTTATTTATTATTTCAATATTATACTTCAAGATATTGATAATGATAGATATTTTTTATTTTATTTTTGAATATTTTAATATTTTATTATTTATTTTAACCATTATATTATTTGTATTATTTATTCTATTATTTTTAATATTATACTTTAAGATATTTAACCATTACACTAATTAACACAATAAGAATATGGCATTTACTTAAGTATATGTTATTTTTTACTTTATTTTAAATTTGATTGAAAATATTTTAAAATATAGTACAAAATTAATAATAAAATACATGATATAAAAAAATAAAAACTAAAAATTATACTTAAAATAATTGATTTATAAATATAAATTATAAGAGTTTAAAATTAATTAAAAATCTAAAAAACTACAAATACCCAAAATATAGTTTTATCAACAAAATAAAATAATATTTATAAACAAATATCAGATAAATATGTTCATTTTTATCATTTTACATTTATCAGGTATTTCAATGTATAATTTTTTCAAACCATAATCGCATAGATAAATTCACATTAACCCGTTAATTTAGGATCCAATTCGGTATTTTTCTTAGGAGGTATCGGGAAGGAATTGAAATGTAATAATATCGATTCATACATGTACAAAAGAAAGGATTCTCTATTGATCCAAACACTCTACCTACAATATAAGGATAAAAAAAGAGAAAAAAATTGATAAAGAAAGAGGAAAAAATTGATGATTTCATATAGTACTTTGATTGAAAAATCGATCTAATTTATTTTGTACTTTTTGCTCAATGATAAAATTGGTCATATTCTACAAGATCAAATCTGTATGACCTAAGAAATAATGGAAGAAAATAAAAAAAAAACAATAAAAAAATCCTAATTCCAAACGAAAAAATTCAAACTTCGTTAAAAAAAGATCTTTCTATTATTATACCCAACCAATTGCTTTATTTTATAATCTATCTTATTTGCTATCAATATAGTAATATTTTGATCTATGTGTTCAAATAGATATGGAGTTATATATGTTTAATATAATAATAATATGAAGGAGTTGAGGATGTTATTATAATTTGAAACTACTAAATTATCTTCCTTGTAAAGAGATGCATAATGTCTTTTGGGGGTGAAGGTATGGTGTTCTTTACTGGATACTTGTATAATTAACATTGCAACTACTTTTTGCATGACATGTATGTCTTTGTTTGATGCATATGGAGCAGCAAATGATACCTCTGCTTAATTATCTTGGGAGTTATACCATTTTTCAATTACCCGTTCGCATTAATCTAGTATGCATATTTGATCTAGTGTCGTAGGCAATAATATATTCCACGTAAATGACAATAATAGCCTGAGTAGCCTTTCCTTATTTTCTAAATACCACTTAATCTAATATGATTAATTGGTATTTAGATTCTTTTTTTCTACTGGGGATATTTTTTTTATTTTTGGTGGAACAAGCTTACTATCTCGCAATCAAAGAATTCTTAGCAATATAGTCAAATTATATAGTATTCACCGTGATGTACCAAAAAGAAAATATATACATATATATATATTTTTTGCTCATAGTGAAAAATACTGAAATGAAACTACAATGTGCTCTTCAAGTGTGTATTTTTTTTTAACAAAAAGATGGTATAACGATTAATTTTATTATTTGGATACAAAGGATTTTTAACCCCCAAAAAAAGTTGTATTTTTATTAACTACCGTGCTTGAGTTTAGGTAGAATCATTAAAGATCTCGAAGTTTGTTTTAGCAAATTTTAAACAAATACATTTTCAAATTTTGAAATGAAAATTTATTTTTATACTATAAATTAAAATCACCAACATAGAGAAATCCATAAGCATTTTCAAATCTTAACATTCTCTCTCTCTTTTTTTTTTTTTCTTTCATGTGAGGTATATTTCATCCACTATTTTTGTACTTAGTAAATAAATATTTCTCTAATCATTTTAAATTATTTTATTATTTTATTCGTATACATGATTTTCTTAAATCGTCTATTTGTTTTAATTTAAAATAACATTATATCAGAATTTAACATATAATTTATACATTAAAAAATATTTATTGTGATCTTTAATTATTTTACAATTTATATATTTAAAAAAACTATTTGTTAAGAATTTTAATGATATAAAAATGTAATACAAAACTAAAATACTGGTATTTATATAAATATATGAATGGATTAATTTTCCCTATATAACATGACACAAATTTATTAATTAATTAAGATTTAAAAAATATTTTATAAAACATATTTTAAAATGTGTGTATATATATATATATATAAGTGATATTTGTCTTATATAATATGATACAAATTTGTTATTTAACTAAGACTTTATATATAAAAAATAGTTTATAAAACTTTTAAAAAAGAAATAAATCAAATTTAACATAATACTAGTCAAAGTTATGTTTGAAGCAAGGACATTTAATTTTTTTGCCTTAAGCCCGTTCAGTATGATGTGCTTCAGACCAAGGTACTTTTAAGACTAAAGCGTGACCCCCGAACCCTAACAACACGTGTTCACATGCTTAACTTTTTTAGTTGATATTTTAATTATGCACACGTTAAGTTCCTAAGCATAAAGACTAGAGTAGGACGTGGTTGCTAAATGACACAAGAAATAAATAAAAAGGGGCAATTAAGAAAGATGGAGAATACTATTAATAATAAGTGTAATAGTTGCTATATGAAGTTTTACAAAATTAAAATTATTTAAATTCTATCTAGTAATATTACAAAATAAATTTATTGGATTAAAATTTGATAGCTTTGCATGGTTTAAAGTACTATTATGTTTACACATCGAATGACAATTTATTTAGCAAGAGGGTTCATATTTAATGTTTAGAGTGCGTACAAATTCTATTAATCATCAACAATTGTCGATATGTAAAATATAATTAGTTCTTAACCTAATGGGTAAAAAAAAAACTCATAAAAGAAAAAAAAATAATAAACCATCTTTTAAGTACAGATATAAAAATATATATACATATATAGAGTACTAGCAATATATTTTTTTAGTTTCTAACACACTTCTTCTAAACACACTATAATATTAGTTAAAATTTATTGAAAAAAATTTATATGAGAAACTTATTAAATAGAAAATTTTAATTTTTAATAAATTTAATCAGTAATAAAAATAATATGTTGAAAATAATATATTATTAACACTTATTTTTTATTTATATAAATATATAGTGGAAGAATAATATAGTGATTTGATCCATCCTTAACTGTTAAATTAAAGTAAAATGAAATATAGAAGTGAATGATAAGTTTCATCTTTCTTCTTTTTGTCTCTCTATATAAATAAATTAGCCTTGAAAATAAAGGTTATGTTTGCTCCCTAAGCACATTGATTAAGAATTAATAAATAGAAAATTTTGATTAAACATTACATTGAGGTGGCATGGAAATTTTCGAGAGTAAAGCGTTACACTTTCTAATAAAAGAAAATTCTATTTTTAATTTCTTAACAGTGCTCTTTTTTACCCTGGTTAACATTTCTCAAAAATAAATATTAATATATTATTTAATGATTTTAATATAATAGCTATATAATATATAAATAAGATTTTTCATATGTTGTATGCCATAATTTTGTTATTTAATTAAGATTTTACAAATAAAAGTTTATAAAACATATTTTAAAATAAAATACTATTAATGTAATATTTATATAAATAAATATTTTTTCTTACATTGTATGCCACTGTTTTGTTATTTAATTAACATTTCATAAAACACAATTATCAATTATATTAAATTATATTATTATAAAAGAAGGAATTGTCACATAGATAGATGTCACACGCAATCTAACATTGATTATTTTCCTGCCAAAATGTTATTGAAATTTTTATTCATAAAAATACATTATTATAATAATTAATGTTTAACAACGAATATATATTCTAACTAAATAATTCAATTAAAATATTAAATCTTCAATAGGTTTAATTTTGATTTTGCGTCACATTTATTAATTTATTAAATTTTATGAAAACAAATATTTTAATTATGGTGATCAATTACCAAGTGATATTTTTTCATTTATAATTTATAAAAATATATAATTATATTAATTAAGATAATTATAGCTAGAATAATTTTAATCATTTAAACATTCAAATTGATGATACAAATATATATATTTTTATTAGCTTAAATATATTTTTAGTCTATATAAAATAAATGAATTTTTTATTTTAATTCTTATAAAATTTTTGATCAATTTTTATTTATATAAAAATTAAATAAATTTTTTATCATTACTATCATGTCACATTTGTTGCTTATCCGTTTATTAGAAAGTTAATTTATTAGATATTATATATTAATATTTGTGGTATCAGGTTAACATAAGATTTTTAAAAAAAAAATTATAAATCTTTAAAATAAATAAAATTATCTATCTTAAAATGAAAATTATAGATTAAAAATAGTTATTTTAATTTTTAAAAGAATAAAAATCAAATAAAAATATTTTACAAAGATCAAAACCAAAATTTATTCATTTTATAAAAATAAAATAAATTATTTTAAAATTTAAATTATATAATAACTAAAATAAAAACTTGTTTATTTTAAAATCTACAAATATATTTAAGCCTAATCTTATTAATACAAATATATGTTCTGATTCAAAATTATCGCGGATTTAAATTAAAAAATCTTGCATGATTTTAATTTTATGAAACAAAAACTCCTATTATCAATTCATCTATAAATATCTATGTATACATTGTTACTTTTCATTTCATTCATAGTTTTTTTTAATTAGCCAACTAATTTTTTAACCCTTTTATTAGTTTGAATGCAATTATAAATACAAGTAAGAAATACAAATTTATTAACCTTTTTTTTTCTTTCTTTAAGGTAATATTTAACTTTTTCAATTTTATTTGAATGTTTTTTAGTACTTTGTCTTATATTTAGTGTTAAAAAATTGTTTACCGACAGTATTTCAGAGTTTCTTCATTTTTGAGTATTGAAATAACACAAAAGACTTCAAGGAGGGATTTTACAGGAATAAAAACATGAAGAGTTCCACTATATTATTAAAACAAGGTTCAATCTTTATTTTATTTCTATTTAAAAAAATTTATTTATGTATTTCTTTTCTTTACCAGAGACATTTCTTTCTTCCCTTTTCATCAAACATTTTATCCTTTTTATTTGTCTTTTTATTCTAAGGTATGCTTATGTTTTTTTTTTATTTCTTAATATTTTGTACAATATGACATTTAAAGTTCACTAGCTTTTTTTTTTTAACGTCTGTATATTTCGAGATGACGTAAAAGGCTTAAAAAGGAATTTTAAAAATCGAACATGATTCTATTATACAAGCCACCTTACTCCATTTTTAGATCTGAAACCAAGCGTTGTCATTATATTCAATTGTTTTTCTCTAGAATTAAATTATTGTTTACTATACAAAATACAAATTTTACTAATAGGCCAAGACGACGTTATGAACACTAAAATATCAAATCAAATAAATATTGACTTGCTGTATATTTAGTAAAATAAGTTTATAAATTATCTAAAACTTATAAGCTAATTTTGGTAAAACACGCTTATGAAAACTTACAACCTATAAGTTAAGAATTAAAAATTTATAAGCTAATTGATTAAATTGAAAATGTTGATTAATATATACTAACTAATAAATATAAAATAATATAAAAATATATATTAAGGTATTTGATCTTTAAATTGAAAAAAAAGTAAAAATATATTTCAAAAAACTAGTAGGATAAAAATGAAAAAACAAAAAAAATTAATAGCTTTAAGGTTGTATATTTTTATAAGTTAATTGAAATTATTTATAAAAATAAGTTAAAAATTATTGAAATAAGTTTATATATAAATAAGCTTATTTTAGTCAAATTAATTTATAAACTAGTCAAAAATAGCTTATAAGTTATTAAAGTATCTTATCATACACATTTCAAGTGTGTAGATTAATTGACATAAAATTGTTATAATTTAACATGTAATTTTGAATTTAAATTTTTGTATGTAATTGTATTAAAACTCAAAACAAATTTACCACTCATATTCATCCTCTCTACCACGAGTGTGGTATAATTGTCTATCATGGATGATACGTGTGATATCAAATTAAAGTAATTAAATATTACTTTAATCAATTTACAAATAAATATTTAAATAAAAATTAAATTATACTTATAATAGTATTTAATCATTTTATTAATAATAATAATAATAATAATAATAATAATAATAATAATAATAAAAAGTAAACAATTATTTATAATATTTATTTTATTATTTTAATATTATATTTTAAGATATTAATATTGATAAATTATATATTTATTTTATTATTTACATATTTTTATGTTATACTATTTATTTTAATCATTATATTATTTACATTATTTATTATATTATTTCTAACATTATATTTTAGTATATTTTCTTGTACAATATTTTTTTTTTCGTATAATTCATCATATTTTAACTACTATATTAATTAACATAAATAAAATTAAAAGTATATAAAAATAACATATAAATATGTCTATTTTTTTTAATTTCACATCTATTATTTATTTCAATTATAATTTTAACAAATACTTATAATTTAATTAATTAACGTAATCGTTTTCAATATCAACTACTAACTAATTTTTTAACTTTTAATTAATTTTACAGTTGTCAACTAGAAACTTTACCATATAAAATAATTTCATCCCTTTATTAATTTTCTTTTTTATTTAAATTTGTATTTTTTAAGTAAAGAAATACAATATATATATATATATATCAAAATTTGACATTTATCGAGCAACATTACTATTGTTACTTTACCGGACATAGTTGATAATAAATATTTTATAAATATAATTAATCCAAATTAAATTAAAAACCATACAAAGAATATCACATATTTATAAATACTGACAAAATCTTGCTCAAATATTTTATTTCATCACCAATAAAAAGATTTTGAAGATTCAAGTTAAAGTACAAAATCTTGCTAATATAAATTAAATTTAGAGACCAACGTGTATATATAAAAAAGAAAAATAATTCTCATTTACCGTACACTTTGTAGAACTATATATATAGAGATATTTTTATTATGTAACTACATTTTAGAGAGAAATAATAATAATATACTCTTTATTGCTGATTAAAATTTATTAAAAATTAAAAAACTGTGTTACTCTCATATTTTATTTAATAAATCTCATTCATAATTTTGTATTTTTAATAAATTTTAATAACTAAATAATATATCATAATTTTGTATTTTTAATAAATTTTAATAACTAAATAATATATATTTAAAGGAGTGTGTTACTAATATTATTATTTATTTAAAAATTGTCAATTTATTCTCACACATATATAACTCATTATATAAATTATAAATAAACAATTAAGTATTAAGAAAGGAGAAATTGAGTTATGTGTTTTTTTACGTCTTCAAAAATAATTTTATAAAAACATATTAAAAGAATTTGACGAAAAATATAAGCATAAAAGGAGATAGTAAATAAAATAACACAAAAATTTATACAATTCGCTATTTAACTAAGAGATATTCAATCACTTTATCTAAAGAATTTTCACAACCAAACAAAAAAATTTCATTGCTTTTTTGAGTTTATACTATTCTCAACACAATATTGCATTAAAAATATTATTTACATGTTTAATCTTTTCTTGCTATACAAAAACATGTAATCTTATAACAAGGTTATAATATTTTGAAAAAATACTTTTACCTAAAAAAAAAACTTAGTTCAATGTTATAAAACTTTGTTTTTGAAAACAAAAGTATAACAATATTGAGTTCATAAAAGATTGTTTAGTAAATTTATTGTTCTCTTACTCAAAGCTATTCGTCTTCCCTTTTTTTTTGGTTATTTTTTTCTTTGTGTTCTTGTCCTATATAGCAAGGAGGTGAAGATTTCGTTGTGACTTCAGCTTCTTCCTATCTGATCTGCATCAAATACAATAAGTTTCTTATGTACACTTCATGGAACATGCTTGTCTTCCTATATAAGTAGAGAAAAAAGCATATGTACAAGTTATTCAAAGGATCTCGCCTACAAGGTGATATATACGACTTGACATAGAGAAAGTTTTGTATACTTTTGTTGCTTTTCTACAAAACGTGAGACTTTTCACATGAAAGATTTATTCGCTTCCTTAAAATATGTAGCTCAATTATACTTATAATAGAACTTAATGTTTTTCAATAAATGTGAAAATCTAAAAAATGAAATCAAACCGATTAAGGTAATTAAACACTGAAAATGTGTCTTTATGGGCAGAAAAATTAGCAAAAAAGTGAATAAGACATGAATAAAATTAAAAAATTAAAAAAACATAATTTTAGACAATTTTGGAATAAATTATAAAACAGGCCAAACAATATTTTTAATATTTTAAATTAATTTAGATAGTTTGTTATTTTTAACATTCAAAGGTATAGAAGTTTTTAACACAAAAAATCATTATAAAATTAATATTTGATATGTTTATTATAACTACACAAAAAAATTAGAAATATCAGAATCCATTTAAAATACATAAATATGAAAATAGAACAACTATCTACCATTTACGCATTTATAAAATTACGCAAATTAAGATAATGTATCAAAGAAAAGTGATTTAGTTTGAATAAACTATGTTACTCACATGAGAAATTAAAAATACCAAATTTATGACAAAAAGAATAATACAAGATCAGAATTGCATATTTTATAATAACTTGTTAGATGTTTTAAATTTCTAATAAAACATGATTTATTCATAATTAAGATTTTTGAGAGATTTATGAAATAAAAATATGTTTTTAACTAGTTGAGACGTGATCTTAGAAATTTAATTAAAATGATTAAATTCTAAATTGCAACTCAAGCCTATGATTAAATAAATTAAATTACCATATAAATATAATAATTTGTATATTATATAAAGAAAATTAGCTATGAATAAGTAACAAATTTTAGAAAAAGGAATTAATTAAAAGCAACTAACGGTAAAATTGGTCATAAATATAGGAATTAAATTACAAGCAACAAATTAGTCATAGAAGTAGAATTTAAAACTAATAGAAAAATAGTTATATTGAACAATAGTGATAGGAAATTTAGACAGTATACATAATGTTTCTTCTAAATTTGTTATCATTATTGTATTTTTTTACTTTATTAAAAATAATATAGAATAAATTTATAAATAACTATTACAAATAACAATTAGTAAATTAAAATAAAATTTAAATATATTTTAGTATCTATAAAATAAATAAGTTTTTATTTTGGTCATCGTAAAATTTTTTTGTTTGTTATTTTATAAAATTTGAGATAATTGTTTTTTATCTTTAAAATTGATTGAATTTTAGTTATTGTCTCTGTATTTTTTTTTTCATGTCTCTAAAATTAAAATCATTATTTTTATCCCTAATATTTATTTTAAGATAAAAAATTATATTTATTTTAGATATTTAAAAATAATAATTTAGAGATGTCACATGCAAATATAGTATTTCAGACACTAATGAATGTTATATAACTTTTCATTATATGCATAAGTAATTAACAAGTGTTATATAACAATAAAAATTTAAAAAATAATTTTAGATTTTATAAAGATGAAAAAAATATTTTTTATATAAATTAAAATAAAAACTTACTTATTTTAAATCAACTAAAAGACATGTTTAAGTGCTAAAATAAATGACATGGAAAATTATTATAAGCTGTTTAAAAAAAGAGAGGCTTAATTACAACTTTTGCTTTCCATGGTTCATGATTTTGCCAATCTCACCATCAAATTATTTTATTTCTATATTTTCCATCTATCTTTTGAAATTCATACATTTTTATCCTATTGTTAGTTGAATGTTCGGTACCATTATTGATGTGATAGTTGATAATTGATGTAATAAATTAATTGTTAATTTGAATTAAAATTAAATTATATTTATTTTTTTTAATTTTCAAAATTTTACACATTTTATATTTTTTTACATTTTGTGTCCCAACTTTTATTACCACGTTCTGTCTCCAAACTCTCAATTTTTTTTCAAATTTTGTGTCCTATATTGTAATTAAAAATTTTATATTTAGAACAAAATAACAAAATTAAAATGCGAAATACTTGTTTGCAAGAATTAAAATTTCATAATTTGAATGAGTGGTCTTTAAAATAGTTGAAAAAAATAAAATTGATATATTTTACATTTTAAAAAATAATTGTTATAAATTAAATTAATTTGATTTTTTAATATAATAAATAAATAAATTTTTTAAGGAGAAACGTATTAAATAAAAAAATCGAGTCTTAGAAAAAACAATGCATGATAAAAAAGAAGTTTTTAAATAAATATTTTTTTTTGTGTAAAATGAATAATCTACTATTATAATTAATCTTCTCACTTTTACGAGATATTAGTCCATAATTTACCTAGTATAACTTCTTTTTAAAGAATAACGCTTATTCTCAACATGGGCAAAATTTTAGTGTTAACATAAATCACATAAAAAAATATCATTCACTGTTCTTCTCTCATGTTATTAACTTTCTGTATATAATGTACTTTTTATGATCATTCAAAATCATAATAATTTCTTTTCATTCACTATAATTTGAGGGTAAAATTTTATTTTTCCCATGAGAGAATTCTTTCGTGTGATCTTTAATTTTGATAATTCACTGTAATCATACTATTCTTTAATTTTTTTTCTTTTTATATTTTTTTCATTCCCTCAAAATGTTAACTACTTATATTATCAAATTAAGATTAATTGTGTAGTATAACTCTGTTTTAGAATGTTTAGATATTAATATTTTAGCTTATTAGAAAAATACTAAAATAATTCATTATAAATTTGTTACTTTTTCTGCTAAAAGAAGCACAAAAAAATGATCATTTTATTTTTTTTATTAAATTAATTATGTATATTGCATAGGCTAACATGGTAGTTATTATAAATTTAAATAGGTAACTAATGAACACGACTTCAAATTTTTTGAGCTGGACAATTCACATATAAAATATGGGGCAGGCAATTAAATTTAGATAATTTTATTTATTTTACACAAGAAAAAAATACTTATTTTAAAAATTATTTTTTAACATAGATCGATTATTTTGTAGACATAATTTGTTTATCCAATATGTTTCTCCATAAAATTATTTTTTATTTTTTATATTAAAATTTCAAATCAATTTAATTTATAATAATTATTTTTTAAAGAATCTAAATATATAATCAATTTTTAATTTTTTACAACTAATTTAAAAATACACTAATTAAAATTGTGAGTTTTTAATTTCGTACACAAGTATTTTGTATTTAAATTTTTATTATCGTGTCATACATATAGAGTGCTTATTACAATGCGAGGAACAAAATGTACACAAATTTGAAAGATAAAATATGAAAAAAAATTAAATGACAAAATGTGTAATTTTTTTAAAATTTGGAGCAAAAGTACAATTTAAATTAATTGTCACCTTAGTTACCACCATGTATTTTATTAGTCCATACCATTAGTCAACTAATGATGACAATCGATTAGCGGACGGGAAGATAAAATATGTGAAAATTTTAAAATTTGATGATAAAAATAAAACAAATTGAGTGAGAAAATTTGTAAAATTATGAAATATAAAAGAAAAAAACAATTAAATTCAAAAATAAAAGAAAACTAGCGGCAAAAAATTAAACATAAAGCAAAATAATATATAGAAATGTAAACGGTTAGAAAACAAAATAAATTGAAGTCAGTAAGAATCAAGACACAAAAAGGGTTTGTCATAATTAGAAAAAAGTAGGTAGAAGTTTATAAATAATTGATTTTTTATTAGAAAATAACATTTTTTTTTATATTTTAGCTAATAGAACAATAGCAATTAAATGAGATAGAACCAAAAAAATGACATATTTCACTGTACATCTATGGTTATATTCTTATTTTAAGAATTATAATAGATGTTTCTTCCTTTAATCTTAGAAAAAACTAACAATTTGATCAGGTGATGTTTTTTTTTTTCAAATTTGCATAGAATTTTGTTTCCACAAACTACTTGTAATAAAATAAAATTAAGACAGTTTTTTAGAGAAGGAGATAAAAAGATGTGTGGTTTTGGGACCACTACTTGAGTCCTATTTATAATATTTTCAAATATTTGTCTTGTAATTTTTAAGAGGGCTTAAGTGGCTTAATTTTAAGAGTTTAGACTTATAACTCATCTAGGCTATGACTCATGCATTTTAAGAGTTTGCCACCTTGCAAACCTACAAAGCTTTAGGCAATCATTAGCGTGGTTATATCTGAAGTGAGAAGTCTCTGATTCGATTTTTGTAAAAAAAAAAAAAACCTTTAACAAATAGGTAAATTTGTAGATAAAAAAAAATTAAAACACAACATCTTAATTAGATTTTAGGTTAGTTTGGTTAATGTGTGACTATATGGTAATTCTAGCATTAAATGAAGAAGACAAGGTATTGTGATGATGTCTCTTGTCTTCCTATATGTGCAGCTGAAATATCTAGGTATTTTTAGAGCAAAACAATTGCTTGTATTGCAAATTGATTTTCTAAAACCTCACCAAATTCATGAATTGGTCAAGTAATGATTGGGTACATCAACTTGCCTAAATATTTCTTATTCCAATCGTGGTTTTCATAGGAAATTAGGGGAACCAAATTAGGCTTAATATTAGGATGGTTAAGGTTTAGTTTAAGGTGATCTGGAACTAGGTTTATCCAAATTAATCACATGTTAATGTGTTTAATTAAAAGTTACTAATTATATTCTTAATTTAGTTTAACCTAATTATCCTACTAGTTAAATTAAATTTATTTAATCTAGGTTTAAAATTGAGTTGGATAAGGTTAATTAGATGATTGAGATTCCTGTTATAACAAATAATTGTTTAATTTGTAATTAAAGTTCCTAATTTTGTCTTAATTATTTTTTAAATTGAGGTGCTTTTAATGTTGCTAAATTTGAGCTACTTGCTTGAGGTGTTTTCCTGTTGAAAATTGTTGGTAATTTTAATTTTAGTTTTTTAGGCTGACAGTATATCTAATTTGTCTGCCTGCTTCATTTAGAGAGTTTCTATCAACATTTTAAATTTTATTTTGATTAGGAACCACTTAGTAAATTCATAAAACTTAAAGTAGGTTAGAGTGTAAATTTATAAAACTTTTATGTTCTAAAGAATAAATAGCGAGAATTTACCAACTGCATTTAAAATAAGAAATAATTAATCCTAAAAATCTAAGACGTTACGAAGTTGGTATCAAGATAAACCCTAATTGTTTGACACTAACATTTTAATTGCAGTCATAATAGCAAAAAATAAATAAATAAGGAACTCCCCATGCATAACACATGTACAAGCACAAAGAGCGTATGAGATAATAACATTTTCTTATTGTAAGATTTAGAATTATAAATATAAATTATTAATTCTTTTTAATAATTAAAATTAAAAAATATATATACACTACTTTTTAAAATAATTATGTGACCATTAATTAATTTTTAATATTGAACATATGTGTATATTTTTTTTTATAAATCACAAATATCATCTAGAAAATACAATCCAACTCGAGACATATAGAATTACTATAGACGGTAAAAAAAAAGTCCTCACTTGATACAATCTATTTCCACTTTCACTTACTAGTTTTTCAGTATGTTGATTGCATTAAATAAATATTTACTTTTTATATAATTAAAATTTATAATAAACACTTTTTAAATATAAAAATATATTATAATTATATTTTATAATAAATAAAATTATTTTAAATATATAAATTATATTTTATATTTATAATAAATAATTTTAATAATATAAGATTATTTTTAATAGTTGACAGTTTTTTTAAACTTGATATTTAATTTTAAGATAAAATTTTAAAAAAATAATTAAAAGAGTTCAACTATTGAGAATCTCAAGTATACAAATAAAAATAAATAAGTGGTAATTTGAGAGGTTGAGAAGAATTTGTCCGTTTGTTAGGGGAGTGATACTTAAAAAATTAGTGACCTAATCTGGTAACGAAAGTTGCTTTTCGTCACTAATATTGGAGTCACAAAAATTTTAGGGTTGATTTTTTTAAAATTATATATAAATTTTTTGTTACTAATTTAAATTTTTATAATTTAAAAGTATAAAAATATTAAAAATATCTAATAAGAGAGAAAAAAATAAGAATTTTATTCTTTAAATTATATATTTTAATTTAAAATAGATATGTAGATACATGATACACAACATAAAAATTTAAAATTTTGTTACAATCATTAAAAAATAAAAACATATTCATAATGAATTGTTGATATATAAAAGAATTAGTTATGCATTAATGGAATAAAATAATATAATTATCACATATAATAAATTTATTAATTTTTAAAATAGTTATATTAAAATTATACTAACAGTCATAACCAAATATTATGTATTTTTCTCAGGGAAAAACAGTAAAATTATTATTTATGTTTAGTAGTTTAGGACTATAAGTTTGATCTATATGCACAAAATCTAAATTAAAAATAATAATTTCAAAACATGCTCTAACAGAAGCTGTCAGTGCATACTTGAAAGATAAAAAAAAAAAATGTTAGTAAACTATCTGAATAAAAAAAAAAAAAACTGACGTGAGCCTTTTACGCGTAAATATTAAAAAGTTTTTATTTTTGAAACATTGACAAAGTATTTTAAGCGGTGATACACGCAAAAGTCTTTCTATTTTAGTATACAAATCTAATCGAGGGTGAGTATGAAAAAAAACCGTTTCATTTGGAGGTTATTTTGAATGGATTCAAAATTTAAAATTGCATTGGATATATTATGAAGATATCTTTATTTTTTATTTTGGGTAGTCTCAATTTAATTTAGTGTTGTATAATCTCTTAAAGGTATATTTTTTTTTAGTAATTATGTATTCATAATAATTTTTATTTAATAAACGATAATCCTAGTATTTTGTTCTTAATATTATATTTATAATTATATTATTTATTTTAAAATGTGTATTATAAAATTATTTCAATTTAAATTTTATATTTATTTTATTCTATAATTTATCTATACATATTATTAAAATTAATATATTATATTAAAAAGTTAAGTTCGCTTGTCTTATAATCTCATATATTCAAACCATTTCTGCTGATAGTTTTATAATAAAAACAGTTGATGTTGATATATAAAAGATGAAATTAGTATAACATTAAAATATACTCACCTAATTATTTAAAACAATCAACTAAATTCAAGTACTAGAACTACTAGAATTATTAAGTTTTATCAATTAAATTTTTAATATATAATTATCTCAACCCTCAAAATTACACGTGTGATTAGAAGTTGGATTCTTAATTATATTTATACATATAAAAAATGTTAAGAAGAAGATAAAATTTAATTTTCAATCTTTATACTATAAATATCAAAATCAATCAAATTAGATTTATTAATTAAGTTTTTAATATATAATTATCTTAATCTATAAAAAATGTGATTAAAAATTCGATTCTTGATCATGTTTATACTTATAAAAAAAATTGTTAAAACAAGGTAAAATTCATTTCCCTAGTCTTTATACTATAAATGTCACGATCAATCAAATTACAACGTTATATTATCTTTTAATTATAAAATTAAATAGAAAACTACAATTGAACTACAATTGAACTACAATTGGAAAAACTACAACCAATTAACATGTCAGAACTTGTTAATTTACATTTCTTGATATAATAATTTTTTGTCGTTTTGATTCACTGCACTATTGGTTCCTTTATATTCATGTAATTTTGAATGGTGAGATGATTGTCTTATGATAGATAATGTGTAATTTTTAAAGAAAAATAATATATAAAATAAAACTAATATAGGTTGTATATTTGTTTTTAGTCAAGAGGTATCTTGATATTTATTTTTTTAACCCAATTAATCTCCTTCCATTGGGTCGAAATATAGGATGTATATTGATGATTAGAAATTAGAATTGAAATAATGATAAAATGTTGTATTGTCAATTAAATTTTTTTAAAAAGAGTATTCATGATTAGTGATAAATTAGTGACAATAACACTAACAACTTCTAATAGATCTAGTTATTGATAAATAAGCCAAAATAACATCAATATATTTAATTAATCAAATATATCAACAATAATTACAGAAATTAATGGAAATTAATTTAATTTAATTTTTATTGCGTTGAAATCAATTAAATATATATTTACATCTTCTCCATAATCATTTCTATATCGACCAACACATGTATTAATTTTGTGAATGAGTCATGATTAAATTAATTATAATTTAAATTTTTATATTAATTAAAAAGATTTTACTTCTATAAATTGAAGACATTTCATTGTGGAGAATAAATACATGCAATCATTGATTAAAAAATTAATGGTTAAAAATTAGAATAAAGTAAAATTCACTTAGAAGAGTCATTGAAAATCAATTACTAAGATTGTAACTAACTTTAATTTTTCTTATATGAATTTGATTTTATGAAAATTTTAATTACTAATTTTCTAATCAACAATTATAGGTGAACTCTCAATAGTATAACTTTTCACTTAAAAAAATGTTAAATCCAAATAAAAAATGAATTAAATATATTTTAAATTCAATAAATATGCATGATTTTGTTTGATTTATAGTTCTTAATTTGTTTTTATTATCTTTACATCTCAAATATTTTCTTAATATAATTTTTTAATTTTTATTATTAATTATAGTTAGTTTAGTACTAAAATATTATAAAATAAAAAATATTAATTAAGATAATAAAAAATATTTTAAATTAAAATAATTAGATTAATTTTAATTATATAATTCAATTAAATATTATAGATATTATTTTAATAAATAAAATAATTATATATAATTTAATTCTATAATTTAATTTTGATATACTATAAACAATTATTAGGATAAAGTACACTTGTAATCATTGATTAAAAAATTAACAATTGCACATTGTGATAAAAAGTTCATTTAGAAGGGCCATTGATTAAAAAAATAAAGTATTAAGATTGTAATTAACTTTAATTTTTGTTATATATGAATTTGATTTTATTGATTTTCTGATTAATTATTACAAATGCACTATCTAAAGTATATCTTCTCACATTAAATAAGTTAAATACTAATAAAAATGATATAAATATATTTTAAATCCACGTAAATATGCATAATTTTTTTTGTACTCCTTAAAATTATGGGACATTATAATTTTAAAGATTAAATTGGTGATTCACGTTTTTTTTTTCAAAACTATTCTTTAGTTCTTAATATTAATTATAGTTAGTGTAGTACTAATATGACTAACAAAATAAAAAATATTAAGTAAGATAAATAAGATAATAAAAAATATTTTAAATTAAAGTAATTATATTACTTTTAAGTATATAATTCAATATAGTATGGAAGTTATTATTTTATATAAATAAAATAATTATATACAAATTACTTTTATAGTTTATTTTTAATATATTATGAACCATTATTATTATTATTACTTTAATTAACTAATTTACATTAAAATTTTGTTTTTGAAAAAGTATATAATTTAAGTATATGCTTATAATTTAATTTTAGTCTTAAAATATTTTAAGTTTCTAATTTTTTTTACAAAAAATGTCAACAACCTTTAAAAGAAAATTACATTTAAGTCCATATAAATATCACTCTGTTAAGTCCTTATCATTAACTATAGTTAGCTTAGTATAGACATCACTAATATAAAAAAATATTAATTAAAATAAATAAGGTAATAAAATATATTTTAAATTAAAATACATTATTTTTAGATTTTCAATTAAGTAATATATTTATTATTTTACATAAATAAGATAATTGTATATAATTTATTTTATAATGTTATGAACGGTAGTTATTTTTATTTTAATATTATTTTTATTTTTCAATTAACTAATTTATTTTTATTTTTATATCTTTTTTAGAAAATATAATTTGATTATGTTTTTATAATTTAATTTTGGTATATTATTTTTGAGGTCAATTCATTAATTTTGACTTATTGTAGTTTAATTTATTTTTTAATATATCTCAAGGAGTGATTTTGTATGTAAAGACAAAAGTAAATTAAATTACATTATAAAATTAAATTATAATATAATCAGTTAAAATTAAAAATTAAAATATAAAAATATAATAAAAATTATATATTTAAATTAAATTATAAATGTCTAAATAAATTATTTAAAAAACAATGTTAAATAAATTAGTGAAATAAAAAGTAAAAATAGTATTAAAAATAATAAAATCACTGTTAATAATATATTAAAAAATTAATTATAAAAGTAAATTATATTGTCTTATTTATATTAAATGATAAATATATTACTTAATTAAATTATACACCTAAAAATAATGTAAATAATCAATGAAAATATTATTTATTATCTTACTTATTTTAAGGTATAAATATGTTTTTAGTCTTTATAAAATAACTGAATTTTGATTTTGGTCCATATAAAATTTTTCTTTTGTTTTTCATTCCTACAAAATTTAAAATTATTACTTTTTGTCTACGTAAAATGGTGAGTTTTGGTTTTGGTTATTTAAAATAATTTTATTTTATTTTCATCTTTTCAAAGTTTGAAATAGCTATTTTTGATTCCGAACATTTATTTTAAAGTACATGAATAATAATTATTTTAGGGATGTAAAATAAATTATAGGTCTCACATGGTGACATGATACTCCAAACATCAATGAGTGTCACTTGAGATTATTAGAAGGTTAAATATGTAAATACTTAACAAGTGTCATATAATAATAGGATCTAAATAACTTATTTCAGATTTTATTGGATGAAAACCAAAATAAAAGTTTTACAGAAATCAAAATAAAAACTTACTCATTTTATAAGGACTAAAAACTTACTCATTTTATAAGGACTAAAAACATATTTAAATCTTATTTTAATTAATATTATTCATTTGATTAATAATGTTAGTATTAAATTAGTTAGAATTAGTGATAAGAACTAAAATAGAGTATTAAGAAAATGTTAGTATATAAAAATAATAATTTTTTTACAAGTCTAAAATCAGATAGAACTATGTTTAAAGACTTATTATAACTATATTTAATAAGCACTAAAATCATATTTAAGTCTTAATTTTAATATATTAGTTTTGATATTATTTTTATATTTCAATTAAGTAATTTTGACTTATTATAACATAGCTTGTTTTTTTTAATATATCTCAAATAGTAATTTTATATCTATAAAGATAAAATAAATTAAAATATAATATATTAAAAGTAAATTATATTACAATAATTTAAAATAAATGAATTTAAATATAAAAATTACAAAAAGTAATATATTAAAATTAAACTATAAATGTTTAAATAAATTATATATATATATATATATAAAATATGTTAGTTAATGAATTGAAAAGTAAGAATAATATTATAATTATTATTCATAATCTATTAAAAAATAAGTTATAAAAATATATGTAATTATTTTAATTTAATTTTTTTTATTATTTTAATTATTTATTTTATTAATCATGTCAATATTAAACTAATTAGAAAAAGTAATAAAGACAAAAAAAACTTAAAAATTTAAAAATCTTAAAAAAAATTTCTTTTATAAGAATTAAAATTAAATAGAACCATATTTACATGTGATTAAACACATATTTAAGCCATTAAAAATTTATTTGTGTTTATTAAGATTTAAATAATTTACGTCCATTGGTTTCTTATAATAATAGAGTTGTATTGAAATTAAACTATATTAATTGGAATTAATTTATATCGATTAAAATTTAAATAATTCAAACAATTTATAATGATGGATTATTTATATATAAAAATTTTCAGGCACTTAAACAAATTTATATATAAAGTTATGAATTATACCAGCTACTTCAATTACGCATTTATATATAAAAAACTCTTAAAAAATTTAAGATGCAAATTTAAATTACAAATAAATTTATCTAATCACAATTATTCAACTAATATTTTAACAAATCGCCCATCAAGGTTATAGTAGCTTGAAAAAGAATCAATCTCACGTATACTTAAAATATGAGAGTTAACTTCAGTCTTTCAGAAAACATGTTTTTAATAAAAGCTTTCATCGGACTTGGAAAAAAAAAAGAGTAAACTATCTATAAAATAAATCCAACAACTTGTTGGTTGTCTTTAAGTGCTGTAAACTTTTTCGTATAAGAGCAAAAAAAAAAAATATTTTAAAAAATGCAAAATATTTTTCTTACGTGTAAAATATTATTTTTTCTTTTTCTTAAACATTGACAAAGTATTTGGAATGGTGATACACGCAATACATTTTCTATTTTAGCATATATCAAAATTAAAATACTCCTTAATTTATTTTGCTTTGGTTCATTTGCAAGACTACTGTTGCAATGAATTGTTATAGCAGTACAACAATAATTAAGATTATTTTTTGTCAAATATATATTTGTTATTTTTATAAACATAAAATTTGAAATTAAGTTTTTTTCCCTTGTTTTTCTCCCTGAACTATTAAATTAAAATAATAATAGATAGTTTCTAAAGTAATTATAGAAATAAAAAATAAGATTATAAAAGAGAAATAGTGATTTATAAAAATAATTGTAAGAATAAAATAAAAAAATACAAATGTGGACACCATACCCTTTATAACCCATTTATATACAGTTATAGATAATATCTTTTCATGATATAATCAATATTACCATCTTCGAATCTGTCTCTCACAAAATCTTATAATCTTACTCATAAATTTTAAAAAATACGTATATACGTACACATGAATATAATCAAAATTGAGATTTTTTTTGCAGGGTCGTGAACCCGGATCTTCGTGGAGATTCATACTTAGTAATGGCGAAAAAATATTTTTAAGACAAAGTATAGAAATATAACTACTATCAATTTCGATAGAGTGAAGGTCATTCCTAATTTGAAAGAAAAGTCATACTAATCCACTGTCGATGTATCTGGATGTACAATATAATAATAATAATAAAAATATGATGGTTAAAATAAATAGTCTAACATAAATAATATTAAAAAATAATAATAAAAATGAAATAAAATAAATCTATCAATAATAATAAAAATGAAATAAAATAAATCTATCATCCGGCATTTCGCACTAAATTAGTAATATTGTTGCACATTCTTTCATCTCACTAATTGTCTCCTTCATAATTTTATTGCATGTATTACTATAAATAACATGTAAGTTAATTATGCGATATGTAATTTGGATGCAGAGAAAAAAAGAATAATAAAATTCCATCTTATGTAAAAAAAAAAAGTAAATTTAATAAATATTTTAAAAATAAGAAAAAAAAATTTATAATAAACAAAAAAGCTAAAACACTAATTGAAATAATGTCTCATGATGGGCTATAAATTACTAAAATAAGTTTGTTTATCAAACATTGTTAATATGATTAAACGAATTTTTCAGCTAGTAGGCGAGTGGATAAAGTTATGTTAGATGCTTATTGTATGCAAGAGTGGTGTTAGATATGTACTTGAGTAATTGGAGATTGTGATGTGTAACGAGGTCAGCTATGCTTGAGATGCAGGCTTGGGGTTGATACCAATGTGGATAAGTAGTTTAGTTGGACATCGAGCAAAACTGAGGCTAGTATGACTATGTCTAGGTTATGTTCGAAATAATTTTAGATTAAATTAATTTTGTAAAGTTGTTGTTAGTTCGAAACAATTTTAGATTAACTTAATTTTGTAAAGTTGTTGTTAGTTAAAAAGGAGTTTGGACAAATAGATTTATATAAAAAATATATATATACAAATAAAGAAAAAATGTTCAAGTTTGAAAACATTTAGATATATAATTAGGTAATATTTGGTCCATCTTTTCTTCTCTTTAAAAGAAGTTGAGTCAAATACAGATAAAATCTATTAAAAATTTAGGATTGATTTTTATAAAAGAAATGGGGAAAGTAGCCTTAAAAAAAAGTCAAATGAAGTAGCTTTTAAAAATAAATTGCACACCTTAGTCTCTCACTCTCTCATCAATATGAATTAAACATATATATGACACTAATTAATATGGGACAAAGATACAAAATTTTTAGTTTTAAAGGAGTTTTCAGCTAAAAATGTTTAATAGCCTCTATGTTATTTTTTAAAATTCTTATTTTGAATTTAACTTGAAAGTAATTTTTTAAGTCATAAAAAAATTAGGATAAACATAGTTATAGTAAACAAAATATGATTTTGTGTCCGAAGGGGTTGGTTGATCACTGTTAAAGATTTGAGAGTTCAATAGTCATGTTTTGCATTGACTTCTTAGTGGTATTTAAAGTTAATAAAAAACATCAAAATATGTCCATTTGTAGCAATATATGCCTAAGGTAAAAATGACTTCATAAGATTTAGACTTTAAGAGATTTAAATACATGATAAGGGATGAAAATATTTGAGCCAAATCCCTTTAGGTGGCAAACAATAAAATGATCAACAATAATTGTTCAATTCATGAAACTCGTGTCATAAAATAACACAACCTAAAATGATCATGCATACATATATGGAGGAAACATGGATGATACCTATTCAAACTTACCTAGAAGAAGGAAAATTCACTAAAGGAAACTCAAAAGTTTGGAAATTGCAAAGAAAAACAACTTGTTTTTCTGTAATATAAAGGAAAATATGCACAAAGGACTTTCTTCATCCCTCTAGAAATAACTCATGCTTAGTGAAGCTAAATATTTCCAATCTAAGATCTAGGATTCAAAAATGGTTATGTAAAGAACAAAACCATTTAGGACCAAGTGAAAAAAATGGTAGAGTTATATGAAGAATGTCACTTCCTAAGATTAACTCACAATTATGAGAAAAATAAACTCAAAAAATGGTTATGAACATAACTCATTCCTTTAAGAGTGATTCAAACTATTTTTTTTCAAAAGATTATGCATAAATAACATGGAAATATGATTTTGAAATCCCACAAGAGTTTAAATTAAGATAGAATTGTTAGGATCACATGTCAATTCATTCCGTTGTATATGTTAAATTTGTATAATTATTTTGTAAATAGTCTTATATGTGAGTAAAAAACAAGAAAGGTAGAATAAAAATAGATGGAAAAAGTTGTTTTTATTATGAATAATAAGAGTACATCAAGAAGAAAATTATAACATCAATAGGAAAAATGAAAGGGAGTATAAAAGGACCAACCACAAAAAAATCAGGATAAATTGTAACACCCTTTCCTTAGAACTTCCATTGTTGTCTCCTTACCTCTAGGAGTTGTAGGATCCTTTAGCCACTGCAGAATCAAACCAAGTTTGACTTCTTCAATATGTGTGAAGAACTTATTCTCATTTATTATGTTGCCATCATGCACACAATACTTAGATTAGCCTATAAACACTTTGAGCCCTAGATTTAGTACTTATAGTTAGGCAATGACATTATCAAATAATTTGTCAACTACTGCTTCATGATTAGCCCAAAGATGATGTCATTTTGTAGCCCTACTCTTTGTGTGCTTTTTTAAAGCTCGGGTTTACCTCCTTATTTTGGTACAACAAGAGACAACCTTGAAGACCTCCTTCAATGCATCCTTTAACTCCTAAATACAAAGGTTGTACCTCTAAAATTTCTTATACAACTCTCCTTTATAATGTTTCTCCCTAGCATAGACAACTTTGGTCTCCTTTAATTTTATTTTTGGCCAAGATCAACCTATGATGTTCCTTCTCATAAAGTTTTGATGCGACCTAAATCGCGCCGTCGGTGATTAAAATTGAAAAATAATGTATTCATTGGAAAATCAGGAGGAAATAACTAAGACACATAGTGGAAATTGCCGGAGAGCCGGATTGGAGTCCCTGACCCGGCAAGATGAGTAGGTATTGCTTCGACCAATCAAGAGGATTGACTGGGTCCGGATTGACTCGGTTATGAAGTCGCTACCAACGTTTAATGGTACGTTAGAAATCGAGACAGATAAGGCAGGTGTACAAATAGAGATCCGGGAAGCATGAGAATGACGTATCACCCCATCCGCCTACCATTTGGTAGTTACCCTACGACTTGCATAAGTGAACACAACCTTTATTACTTCCCTTTTATTTGGTTTATGAGGACTTGAGATAGAGTAGGAATGTGGAGGATGCAGAACTTGACGAGAGGGTGTCTCTCGCTCCTACGTACCCCTCCTAGCCGGGAGAGATCAAAGTTCACGTAGTTCTTGAGGTGAAATGGGTGTAGGATCGGACTTTCCTTTGGGTGTCCTTCTCTCAAGTGGATATGTACTATTGGACTCACTGGGGAGGGACCTTCCCTCAAGCGTCAACCATGGAACTTGAACTTTTCGTTAGGCATTCCACTCACGTGGATTTGGGGTATTGTATGGGGGACTATCCACTAAGCGTCTGCCACGACACTATGTTGCGTTCGTGAGTCTGCTAGGATAACTCAGACACATGTTTAATAACTTGGACATGGGTGAAGTGCATTATGGGACGAAGCACCGAAGCTGAATCAATCCTACTTGAGGCTAGCTATGCGCTTGCCATTAGTTTGTGACTCGGTTAGATACTAAGATGACCCGCCTGCCATCTGAAGTGTAATGGATTCTGGATGACAATGTGCTGGACTTTGTGACAAAACTAAGACGACTTGGCTGCCATTTGAAGTGTGATGGACTCTGGGGAACTAAAGTGGCCTGCCCACCATCTGAAGTATAATGGACTCTAAGGTGGAACGAGACGTTTCCTTGGGAGGTAGGAATATGGTTTGGCCGAGAAGCTTACCTGGTATCCAGAGGGGTAATGGGTGTCCGTACTTGCGGTTGGAAATCCGTTGGGATGCCTTTAAGTCGCTCGCGCAAAGATTCTCCAGTAAAATCGCTTAGGGTACTATCTTCCTCAATTCTCGACTCTAAGTTCTTTGCTCTGGGGGCTTTTATAGCCTTCAGGAGGGGGTGAGGAGTGTTTGATTTCACCACGTGGTGCTACCCCAGCCCAACGATTCAATCCGTTAGCCTTGACAATCTTCAGGTTGATACTTGCTGTGCGCTGGCCCAATTGTGACACGTTTTCTCTTAGATTTGCGACGCTTCTCATGGGTAGTGGCTAACTTGACACATTTGCTTGCTGTGAGTGGCAAGGATTTTTATTTTGTTAGGGACAGTGGATCCTCTGCCCTCTTGACATGGTTTCATCAGAGGTTCTGCCCTCTTGGAAAATCTCACGGTTCAAGATCTTTGAGCATGGTGAGTGGCGTCCTTTCTGCTAAGGTGGCTGGTTCCTTCAGTGTTGAGCTGGGGCTTCCATATTTGGTTTGGTATGGGCCCTGCAAGGCTACTAGTATCAACCCGGTTATGTGATATTCGGGGCCCCTCCTTTTCTCTAAATGTGCTGGATCTGATTGTGCTCTTCCAGTCTCGGTTCCGTGTTGCCTGGGCTGTTGGGCCAGACAGACCCACTCTTAAGATTCTTCCTTCCACCAGGTTGTTTCTTTGGGCCAGACAGTATTAGGGTCCTACAAGTTTTTTTATAGTCGTATGCCACTCTTACCTATTCCTTTATGTGTCAAAGTAATTGTACTTATCAAAATGGCTAGGTTTTCATTTATGCAAAAGGCAATTTGTGTTTCTAGAGCCTTTATGTTAACCCAATGAGAGTTAGTAGCATTATGGGACAAAGCAAGATCTTATCTTAAAGTGTGAATCTACTGACTCTCACTCCCTTTAAAAAATAATTAACTTCTTCCCAATTTATAAATTAATGTTAAGTGAATTACATCTTATATCTTATGGCTTCCAATTTTCTCTCTGAGATTTGGGTTGAAATAATGAACCTCTTTGGCACTATTAGGACAGTCCCAAAGCTACTACTATAAACCTTGGACAAGATGATCTATATAAGCCACCTTTTAGGGTCCTAGTTTGGATGTTATTAGAAGAACCTCTAAAACCTCCCATTGAGCTTTTAATTGGGATGAACCTAAATAGGATCCTAAAAGCAAATCACCTATGCAGATGAAGGTCCCCATTGAATAGGGAGGAGGAGGGAGGCCATTGTAAAACAATCTTAGATATGAACCGAGCAAGAATAAAAGAAAAGAAAATACAAGAGAAGAGGAAATTGTGCAAAATGAAAAGCAAACAATGAGGATATAAAGAGAAAAATGAAAATAAAAGAGAAGGGTGAAAACTAAACATTTGGTAACAACTAGGATTAAGGAAAATGGAGATGAGGCTAAAAAAATGAAGTTGGAGCAAAATAACCAAAATGATGAGAAAAGACAAATGGATGCACTTGTAGAGAAATGAAAAGGAATGAGAAACAAAGAAAAAAAGAAAAACAATACTAGTTATCAAGTCTTTTTAGGTGCAAAATTTGAAACTGAACAATTGCAAATTTGTTGGATAGGGGACATGAGGCAAAATTAAAATTGGGCCTAGGCCTAACATTAATAGCACAACTCACATAGGATAATAATGTAGCACAACCAAACTAGAATTAAAACAACAACTTGCATTGAATAATCTAGTTCAAATGACAACAATAACTCAAGTTGATGCCCTATAGACATGAAATATTGATTAGGTACGAAATTCAGATTAACCTAATGCCCACTAAGAGCCCAATGACTAGATATCGATCCATTCTAATTCACCTTTTATATCTCGTCTTATTACCTTGTTTTTAAATCCCAAACAACCAAGATACCTTGCAAGACATAAATTGACCTACTGACTTACATGTCCTTCCTTCTAAACACTTGTCATTAGTCATCATTGTTGGGAGACCAATGTCTAACTCTACTTCTAATGATGACAATCATTATGAGAGTTTCAAATAGATGAAATTAAAGAAAAATATAATGACAAAGACCAATTTTGTATCAATAAAGGAGATATAGGGACCATAACATATATATATATATTCTCCATATAGACTAATTCATAAGGCCTAACATATGTTAGGATCAATGAAAAAAATTCTTCCTTTCATATTTTCTTCTTTGTAATGTGTATAATGACTTTCCAACATATAACCACACGCATACACAACACTAGCTATAGCCTCTTGAGAGTTAGTTGAATGTCAAATCTTCAAACCCATATTTGTTTGGTGGCTTAATGGTGCGACACTCTCTATCTCTAATAAGAATATAGTGTAGTTCTCCACTTAAACTTATTAGAGCTAAAGTTGGCTCCATCTATCAACTATTGCATCTTTATTAATCATCATTTTCTTTGAGACTTGATCCTATAACTTGAACCCCTTCACACCTTTGATGTAGCTTACAGAGATACACTTTTTTGACTTTAGATCAAATTTTGATCTCTTATCACTATATATATGCATATAAAAAGGACACCTTTTTTTTTAATTTATCAAAGTTAATTGTGTTACTTGTTTATACTTCTTTTGCAACCTTTCCATTCATTGAAACTCTCGCAGTGATCTATTGATGAGGTAGCATATCATACTCATTATCTTTTCCTAAAAATCTTTTGGAAGACCATAATTCAATCTTAGATATCGCATTCGTTCAACAATAGATTTGTTCATCCTCTTTGCAACATCATTTTACTCTTGCAAACTAAAAAATGTCTTTGAATACTGTATTTCTCAAAGAATTTCTGAAACTATGAATCAATGTACTACTTGCCATTGTCACATTTTAAATACTTGATTTTTTTTCTTGTTTGATTCTTCACCTTTGCTTTTCACAACTTGAACTCAATAAAGACTTTATATTTTTGTTTTAAGAAATACACCCATATTTTCTTGGAAAAATCATTAGTAAAAATATTAAAATATTGAGAACCACCTAATGACTTATCTCTAATAGGCCATATACATCAAAATATACATAATATAAAATTTTCTCGATTATATGCTTCACAGAATTAAATTTAACTCTATAATGTTTTCCAAGCATATAAAACTTGCACAAATCTAACTTGTAGTTCTTAACACCCGTCAATAGATTTTCCTCGTGAAATTTTGTCACCCTATGCCCACTAAGATGACCCCACCACATGCGTCATAATTTTGTGGTATCATCATTTGACTCAATAGATGTAATTCTACCTACAACTATATTTTTTAACAAATTGTAAATATTTCTTGTAGTCTTATTTCCTTCATCATAATCAAAGAACCCTTACATACTTGAGAGTATCCTTATCTCTATTAGTTTTATAACTAAAGCCATTTGCTTGTAAAATGTCAAAGAAGATAAGATTCTTTCTCGAGTCAAGAGTGTGTCTAACCTCACACAACGTATTAATTGTACCATCATACATTTGGATTTTGCTTTATCCCACTCCAACAATAACACAAGGCATTGTCACCACCCAAATAAACACAACTAAAGTTTCCCAACTTGTGTGAGGTGAACCACTCCTTATATGATGTCATATGATATGAGCATCCAATATCAAGAATTCATGCATATGTGAATTGACTGAATGAAATAAAGAGTAAATATCTTTGGCAAATATCACAACAAAGTTATTGATTTATTCTTGTCTTCAATCTTCACACAAAGTCTCAATAGATCACTGATTATTTAATTGAAGGTATTGACGTGTTGTTGCAAGTAAGAACCTTCTTGCATCTCCAACTTGTATCACTTTTGCTTCAAATACAATTTGTTCGTAAGGGACTTAAAACATATATTGACTTTCCAATTTCTTTCATACCTCAGTTTCGAGATGTCAAATCCATGATGTGATAAATCATTTCATCTGCCATACACATTCGTATAGTTCCTGCTCACCTTTACTTTAACTTTTCTCAATCCAATTCATTTATACTATTTGGTTTATTTTCGCATTATGCCTTTAAAAACCCTTCACCCTTATTTGCCATAACCTAAAATTGTCATTTCTATTAAATTTGTCCCCTTCAAATTTTGTACTAGGGTTTAGAGTCATTTCAACCTAACTTTGATACCAATGGTTGGGAAATTAGCAACAATAATTCAAAATAAAGAAAATATAAATAGATTCACATAATGGATTAACGAGGTTCAACAATATGCACACATCTTGTAGAGTAGAGTGATAGTTAGTCAAATTACACCTTCAATAAATTTTTTTAGAATGTAAATTTAATTGATTCAATTGTTGAATTTAATATTTTTATTAATTATATCAAATATACAAAATTTCATATAATTTCAAAATTATTTAATAGTTCATCACATATTTAGAAAATTTTAAATTATGTAAAATTTGATACACATAATCATGAAGATAATATCACATAATTCAATAGTTGAATCAACTAAATTCTAAAAAAATTATTAAAAAATATAATTTAACTACCTTTTTGACATTTAGTATGAACAAATTCTGACCTATAAATACACATACGAATTCTAAAAAAATTTGTTGAAAACAAATTGTGCATATATATATATATAAAATATAATTTAACTACTTTTGGCATTTAGTATGAACAAATTCTGACCTATAAATACACATACGAATTCTAAAAAAATTTGTTGAAAACAAATTGTGCATATATATATATATATATATATATATATATATATATATATATATATATATATATATATATATATATATATATATATATATATATATATATATATATATGATATCAACAATTTGTTGCTACTAAAATTTATAATATTTGTTAATAGTTATTGTATTTATGTTTTTTAATTTGGCCGTAAATAAATAATGAATTAAATATGACATAACTCATCGACGGTTCTAAGATTCTTCTCTGCTGCTTCTACACAGCAACATGAACAAAAGAAGTAAACCTGCATTTCGCTTTTGGCCAAACAAAAAGCCT